>OU696593.1:1220000-1295000 GCA_916048095.2 Sacculina carcini | reverse complement strand
TCTAGACACCACTGCGAACACACAAACCTCACTTCCAACACGACACACACACACACACACACACACACACACACACACACACACACACACACACACACACACACACACACACGCTCTAGACTAGAAAAGAGAGGGAATGAAGCGACATCTAGATGCTGTTAATTCTTCATGCTGAATGTTATACACTTTTCTTAATTATACCACCGTTTTTTTGCCGTCTTTCTGTTGAATAAATCAAATGACACAATCTCTACTGAAAATTTGCGTTGAAAAATTTCCGAATCGTTTTGTGGATATTTTGTCATTATTTTAATTCATTTACGGAAATTCAGATGTATGGAAAATAATAAAGGGTTATTTTTTGACATATTACATTTTACTTTGTTAAATTTATAATAATATAGATAATTACTAGTATTTCATTATTAATCAATATTAATGCTAATTTAGTATTATATATTTTATCTATTATTACTTTGTATTTATTTACGCATAAATAAATAAAAAATATTATGTTTACATGATAAAACTACATTTGCATTTGTCGGATTTTGTTGTTAGCCAATTTTATCGTTGTCATGTATAACCATGAATAGTAAATTCGCTGTTTTTGTGTATTTTTGTGCTTAGTCGTTATTATAGAAAATTAAATTTTCAATAGCGTAAAGAAAACACTTTCTCAGAGTTTAAAAGTAAATATTTTTTGGCGTCTCTAGAAACGTACCGGGCTGAATCATTTGCGTCGAATATGTAGCCTACTTATATTGTTATGTTTTTTTCATCTTATGGTTAACACAAGTGCTTTTTCACTTTGAATGGTTGTTCCGAGAGATTTGAAACGTCTGTACGGGTTGATAATGAAATTTATAATGAAGATTTTATTTTTCCGGTGTCCATAAATGCCTATATAATTATAATTTGCTAACGAGTTTGTATTTTTTCTTTTTTAAACTTGACGTGCTGTTTTTTTATGTGTGCTGTTCATTATAAGTGTTTTTCTGTTTGATCTATCAGGTTTGATTTTCGTCGACGGCAATTGCTAAATGGGGAAGGATAAAAAGCACAAGAAACACAAGTCAAGCAAAAGAGGCCAACATGACAGTACGTTAATTTCGGAATTTGTTTTCTCGTGCCGTGTTATTGTTATCTGGAATTGTATTTATTGAGCGTAAATATGAGACGTTATTTGTGCCTTATCTTTGTGTGTTGTGTGACTTTGAATTGCATTACATCGACCGATTTGCCTTTCTCAAACATTAATTGTGCGCTTACAGATTGAAAACCTGTCTTTGACAGAACAGTTATGTGCTTTTGATGTCCAAGTCTTGTTTAATGTCTTGTTTTTTTACTATTGAGCATTATTTCGTGCACGGGGAGATACTTCTTTTCTAGCTGTATCATTATTGAACACTGGACCAGCGAGGGTTTTCTCTGTTCAAACCTTCCATGTCTGTGTGTTTGTGTATGGCTAGTGGAGACGGACGACGGCGGTCACTTGCGACTCGTGCTGAAAGTGGCAGGTAGCGGTGCTGTTGCCACGGACCACTGTCACGACACACAGCCAACCGTCGCCAGCGTGGCACCGCTCAGATTCAACATGGCGGCACTCTCGCACAACACACCATCATCTGCTGCCACAGCGGCTCTCTCCTCCTCCTCCTTCACGCCCCTCTCTACCGTCGCAGGCGGCTCCAATCTCTGTCGCAAGGACAAGAAACACAAGAAGAAAAAGAAGAAAGATCGCGACAAGGACAAAGAACGACATAAAGAGAAGCACAAAAAGGTAACAGGTCGAAATGTGTGTGTTTGTGTGTTGAATTTCTTGTTTTTCCACATTTTTCCACTTATCAGTGGGTTCATCCGGCGGAGTTTCGTGTTTATTTGCAACTGAAATTGCAGCTGGTGATTTTGTTGATCTGTTTTGTTGAGCTGTTACGCGATCCATGCAGATGGCGTCACTCTTAATAAGACAATGGCTCATCAGAAGCTTTGCATTCCACTCTTGTCTCAGAACTTGAGGCAATTCATGACTGGATTCGACTAAATATACTGTGGCTTAATATAAAAAAAAGTAAGTGTATTTTTTGAAAAATAGATCTGTACAGAATTTCACACGTCCAAGAATGATAAAGTAAGTCATGTCTGTCCTCATAGTGCCTGCTATTTAGTAGTGTTGTATTTGTTGTGTAATCTCAATGCTGCCAGATGAAGCGTTCCAGTTTACCGGAGCAGATGACCTGTTCTGTCGACTCCACTGCTACAACAGCTCGAGCCGCGGCCGGAGAAGACGAGGAGGAGATTCTCGTGACCGGTGCTGCTTGCGACACAGCATCTCGGGACACCAGTGACATCACCTATCATCCTGGTCCTGGTGCCTCGCATCAGCACGGGACCACACCTCCTCCTTCATCATCATCACATGCTCTGTCTCAGCAGGAACCTCCCTCTGTGCCCCCCCAGCAGCAGCGCGTGAGAAGGACGGGGGCTGGACGTCCTGCCATGTCGGTGGCCGCCTCGGATCTGCTGTGTTTGGGTGCAGACACAGACGAGCGACCGGACAGAAGTTCCCTGCAACGTTTCATAGCTTATGTTCAGCGTGCGCTCGAGATGAAGGATCCGCAGTCGTTTTTCTCATCGCCTGTCACAGACTCTCTGGCGCCCGGGTATTCCAGTATTATCTCGCAACCAATGGACTTCAGCACGATGAGGCAGCGAAATGATGAAGCCCAGTATCAAGACCTCGCCTCCTTCCAGGTCTCACTTTTCTTCAACAACATCATATCAATCCTAACATCAAAGTATCAAGACCTCGCCTCATTACGGGTCTCACCTTTCTTCAACAACATCATATCAATCCTAAGATCAAAGTATCAAGACCTCGCCTCCTTCCAGGTCTCACTTTTCTTCAACAACATCATATCAATCCTAACATCAAAGTATCAAGACCTCGCCTCATTACGGGTCTCACCTTTCTTCAACAACATCATATCAATCCTAAGATCAAAGTATCAAGACCTCGCCTCATTTCAGGTCTCACCTTTCTTCAACAACATCATATCAATCCTAACATCAAAGTATCAAGACCTCGCCTCCTTCCAAGTCTCATCTTTCTTCAACAACATCATATCAATCCTAACATCAAAGTATCAAGACCTCGCCTCATTCCAGGTCTCACTTTTCTTCAACAACATCATATCAATCCTAACATCAAATTATCAAGACTTCGCCTCATTCCAGGTCTCTTTCTTCAACAACATCATACCAATCCTAACATCAAAGTATCAAGACCTCGCCTCCTTCCAAGTCTCATCTTTCTTCAACAACATCATATCAATCCTAACATCAAAGTATCAAGACCTCGCCTCATTCCAGGTCTCACTTTTCTTCAACAACATCATATCAATCCTAACATCAAATTATCAAGACTTCGCCTCATTCCAGGTCTCTTTCTTCAACAACATCATACCAATCCTAACATCAAAGTATCAAGACTTCGCCTCCTTCCAGGTCTCACCTTTCTTCAACAACATCATATCAATCCTAACATCAAAGTATCAAGACTTCGCCTCCTTCCAGGTCTCACCTTTCTTCAACAACATCATATCAATCCTAACATCAAAGTATCAAGACTTCGCCTCAAGTTTATTCAGAAACATCACATCTCTTCTATCATTATTTCTAACAATATTTCTAACATAACTCCTAACTTTTGAACCACATGTGTTATTGGGGGTTTATTTTTATCCATATATAGAGTATTTAGCGGAAAATAATGGTTGAAGTAATTGTATTCACTTATATTAATTTGTTTTTTTGTCTACACGCCACAAATATTTGTCTGGAATAATTAAATTCTATCTTTACGCTCTCAATTTGTGTTATGTATATATATATATATATATATATATATATATATATATATATATATATATATATATATGGTGGTTTCTTAATGTATCGTCATTTATGGTGTTTATTTCTTGATGGTTGGTGCGTCCTCGTGTGCAAACAGGAGGATTTTCGTCTGATGTGCGCCAACGCCATGGTCTACAACCGCATGGACACCAAGTATTATAAAGCTGCCAAACGTCTGCTGAACGTGGGAACCAAGGTATCATTATTATTTATTATTACTATCATTATTAAACTAAATATACAAGGTTTTCAAATAGGAAGACAGTGTTATGAATGTTATATATAAATTACATGCAACTGCACTCTCCATGCATCTTGATCATCAACAAATACACACAGACAGACAGACAGACAGAGAAGAGTAATAATATTAGAAAATAAAAACATACAATGTGTGAAAATGTAATAAGCAATTAATCAGTGTATATATGTGTGTGTTTGTGTGTGTGTTTGTGTGTGTGTGTTTGTGTGTGTGTTTGTGTGTGTGTGTTTGTGTGTGTGTGTGTGTGTGTTTGCTTGTGTGTGTTTGTGTGTGTGTGTTTGTGTGTGTGTGTGTGTTTGTGTGTGTGTGTGTTTGTGTGTGTGTTTGTGTGTGTGTTTTTGCTTGTGTGTGTGTGTGTGTGTATATGTGTGTGTGTGTTTGTCTGTGTCAGATGATGCATTCAGATAAATTGGTGTGTTTGCGAGCCGTTCTTCCCTACATGAGCGAGCTAACGGACCAACAGCTGGGGTTCAACATGCAGGAGGTGTTGCAGCAAATACAGCACGAGAATTGTGCTGAAACACAGCGCAACACACAAACAAACATCCAACAACAACAACAACAACACAGGTATCAACATCTGTTTTGATTCTGCGTTTTTGAAGGCCGAAATTTTTATTCCTGTTTAAATGTGAGCGTGGAAATATTGTTTTCTTCTAAATATGTTCTTTTTTGTTTAACATGTGTTTGTGTATATTTGTCATGCTTCTAGAATTGCTGAGGGGAATGCCAGATTTTCTTCGTTTTCATGTTTGTTTGTGTTTGTTTGCGTGTTATACAGTGAAGATGTGGATATGTGTGATGATGTTTCATCCCAGCAGACTCCTCAAACTACGTGAGAACAACATCTTCTCTCTATCTCTCTTTCTACTCTGTGAAATTGTTCATTTTAGTGTGTAATTCGGTGTTTTCTAAATGTACGCACACAAACACATACACACACACACACACACACACACACACACACACACACACACACACACACACACACACACACACACACACACACACACACATACACATATGTTTTGATATGAGTATTTGTTTTTGCTGCAGTGAACAGCATGATCGTGAGGATGTTGAAGACATTGGTGACATAGATCATGAGGATGTTGAAGAAGAAGAAGATAATGATGATGATGAAGCAGTTCATTCTGATGATGTTGATGAGGAAGACGGCAGTTGCGTTTCTGTCAGAAGACAAACTGCCAATGCTGCCAAACAAGCCGCCGATAAATTGGCACAAAAATACCGCACGCCGCCCAAGGCTCGTGACTTTTTCATCAAACACCTCCGCTTTTATTTATTTTATTCTTTATTTATTTCATTTATTTTATTATTTTATTTATTTTTATTTTTATTTTTTATTTTACTCCTTATTTATTTTATTCTTAGGCTCGTGACTTTTTCCACCAAACACCTCCGCTTTTTTTGCTAAATGTATATTTTATACGTAGTTTCTTTCTCATAAAATAGTGTAATGTTTATTTTGTATATATTTTAGAGTTAAATTTTCATTTTAAATGTTGTTTTTGACTTTTTTTCTGTAACGGTTGACATTTCACAACCAAAACCAGTTATTTTTCCTGAGTTATAAACCATTTTTTGTGCATACTATATTTATTCTAGCATATTGTCTTGTCATTATTCGCGCAGCTTGGTTTTTTGCGTCGCCGCTCCGATGGCACCACATCATTGGCGATTGTCACGCCATCTAGCGACAACAAGGACAATCAGGAGCGTCCTGTTTCTGTCGGCCTGTTGTCTGGCAAACTGGCGCAGGGCAACGCTCATCTGTCCACGTTCAAAGAAGACAAGCGCAACTTCGCCAAGCCAGGTGACTGCCAATATTACCGCTATCTCTCTGTCTGTCTGTCTGTCTGTCTGTCTGTCTGTCTGTCTGTCTGTCTGTCTGTCTGTCTATCTGTCTGTCTGTCTATCTGTCTGTCTGTCTGTCTGTCTGTCTGTCTGTCTGTCTATCTGTCTGTCTGTCTGTCTCTCTGTCTGTCTGTCTGTCTGTCTGTCTGTCTGTCTGTCTGTCTGTCTGTCTGTCTATCTATCTGTCTGTCTGTCTGTCTGTCTGTCTGTCTGTCTGTGTGTATTTGTTGATGATCAAGATGCATGGAGATTGCAGTTGCATTTAATTTATATATAACATTTATAACACTGTCTTCCTATTTAAACCTTGTTTATTTATTTTTTGTTATATTTGTTTTGTTTTATCAAAGTCTTTTTTATTTCCTTCTTCATGTGTGTTTGCGTGTTCTTTATGTTTTTTACGATAATATCTATCATTTGTATATATGTTGTTTGTAAACTTGTATGTTTGTGTTTTATATTTGTATATCTTGTTTTCTTATTAATATTAATATTATTCATTACAATCAAATCCAGTAGCATAGGAAATATGATGTTTGTATGTATGAGTTTGTGTGTGTGCGTGTATGTATGTGTGTGTGTATGTTTGTGTGTGTGTTTGTTACAGTGAAATCGCTGTATTATGGGTCGTATTGCTCGTTCGCTCCCAGCTACGACTCGACATTTGCCAATTTGAACTGCCAGGAATCTCAGCTTCTCTTTCAAACTTACACCGATGACCCACTGTGTCAACAATACGTGCACAGGTACTAACACACACACATTACACAAGTACTCACACACACATTACACAAGTACTCACACATTACACAATTACTCACACACACATTACACAAGTACTCACACACACATTACACAAGTACTCACACACACACATTACACAAGTACTAACACACACACATTACACAGGTACTCGCACACACATTACACAAGTACTCACACACACACATTACACAAGTACTCACACACACACATTACACAAGTACTCACACACACATTACACAAGTACTCACACACACATTACACAAGTACTCACACACATATTACACAGGTACTAACACACACATTACACAAGTACTAACACACACATTTCACAAGTACTAACACACACATTACACAAGTACTCACACACACATTACAGATGTACTAACACACACATTACACAAGTACTAACACACACATATTACACAAGTACTCACACACATATTACACAAGTACTCACACACACATTACACAAGTACTCACACACACATTACACAAGTACTCACACACACACACATTACACAAGTACTCACACACACATTACACAGGTACTCACACACACATTACACAGGTACACACACATACATTACACAAGTACTCACACACACATTACACAAGTACTCACACACATTACACAGGTACACACACACATATTACACAAGTACTCACACACACATTGCACAAGTACTCACACACACATTACACAAGTACTCACATACACATTACACAGGTACACACACATACATTACACAAGTACTAACACACACATTACACAGGTACTCACACACATATTACACAAGTACTCACACACACATTACACAAGTACTCACACACACATTACACAAGTACTCACACACATTACACAAGTACTCACACACACATTACACAAGTACTCACACACACATTACACAAGTACTCACACACATTACACAAGTACTCACACACACACACACACACACACATTACACAAGTACTCACACATACATTACACAGGTACTAACTCACACACATTACACAGGTACTCACACACATATTACACAAGTACTCACACATACATTACACAGGTACTAACTCACACACATTACACAGGTACTCGCACACACATTACACAAGTACTCATACACACATTACACAAGTACTCACACACACATTACACAAGTACTCACACACACATTACACAAGTACTCACACACACACATTACACAAGTACTCACACACACACATTACACAGGTACTCGCACACACATTACACAAGTACTCATACACACATTACACAAGTACTCACACACACATTACACAAGTACTCACACACAAATTACACAAGTACCCACACACACACACACATTACACAAGTACTGACACACACATTACACAAGTACTCACACACACATTACACAAGTACTCACACACACACATTACACAAGTACTCACACATACATTACACAAGTACTCACACACACATTACACAGGTACTCACACACATATTACACAAGTACTCACACATACATTACACAGGTACTAACTCACACACATTACACAAGTACTCACACACACACATTACACAAGTACTCACACACACATTACACAAGTACTAACACACACATTACACAAGTACTCACACACACATTACACAAGTACTAACACACACATTACACAAGTACTCACACACATATTACACAAGTACTCACACACACACACACACACACACATTACACAAGTACTCACACACATTACACAAGTACTCACACACACACACACTCACACACACACATTACACAAGTACTAACACACACATTACACAAGTACTCACACACACATTACACAAGTACACACACACACATTACACAAGTACACACACACACATTACACAAGTACTCACACACACATTACACAAGTACTCACACACACATTACACAAGTACTCACACACACACATTACACAAGTACTCACACACACATTACACAAGTACTCACACACACACACTCACACACACACACATATTTATATAATATATACCTATTACTCTGTGGCAAATAATTATAATTATTATTAATATCGATGAAACAATGTGTGTGTGTGCGTATTTTCAAGTATAAACTTAAACAAAATAGGTCAAATTTATAATTAATGAAATGCTAAATAAAGTAAAAACTAAATTAAATGAATGAATGTTTCTCTATATATTTCTGTGTGTGTCTGTGTGTGTGTGTGTGTGTTAGTTTGTGTGATTTTGTTGGTGATTGTGAGCCTGCCGTAAAAATGGTCGACGGGTTGTTGGATATTCTCACCAACGGTCAGCATTCTCGCAGTCAGCAAATAATCAGTGAAGATCGCGCCATCTCTTCTGCTCTCTCTTCTTCCTCCTCCTCCTCTGCCTCTGACATCACTGACGGTCACGTGACCTGTGACCCGGTCAAGTCGCTTCAGGCATTGAGGTCATTGACCGATGTCGGTATTGATGTCGACTTTCTCGATGCTTTCGGTAAATACTGACATTGACATACTGACACACTGACACTGACACTAACACAAATATACTGACACACACACACAAATACACTGACACACTGACACAAACAAACATACATAAACTGACGCACAAACAGACATGCACAAATAATATTTATAATAATACACAAATATTATATATTATAATAAACATAAGTAATATTTATAATAATAAAAATTATTGAATGAGAGGTACACAGATAATATCAATTATTTATTAATATTAATGTTGTTATTTGGCTGATTTATCTCTCACAGAGGAGGCTGAGAAACAAGAGCACGAGATTCAGCACAAGTTGAATAATTCAGCCCGACTTATCAGCTCGCTGCATAATATTCAACATCACAGACTTAGTCAGCCTCTCACCTTCGTCCCATCAACAACAACATCAACAACAACAACAACAAATAACAACAATGTCCCATCAACAACAACAACAACAACAAATGTGCCCTGCTCTGCCTCATCGCTCACTCCCTCTTCCAACGAACTGCAACTGGGTAATCAACTACACTTCACCTATATTTCTCTTTCTATCTATCTGTTTATGTGTGTATGTGTGTGTGTGTGTGTGTATGTGTAAAGGGAAGAGTTATTTGTCATTTGTTCACACATACAGATTGGTTTACTTGTAAAAGATCCATAAGAAAGTTGGCCAAAATGGATTATTCGACAAGTGAAAATTATATATACATATATTGTTCGTTGGTGAAAATCAGATGTATTTATGAAAACCATGTAGTTATATGTTCGGGCAATTTTCGTGCACAGAACACACACACACGCATATTGCTATATTTGCTCCTATACACATCCTGTATATCTTACATTTATACAACGCTCATACACAAGTACACTATCACACACAAATTAACATGTGTGTTTGTGTGTGTTTGTATATTTGTATGTTTGTATGTGTGTGTTTGTATGTTTATGTTTGTGTCTGTGTTTGTTTGTATGCTTATGTTTGTATGTTTGTGTGTTTGTATGTTTGTGTGTGTGTTTGTCTGTATCTGTGTGTCTGTATGTGTTTTTATGTATGCTTGTGTATGTTTATGTGTGTGTGTGTGTTTGTTTCTTTGTGTGCGTATTTGTATGTTTGTGTGTGTGTTTGTATGTTTATGTTGGTATGTATTTGTATGTTTGTTTGTATCTGTGTGTCTGTATGTGTGTTTTTGTGTATGTTTATGTTTGTGTGTGTTTATGTTTGTGTGTTTGTATGCTTGTGTGTGTGTGTGTGTGTGTGTGTTTGTCTGTATCTGTGTGTCTGTAGGTGTTTTTGTGTATGTTTATGTTTTTGTATGTCTATGTTTGTGTGTGTGTGTTTGTTTCTTTGTGTGTGTATTTATATGTTTGTGTCTGTGTGTGTTTGTATGTTTATGTTTGTGTCTGTGTTTGTTTGTATGTTTGTGTGTTTGTATCTTTGTGTGTGTATTTGCATGTTTGTGTCTGTGTGTTTGTATGTTTATGTTTGTATATTTATGTTTGTATGTTTGTGTGTGTATTTGTATGTTTGTTTCTTTGTGTGTATTTATATGTTTGTGTCTGTGTGTGTTTGTATGTTTATGTTTGTGTGTCTGTATGTTTATGTTTGTATGTTTATGTGTGTTTGTGTAGCTGGCCAGTTGAGAGGAAGTCTTGGTGAGATGATGTTGAAGAATAGACCGGGAGATTTGTGCAGCACCACTTCTGTACGCAGAGCCATGGGGGTCGGCATTTTGGTGAATAATTCAGTAACAAACAGCTCACAAGAGGAGGTTCGTTCAAAATATCACGTTTTTTCGCACTAAAAATATAATATAAAATAATTTATATATAACATTCATAACACTGTCTTCCTATTTAAACCTTGCTTCATATTTTGATAAAATAATATTTACTGCTTGTGTGTTTGTTTGTGTGTTGTACTTGTTTGTTTTCGCAAGCATTCTCACAACATACGACCAAATTGAATGCAATTAAACTAACTGCTGTATAAAAATTTTTTTTTCTTGTTTAAACTAATTTTCCTATTTCTATGTGTGTGTTAGCCGTGTAATAAGTGATAAATGTGGATTTAATTTGGTTGGTGGCCAGGTCGACGTGGAACACGTGAGCAGTGCGGCAATTGATGACGCACTGGCGACTATTCCGGCGCAGCCCGCCGCTGCAGTATGACGTCATTGATCACGTCTGTCTGTCACAAGCACCTCTCACTAATAATGCCAGCAGATTACTGGCGACTTTTTCACCATTTTCACGGCGCCATTTCTCGTGACATCTTTTCTCAGACACCCTCATTGTCATCGCATGCAAATAAAACACACACGTTTCAAAAAACAAAAGACAAAACACAGTTTATTCAAAAGATTGAATTCAACAACAAATTGATAGGAAGTTGTTGTTTTTTATTTTATTTATTTATTTTGAAGATACACAAAACATTGAGTAGGAAAATTGTGACAGCGAAAACATTCAAACACATGAGAACATTCAACACGCAAACATCAGCTGTTTGTTGTGCAATAAGTGCGGGTGATAGTTGAATAACCTGCCACAAGATGGCGCCACAAGCAGGCTGGAATTATTTGTGCCTGCGGGCGCTAACCAGGGGATTTCTGCTTCACGGCGGCACGCGCAACTATTGGCCAGCTCAGCAGAGAGAAAGTGAGCAGGAGAGGGAAGAGTTTGGGAGGCGGCAGGTGGTCGAGAAAGAGTGGAGGGGTTGATTATCACTGTGGCTGCCATTTCACTCTGTTTTAAGTCATCATCATCACGGAGGCAGAGCGGGGGAGCAACTCGACCTGGCTCACACACTCTCTCTGCTTGCACGGAACAAAGAGGAGAAGAAGACGTGTTGAGCTGTTGCAGAGGGGAGTGAGGAATGAGGCAGGAACGAGTGTGAAATACGAGCAGAAACGAACTCAACATGGTGATCAGGGATGCCAGGTAGGCCAGCGAACAAACTGGCAACACCTGAAAAACAAAACAACGAAATTTAGCGAAAAACAAAAAATTACGCATACACAATAATTCGATATAATGAAATCAATATAATTCGTATAGCATGATTCAATTGAAACAATACTAAATAAATACCGACAATTTTTGGTACCTTGAACAACTTGAGCTACTTTCAGTAACTTGAGCTACCTTGAGTTACCTAGAGCTACTTTGAGTAACTTTATCTACATAGAGTTACTTGAGCTAGGTTGAGTTACACCGGTAAGTCACCTTGAGCAGGGCATCGACCAGGAGACGATGAGTGACCGAGACTTGTGACGTCAGCGAGATGACCTCGGAGTAGGTCAAGCCGGAGGTGACACAGCCACGCTTTCTCGTCTCACACAGCGCCGCCATTGTCTCAACACGCACCAACATCGCCGCAAACGTCTCACAAGTCACGTGCAAACGCCAGTCCTGCATATTGAGCGGTGAAATTAGCTGGTGTGTTTTACAGTGCAAAATTGATTGGCTGTTTTCACTTTTGCCTTATTTCTCAACGATTCCCAATACAATACAGAACGCATTGCATCTTCAATTCAACATGGCGTGAGTCTAGACTAAATGTGTAAGGATTCAAGAATATTAAGAACGCTAATTTATAAAAAAGCGAACAAAAACGTTTCTATATTTTTCATATATTTTAAGTTAGGTTAAGTTTAGCGTTCTAATGTAATGTGCTGCCTTTGCAGGAGGCGAGGGACTGGAAGAAATTCGTGAAATCAAATTTTCTCAACCTAACGTTATTGATTTCTTACACCTGTAGCTTCAACCCATAGCGTGTTGTAAAACTGAGCAAAACAAGATGCCGACGGAAGGCCAAACATGACAATTGTCCTTACAAGTGGAACAGTTGAACCAGCTCGCAATAGTAGAAACAAGAACAATTAAATGATCCAACCTGGTGAAGCTGAGATCTATTATTAAACTGATATATGTATGAGTGCAAGCTCATATCCCGTAGTGCACAAATAGTGAACACACACACACACATACATAATGACACTGTGTGTATGTATGTGTGTGTGTGTGTGTGTATGTTGACATGGGTTGAAGCTAAATGTGTAAGAATTCAAGAACATTAGATTGAGAGAATTTGATTTAACGAATTTCTTCCAGACCCTCGCCTCCTGCAAAGGCAGCACATTACATTAGAACACTAAACCTAACCTAACCTAAAATATATGAAAAATATAGAAACGTTTTTAATGAAATATCGTTTTTAATATTCTTGAATCCTTACACATTTAGTCTGGACCTGTTGACATGTACTCACGATGGCTGCCAGGAAGTTCATCTCAATCTTGTTGATTTGCTCGTTGGTCAGGTGGGAGCTGTTGCTCAGCTCCTCGGTGAGCATCTGCTCTTCTTCTCCGTCATCATGTAAATACTTGCCGGCCACAAGCTAACATACACACACACACACACACACATACAAACAGACATACACAACTGTACAACTATAAGACACAAACATACACACAACTGTATAACTATAACATACACACACACAACTGTATAACTATAACATACATACACACACACAACTGTATAACTATAACACACACACACACAACTGTATAACTATAACATACACACACACACACACACAACTGTATAACTATAACATACACACACACAACTGTATAACTATAACATACACACACACACACAACTGTATAACTATAACATACACACACAAACATACACACACACACACACAAACACCCACACAACTGTATAACTATAACATACACACACGTTAAAAATATTTGAAAAAATGGGATGGATTGTTCATTTTCTATTTATTTTCAATTCGAACCATCTTTCTCTCTAGAATTATTTACTTTTCAAACTCTCTTTTTCTCTGTAAATCTTTTAGTTAGCTTCCAGTACACATGGGGCCACCGCACACAGGGTGGTAATAGTACACTTGCACTCTTCCCCCATGCTACTGTGAATTTGCCTGTAATAAAAATAATTAAAATGATTAAAAGAGAATGTATTATAATTGAAAGGTGGAACTCGCGAATTTCTCACTCTTTCCTGCTTGCTACAACTCGCTGACACACACACACACACACACAGACACACACACACACAGACATACAAACACTCGCACGCAAGTAAACAATGAATATTTGTTCGATTAAGAAACTCGTGTCGTTAGCAGGGGTGTAGATTTGTGTCGAGGCTCTTGGGGGGATGACAGCCATCATGCATTACATGCCAATTACATGCAATACTGAACTATTTTAAGCCTAGTTCAGTGGTTGTTAACCTGTGTGTGGGAAATTCCCAACTGTCTGGTGGGAAATGGAAGAGTTGTCAAGTGGGAAGCTAAAGGTCGGACAGAACAGGACAACTATGTGTGTTTTTATCAATCCATATTCGTTTATTTTTGTTTCTAATGACCTCTAATGATATTATTTACTTTGATGTAACAACTGAATTTATTGAATTTATCAGCGCTGTGTTGTGTGGAAAATGAAGATGAGATGGCTCATTAAGAAGTGGGGAATCAGAGAGAAAAAAAGGTTACAGATAATCACTGTCATAGTCAATTACACACACACACACACATACTTATCGTGTATTGCTACTTTTTGCTATGCTGATTTCATGAGAATATACTGGGATATAAATGCATATTCATTCTTGTAAACCAATCTGTCGGGTATTACATATATGCCCCAGGATCTAGGTTGAAGCTTAGAACTTAGCTAAGCAAGAACATTATTTAGAAACTTTGATTCAACGAATTTCTCTCAGTCCTAACCTAACTAAACCTAAACTAAAATCTATGAAAAATATAGAAACGATTTTGTGCGTTATTAATGTTCGTGAATCCTTACACACTTAGCCTAGACTTAGCATCTACACTCACCACAGAACCGATAAACACGTGCTTGGTCGGAGTTTGGCGCAGATACTCGGAGGAGGAGTCGGAAGAGTCAGAGTGATCTTGCTGATGTTGCACGCGCGAGGCCGACGTGAGACGCTCGAGATAGACGAGGGCGAGCAGAACGGTCGTGGGGGACACCCCCGCCCCCCGGGTCATCTCGCTGGCATCACGACGCGACAGCGAGTCCAGTCGACCCCCGGCCACAGCAGAAAACATGCGACACGCCACATCTACCCGCCAACCCCCCACACAAACATTCACACACATATATACAGGACACTATGAAAAGACATTGTTATTATAATAAAAATTCATTAATAAGGTTTAAATAGGAAGACAGTGTTATGAATGTTATATATATAAATTACATGCAACTGCAATCTCCATGAATCTTGATTATCAACAAATACACACAGACAGACATACACACAGATAGAGTAATAATATTAGAAAATAAAACAATAAAATAAACTATTGTGGAAGCGAAATACGAATATGTAATATGAAATCAGCGGTGAATTAATCCACGGAATTACAGCGATGACGACACACACACACTCTCTGATACAGATACAGACACACACACTCTGATACACAAACATACATATACACTGATACACACACACACACTGATACACACTCTGATACACACACACACACTCTGATACACAAACATACATATACACTGATACACACACACACACTGATACACACACTGATACACACACACACACACACACACACACACACATTGACACACACACATTGATACACACACACATTGATACACACACACATTGATACACACACACATTGATACACACACACACATTGACACACACACACATTGACACACACACACATTGACACACACACATTGACACACACACACACATTGATACACACACACATTGACACTCTGACACACACTGACACACATACTCTGACACACACACACTCTGACTGGCTGACCTAGCAGAGGCAGACTGTTGGTGGTGTGCGCGTGCCAGCGACTCTTCTTGTTGAAATAGAGGCGACGACACAGTCGCAGTGACAAACTGCCGTGTGACGTCAGCTGTTCCTTCTGCTGCTCGTCATCACAAACACAAACACTGTCATTGTACTAACACTCAGCCAGCAAATACAAGGTTGAAACCTGCCTCAAGTGACAGCTGCTACACGGGAACAAGTCGAAGCTTATGAACACACAGGTGTGTCCCGTGCAGCTCGCTACCACCACAGAACCAACCCTGTCCACGCTATGACGCCACAAGGACGTATTAGAGAGGGTCACATCCCCAGAATGCATGACACAACACATGACTGATATCTGGTACCATCATTTACTGCTAGGTGGACAGGGGCTATTGGATTATAAAATTCACCAGAGAAATTCTCCTCAGCACGGAATTCGAGCCACGGACCCTGTGAGACGGGTGTGCTACCACTACACCACGGAGTCCAAGGTACTTGGTACAAGGTGTGTGTGTGTGTGTGTGTGTGTCTTGTGTAGGCTACTTACATCATCGTGCTTCATGTTGAATTTTGACGAGCCCATCAGAGCACCAGGCAACAACCAGACTTCGTCCAATTAATGATGAAAAACACCTGTCGGAAATCGCACTGCGTGAAGAACTGACGAACAATTTTATACGTCGGCAATAAAGTAAATATATTGCATTCATTATAATATATAACGAGCTTCGCACGCTAAAACAAGTATCAGCGCATGGAAAAATAACTCATTTTAGCATCAAAGACAACATATTGAGAATTAAAATTGAGTAAGAATTGTTGTTTTTTAACTTTCCTCTTCAGCACATGATTTAATACCAATTTTCGTACTCATATTCTCACTCAATTCGGGCACTAAACCCACGCCCCCGCCCTTGGGTAAAACTTTGATAAATTACTGCAATTATATGGAAGAATAGAATTTTATGTGATAATAACCCTGCTAGAAAAATTATAAAACAAAATGCCCACCTGTGAAAAACGCGCAATCGCGTTGACGCCCAGGCAAGCACCCGAAAATGTCTACATGACAACTAGAGCTGCCAGTTTGACCACTACTTGTTGAATATAATTGAACAGTTTACTTGATTACTTGAAATGTCAAAATTGGAATTATTACACTGTTTCAAGATACCAATTATATATCACGACTTTTTGATAATGTGAAATATATGACCTGATTCTGATATAATAATATTGCTTCCTCACTGTACACCGCAGAATACCAACTTTCCAATTAAACCGTACAATTAATTGGAAAAAAAGAAAATGTATTGAGCACAAATATCACAGTGCGTAAAAATCCCTGGGTGCACAGGCCACGATCGAATAAATAGGTAGAAATCCACAGCAACGGTGACTAGATAATAAATTAATCACAGATCAGTTTTTGAGCAAATTTTGCGAAACTTTACCGACAAGAGGCAAACGGTGAAAAATACAAACAGTGTTCTATGTGGTGCAATGCTGATAATAATATCTTGCGCGTTAAATAATAATATTGCGGCATTTGTGGCTAGCATTAAATAATTAAATTGCGGCATTTGTGGCTAGCATTAAATAATTAAATTGCGGAATTTGTGGCTAGCATTAAATAATCAAATGGTGGCATTTGTGGCTAGCATTAAATAATTAAATTGCGGCATTTGTGGCTAGCATTACATAATTAAATTGCGGCATTTGTGGCTAGCATTAAATAATTAAATGGCGGCATTTGTGGCTAGCTGAAGGCGAACCCTTGCTGTCCACGTCCCGCCCATCTACCAATGAACTTGACAAGGTCGGACAGTTCAGCACTCGGCGACATTTTACTGGCCATCAACAATGTGTTCCAGTCGTCCCTGTTAGCCACTCGTCCCAGCTGAAACTGAACACACCCGCCACCGTCGCTTATCACGGGAAAGCCGGTGACTACACACGATGGTGCTGATGTATTTGAGGCTTCGTCACCGCGCAGTGATGCCACGAATACACCGCGCTCGTCCAGGGGCAGTTTGGGCTGAACTCTGGCCGATGTGTTCTGGTCCATGCTGGCAGCCAACAGCCATTGCTTGGCCGAGTCCAACTGACGCTGGTTGAGCGCGCGGCGGGGTGGCAGCGGTGCATCCAGCGGGATATCAGTGAGCAGAAGCTGGTCTGCTGCCGTTATCACCGAACCTTACAACAACAAACAAATGAAAGAAGAAATTAAACCAAAAATCAACACCGCAATCGTCTCCAGGAAAAATAATAAATAATATAAAACAAACAAAATATTAATCAAACCACTGGTAATAAAAATTCTTCTTTTATATAATTATTTATACATATTATTAAAAAACATAATATAACTTTTACCTATAAATTATATATTATATATATTAAATAATTATATATATCAGCACAAACCTCTAAGTCCATCGGCTCCAGTGGAATCGTCCAGTGCGTCGCAAACGTCCAAACACCAGTTCCACAAGACAAACGCGGTGTTGTTGCAGTTCGGGACGCGGCGACACACCGCCCCCGCCTCATACAGCGCCACATCGGCCGGCAGCAAGTCAATATGACGCAGCAGAGACAGCGAGGCGCGCACCGCCAACTGAGCGAGTTGAGGCTGCGACAGATAGCACGCGCGAGCCGACATTAAGTGCGCCACTTGCACAAGGAGAGACAGAGAAGAAGAGTTGATGTCAGCATCGAGCGAGTTAGATGAAAGTAAGGCACGAGATTTCTTCTCGTCCAGTTTATCCGAGACGTCGGCGAGAAAGTCACGCAATTCGGCGCACTGCTTGTAGCGAATCACAGCGGCAGCAGAGATGGTGTCCTGTGAGGTGTCTTCATCATCCTCATCATTGAGAGTCATGGGCAGACCAAGTATAGCGACGGCGATGCGGGAATATCTGCGCTGACATTCACCAGACACGGGCGCACCGTGCTTCACGTAGAGACGCAATGCTTCCACGGCAGCATGCTCTTGGTCGCTGGCTAGCAGATGATCGGCGTACTGGCCCACGTATTGCATCAGCAGGGATGGAGCCTGAGAAGCAGCAAGATCAAGACATCGCTGCCACTGATGCTGCGACACCATGAGGTCCAGGGCTCGACTCACGTCCACGCTGGCCAGAACATCTACATTGCCGTCCCGAGTCAGTTGGCTCGTGTATCGCTCATCGAGGGACGTCAGGAGAGCAGGAGCTAGTTCACCAGCCACCTTCCTCGCCCTGCTCCAGTCCCCGGCATGTTCCAGCGCTGTGACAGCCTCCTCAACAAGTCGTGCGGCCAAGAAGACCTCAGCGGCGGCTTGATGTTCACCTACTGCAGTCAGTCTTGCGCCCGCCTCGCTGGAGACCGCAGCTGCTCGCGCTGGCTCGAGGAACTTGATGGCCAGACGTGCCGCTGTCGTCCACGCGCGTCGCAGCAGATCCACGTCACAACTGGCGCTGGCTTGCACCTGCATGTAGCAGTCGACAGCTCGAGACATGTTGTCGGCCCGCTGCCAGCCAGCCCCTCGCTCCATCAGCGCGTGAATGTCGGGCGACGACACTTCCGACTGTGACACTCCGGCAGTGGAGGATTTGCGGCGCTCAGGCGACGAGGCGTGACGCAGCAGAGAGCTGTCATATTCTCGCTCCAGCTGAGGTAAACGATGAGGTGCGTAGTCGCGACACACGCGCAGTGCTTCACTCCACATGTCCGCCTCCTTGTACACCGTCACGGCAACCTGACACGTCACCGCACACATTGAATATAACTGTGACAGAACTCTACAATTCACCGAAATATCCCGATCGCTGGGGAAAACGCCACATATTTGCTATTTTTGCTGCAAAATATGATGAATTTCCACGAGCAGAAGTGAAAGATACACGGTGAAGAAACCTAAGAAGGTTCTCATTGTTATACCAACTCAATGGAGAGTGAATAAATGCAGGAAAAATATATTTGAAAATGGAAATTTTTGAAATGAATTCGAAGTTTGGAGCTCAGATTCAACGTTGAAAAACAACTATTACCCTGGAAAATGGCGCTAAAACGAACTCAAACATGGATAAATTCCCAGCTCGTATGCCCCGGCAAAATCCATCATTCCACCAGTCGTTACAACACAACACAAATAGCAATGCCTTCAGTGTGAGCACCTCGGAACGGCCGGCACGCAGCAGAAGCGCCTCAAACTGGGCATAATCGGCCTGCTGTTGGAACACGTGACGAGCCTGGGCCTCCAGCACGTCGGGCAGTGTGGCCGGGTGGTGGGCCTGAGCCACGCGCGACGCCTCGCTCCAGCGTCCCGCATGCACGTGCATCAACACTGCCTCACGCGCCTTGCCTGCCGCCACGAACGCCCGCTCAGCATCGGCCCACTTGCCGCCGTCCTCGAGAGCCAGCGCGTGTTTGTAGCGCACCTCGGCCAGTTTGTCCCTGTCGGTCGAGCAGTGAGGAGCCAGCTCGTAGGCAAAGTCAAAATGACCACTGTCGCAGGCCACATCAACCGCTTCCGACAGCAGGTTGAGCTTGGAGAGCAGCTTGATGGCTCCGTGGCCGCCGATGTTGCGAGACCACAGGTAGGCGACTTGAGTGCAAACAGCACTGTCACCGCTGTTCTGGGCCACGCGGAACGCCTCCTCCCAATGATCCCGCACGCGCCACATGTTCACGGCCGCCTTCCACTCTCCGCCCAGCACGTAATGTTTCTCGGCGTCACTGTGTCGTCCACCAGCCTCCAGCTCCCTGGCCAGGTGCAGATGTGTTTGACTGACGAGCTCGGGGTGATACTCAGCTACAAGTCGCATCATGGCATCGAACAGACCGAGCTTCTTGTACATGGTAATGGCCAGATCTGGCTCGCCTATCATCACATGCACCTTCTCAGCGTCCTGGTGCTTGCCCTCGGCCTCCAGTTGGCTGGCCACCTGCATGAATATCCTCGCCACCTCCTCGGACGACATGTGATCGACGGCGAGCTGGTGGGCCTGGGACCACAGTCCGGCGTTGCAGAACATCTCCACGGCGTCCGAGTAGTTGCCCGCGTCCACCAACAGCTTCCTGGCGGCCGACAGATCACCCGTCTGCTGCGCGTGCTCGGATATTTGCAACAGGAACGGCTGCACGGCCGGGTCTCCTGAGCAAGCCTCGGCAATCTCGACGGCCTTCTTCCACTGTCTGGCGTGAACGGCGGCTTCCAGCGCCTTGACACTGCGGCCCGCCTCAATGAAGTGACTGATGGCAGAGTCCGGCTCACTTTTGGACAGCAGATCTTCGCCCCATTGTTCCTCCAGCTCAACGACCAGGTCGGGAAAATCACTGCGAGCCAACGCGACGGCACGAGAAAAACTGCCAGCCTTGCGGAAACATTTCATGGCGTCTTTCAGCCGTCCCGAATGAACATACAACTCTCCACATTGTTCGTGCAGGTCAGCGTTGATGAGCGCGCGAGCAATTTTATCAAGCACCTCCTGATCAGAGGAGCACTCGGTAGAAGACATTGCGACATGGGCCGCACGAGCTGGCATTCCACAGCTCAAATACATGTCTACTGCACGCACGAGCTCGCCCTGCTGATGACACACTTCGGCAGCTCGCGCTACCTGATTGGTCGACATGAGCCAATTGAAATACTCCGTCTTCAAAGACGGCCAATCAGCTGGCGAGAAATTCTTGGCCACCTCCAGTGCGTGCTCCCATTGCATCATGTTCTTATACATGTTGATGGCCGCTTGTGGATGACTGTTTGCCACGTAGACTTGCTCCGCCTCTTTGAGACGACCGTTCAGAAGGGCTAGACGAGCTCTCACTTCCACCGATGGCTGTCCTTCAGCCAGTGTCGAGTCTAGGCCTTCATTGTTCATCAATTCAATCAGCTGACGCAAGAATCTACACTTGGACACGTCGCCCAGAGCAGCGTAGCACCGATCAGCAATGTCCAGCTGTTGAGATTCAAGCGCGAGACGAGCCAGTGTCCTCCACATGTTCTCCGCCTCGAGCGACGAGGAGTCCGGCAGAGACTCCAGGTAGGACATGGCTCGCACGAGGTCTCCATCGTCCACGGCCGTTCCGAACTCAATGAGACCTTCGTCCAGCTTGTACGTGTACTCCTGACGAGCGTCTTGAACGAGAACCTCGGCCCGCTTGTCCGTCCGATCAACAGTGACGATGTCGCCCTTGAGCGGCACAGTGAACACCCGGTCCGGGGCGTCGATATCGTACCAGATCAGCATGTTCTGTTGACTTTGAGCCACAACCACATCGCTGCCGGGAACCCACTGCACGAAAGAACAGTCGGACGCCAGCAAACGAGTCGACTTGGACTCCACGTCGGCCAGCGCGAGACGAAGACGTTTGTCGCGGAACAAGAGTCGCGTGCTAGTTTCGTTCAGCTCAAGCCAGTCAAGGCGTGTGTCGTGAGAGAACACGGCCACATTGACTCCGTACAGCAAGTCAACGACCACTATGGTCTTCGCGTCGACCAGGAACGCCATCTTCTTGTTGTCGGCTGGAGTGTTGCGTTGATGTCGCTCGTTGATGCGGATGCTGAGCAGGTGAGGACTTCTGAACTGCGTCCTCACCGAGCACATCACCTCATTGTTGCCATACTCGACCAGGTACAGTTCTCCGCCACTGAACACCACACAACATGTGGCGTTCTCGAAGAAAAACTTCTCCTTGCGATCGCCGTCCATCCAAGAGACCTCTGACAGCAAGTTTCTAGTCAGGTCTGCCAGCAACAACGTCTCAGGAGTTCTGGCCACCAGATAGTTGTCGCCGCCCATGAACTTGACGTCCATGATCTCGTGACCGAATTGAGACTTGAGGATGACGCCGCGGCCACCTTCCTTGATCGGCTTGATGAGCACTTGGGAAGGTCCGACATACGTCACCTCCCAACTGTTGTTCCACACTGTCCTCTTGATGGCCGAGTCAAACAGCTGCACAGCGCCGCATAGTCCCGAACACACCAGTCTGCTGCCGTCCCGACGCCACGCCACGCCGCCGATCGTGTACATGTGCGGCATATTGCAACTAGCACACTCGTGCCACGCGCCGCGCTGGGGACTCCAGTCGTACACGCGCAGTCGGTCGAAGCTGCCCAGCACCACGCTCTGTCCGCTGGGACTGTTGGCCGCACAGCAGAACTCCTTCTCCGACTCGTCGCGCGTGTAGTCAAACTGCTGGCACAGTCGACCGTCGACGCCGTTGTAAAAGACGACGCGTGTGTCGCACCCTCCCACCGCTATATGCTGCCCCACCCAGCACAGCGCGAATGGAGGCACCGGGTGCCGCAGCACAACGCCCTGAGAAAGCATGCGCTCGCTCTTGACCACGTAGTAACGCACTACCGAGCCGTCCGCGTGGCCCGAGATGAAGCCGGTGCCGCTGGAGTTGGCCGACAGAGCCACCACGTAAGAGTCGGCCTGGTAGAAGGTGTGTGACTTGCCAGTCTTGACGTTGGCGCCACGCACCTTGCCGTCGGCCAGTCCGTAAACGATAGGACCCTCCAGCGGCCAAATGAGACGCGTGACGGCCGAAGTCTGTACGAACTTATTGCAAATCACCTTCTTCTCGCCCCATTCCTCACCGATGCGGTAGACAAACACAATGTGATCTGACTGACCCACCGCCAACTTGGTGCCATCAGGAGAAAAGGCCATTCCCTTGACGACATAGCTCTTCTTGCCGTATTTTGAGTCGATGGGCTTGGTCGAGAATTTGTCCCGTTTCTCGCCGTTCTCGTCGAATAGCACGACGACGCGGTCGGCCGTGCAAACAGCCAGTTTGAGACTGTTGTGCGACCATGTCATGACGGTGATCTTGGCGGCGCCATTCTGCGCTGGAATCAGCGTCTTCAAGTGTTTCAACAACATCTGATCCTGCATATATGCAGTAATCGACATATCACACACACACACACACACATCAGCAAGCAACACAATTACAATGACTTATATATGCTCAAAATTAAGTTCAAAATATCATTTTTTGATTCAAATTAAATTGTATTATCAATCCCAAATGACATTTTTACGCAGCCAAAATGAAACACCTCAGCCCGACCGAACAAAATAAGATATAAAAGCATTGATCAATACGGAGACAAATAATACTGGCAAAAGTCCGAGAAACTGTCAGAGGAAACCAAATCATTTATGCAACCGACTAAGAATTAATACGGTAACTAAAAATTATAACCACCAATGATCACCTCATTGGACCAATCGAATCGGTAAATAAACAATCCAATATTGTATGTAATATATGCGCAGAGCTTGTAGAGCACTTGATATTTTTGTATTTGCCTACCCGTTGGCAAACAAAACTACAACACACTTTTATGACTATTTGTACTTGCAAACTTTTAATTAAGCCACTGAAGAAATGTGGTTTGATTATGTATTGTAAGAGAGTGTGTGTGAGCGCGAAAGAGTGTGTATAGTTTACTGTGTGTGTGTGTGTGTGTGATTCGTGTCACGCTGTGAATTGTTCATGCCCCGCGGCGGTGAGCGAGTGACCGGCTCGCCGCTGATTGGTTGTTGCGGTGGGTGTAAGGGCTGTGCGTGTGTGTCCGTGTGTCACGGTGTGAGCGTGAAGTTGTATTCGAGGTGTTGTCGGGAGTGGTGTCGTCTTGTAGGCGCGCGTGGGGCAGTGATGTGTGTCTGTAATATATTTTAGTTTTTGAATTTCGGTTACAAGAAATTTGAATTAGGGCTGCAATTATTCATCTGGTCCAGCAAGCATACCTTCATGAACACATGTTGTTTTTTGTAAGTTAGTGTTCCACTTAATATATTCAAATTTTATTTTGACAAACTCACCACGCCAAAAGCTCATGCAAATTTTCAGTGAAAACTAAATGATCTGCTCGACTGAAGTCATTTTTAATTTGCCTGAATTTACTTTACTGCACTGAAGTGATACGTATTTGCTTCGTATTTATTTCCACTAAAAATACACAAAAATTGAGTGAGATGCGCACCAAACTAGCATACAGACACGAAAATATCTATAAATACACACACACACACACACACGGACATACACAGACATACACACGCAGATACAAAAAAACACGGAGAAAACACAAATCAATCGTTTTTCTTCGTCTTCTTCTCTTTGAAAGTGATGACGTATCTCTGAGCGACACGCAGCGGCGGAGCGAATCCGTCCGAGTACGACGAATCTTCGAAGAGAATTTCGTAGTCGTCGACTGCCGAGACGGGCGCGCACTTGACGATGCCCTTGTAGAAGCACGTGGTTTGCGGATAAATCGCGTTGACGACAGTGCCTTCCTGAAACAGCGCGTGCGGGTGCGTCTCAGGGTCGGCCCTCATAGTGGGCAGCGGAATCACCCGTCTCCTGCTCAACGTGACGCGCTCGTGCTGCTCCTCGTCGATATCCTCCACCTCGTACTTGCCCGAGGCCGTGTTGACGGCGATCACCTCGGCCAGGATCCAGTTTTCCTCACCGTCGCCGTCGGTGACCAGAGCGGCCACCATGTCTCCGGTCCTCGCCTGGCACGAGGCGTCCGCCTGCACGGCGCCACACAGCGCAGGAGGCTCCTCGCCGCCCGCACCCACCCACAGAGGCAGCGTCTGAGCCGTGTTCTGCAGCATCTTCATGAGAGCGCCGCGTCGAATAGTCTCCTTGTTGCCGGAATGCTTCGCCTGCAGACGCAGGTCGTTGCGAATTGTGCGAATCTCGTATATGGTCGCCAGCGTCTTCTGCAGAACTTGTATCTCGCTATCAGTTTCGCAGCGCACGTCCGTGTAGGCATTTTTCAGTTTTATTTTTTTGCTTGGAGAAAGTTTTCCCTCCTGCTGGATTTCATCATGAATCTCGTGCACGGCATTCAGAGTTGTCTCAACGCAAGCATATTTTGTTTGCACTTCTTTCAAATTAGTTTTCAATGTTTTCAATTTACTCTGGATGATTCCCGCTTCCGCATTCATTGCCAACACCATCTCGGTGCTCAGACTCAACGGGTATGGAGTGAGGCTGAGATTTATCAAGTCATTCACTTTAATTTTGTAATCACCTGAAGCATACGAGTTCGAGCCGGGATTCTTGCTCTTAGCTGCAGATGATCGTCCCATGTCTCTCTGCCTGATAAACTTGGACTAAAAATCTTCAACGGACGACAATTGAGAGCCGTTTAATTCACGGGAAGAACAAAACGCGACAATATAAAGAACGCATATCCATCCGACAATGGCATAAATAAAAAATACTACCTCAATAGAAGATATACCAGAATCGACTACCATTTCAAATTATTCCAATATAACGGAATTGGGAAAATTTTATTCCACACACAATTGAAAGAATGATAAATACTACAGCAAGCATAAACGATTGTTGTTGTTTCTGCCTATAACACAGGTTAGGCTCAGATGCGTAGCAGCAAACAAAAAATGCGCAGGTTTTGTATTCATGTAGCGCTAAATGTCTCAAGAAACAACAACAACCGTGTACTTAAGAGAGATACAAGAGCAATAATTATATCAAAACTGGAGATCAGAAAGAAGAAAACAAGAGCTAGCAAGGACAAAGTATAACAGGGAATGTAAACACCGACATTTATGATTATGTATTTTGATGTTGAAAAAACATACACAAAGACATGAACAAACAAATACAAACACTGGCGCACGTTACACAAGCGCGCTAAAACTTTTGTTCCATCCACACGCAAGTACACTAAACAAATCAAACACGCAACACTTTACGTATCAATAAATAACATCTATCTATTCACAAGCCACATGAACACCCGAGACAAAATAAAACCTGAATAAAACGTAAAACATGAATACACGGGTAAGCTCGCTACATTACACATTGTCTTCGTTGAAGAACATTTATATAAAAACATCGTGAATGTGTCGAAAAAACATAAAAACGCTTCATCAACGCAAGCTCTTCTTGAAGTACACACAGCAACAATTCATTGTGGTTAATTATCCGACTAGAAAACATATGATAGATTGAGCAGCGCTGATTGGTTGATATTGCGTGACGTCACCAGCTGACTCGTCAGCTGTTATAGCTCGGTCAGCTGACTCGTAGAGCTGGTATGATTGTGTGTTTAGTGCGTTCACAATGTCAGCACATCAGAGCAGTAAAATTAAATATAAATTAGATTAAATTAAAATTAAAAACTAAATAAATTTAATTAAATTAAATTAATTAAATTAAAATTAAGGTTTCTGAGCACATCCGAGGAGCCTGGGGAAATTGAGACACCAGTTACAAAAGGAAGAATGATGAAACCGCGACATGCGTAATGAAGGGTGTGAAGCGTTGAATATCAACTGACACTAAAAACAACAAGAGAGTTGGGGAGCAAACAGCAAGCAGAGAAAGAGGGGATAAAAAGAGCAAATCCAGACACGAGAAAGAAACCAGAAATGGAAAAGCTAGAAATAGACACAGGTATGATTGTCACGTGGTCACATGAGACATCGAACTAGAACAACTTGCGAGGTCACTGCGGGTCGCAGGTCAGCTGACTGAAGCCGGCCAGTGACATGACCCCGCGGCCAAACACTGTGACGTCATCGGCATCGTTCATGTGATAGATAAGACGTTTCTCGGTAGCGAGCGGGTGCCAGGCTCCTATACTGCAATACTGATTGACGGCGGGAGAGTAGTAGTGACATTGTGGGGACATATGTACCGACGGCATGTACTCTATCACATGTACATGCGAGCACTGTCGCATCATGAGTACCGTGCCTACACCACCCACACACATACACCCACACCCACACATCATGGAAATAGTAGAAAAATGGAACCACTTAGTTTAAGCTCAAGTTCAAGTTTAATAATTTGATCTCATTCAAGAATAAGCTTGATAATAAATGGAAAAGAGACAGGATAGCATAAGTCTAGCGCAAATTCTGGTGAGTACACACACACACACACACACATACACACATACATTGAGGTCGTGCGACAATTGTGACACGATTGGCTCAAAGATGTAGTTCATTGCTCCTCAACGTAGGCCATATATGGCTATAGGATTTTTTGAGGGGACATAGGACCGAATATAAAAAATGAGGGGACCACCATATTTTCTCACGAGCCACGACAAATTGATGTTGAAACAGTCTAGTTCTATTTGTTATTATTATTATTAATTACAAGCAAATCCAGTAGCATGGGAAGAGTGCAAGCACTATTACCACCCTAAGGTGGCCCCATGTACCAGAAGCGCCCAAAAGATTCAGAGAGAGAGTACGAAAAGAAAAAAGTCTAGAAAGAGAGTTGGAAAGAAAATAATAAATAAATAACAATAAATAATAAACCATCATCCGATAACAATCCATAATGTCACTCCATCCACGTTCCTCAATAAATAATAACAATCCACAATAAATATGTGATTCAGTAAATAACAGCCATCAATAAATAAGAATAAATATAAATAAATAAGTAAAAAATAACATCTGTCATCTCATCTTATCTGTTTACTATAATTATTTACGATTAATTTATTATTAATTTAGTTTTTTGATTGATCACACATATTGCAGAATGCAGTGCAATTAATACACGCACCTAGCAGTCCTGAAGACGGGGGGTGGGGTGGAATGTGCACGTGTGTGTGCATTTGAAGAAAATCCCAGAGATGCCAGACAAGACGTGAAGACAGCAGGTGGAAATTCTCATCTGGCAACATTAGTCGCCGCTCAAAGTACGTGCGAAATATAGGGAAATCCGGATTGTCATACCACTGACAACACACACACACACACACACACACACACACACACACACACACACACACACACACACACACACACAAACACAGATTGGTAACATAGTTTATAACTGGTATAAGACAGCACAGCATATTGAACCATGTATTCCTATTGACACCAGAAAGTCCAGATCTTACAATTTGTCACTGCACATTTGAATGAGTGTTTGATCTATAAAAGTTAAAGGCCTCAAGTGACAGCTGCTACACGGGAAGAAGTCGAAGCTTATGAACACACACAGGTGTATCCCGTGCAGCTCGCTGTCACCGCAGAACCAACCCTCTCCACGCTATGACGTCACAAGGACGGAAGACGTATTAGAGAGGGCCACCTCCCCAGAATGCATGACACAACACATGACTGATATCTGGTACCATCATTTACTGCTGGGTGGACTCCATCATGCATTTGGGAAGTTCCTGCACTTGTAAGCTTGTGAATATTAGCTGGTAATTGGCTGGTGTGGGTGAGATGTTGGTGCGCGTGCTAGCAGAGGTACCTGCTGCATGGAGTGTCCATATTGGCCCGGATCCCAGGCCAATAGACTCACGTTCCTGAACATGGCGCCGTTGAAGAAATCAAACTGGCCATCAGAGGTGGCGACGCGTGAGTTAAGCACGCGCACAGAAGTGCGAGCGCCCACATCATCCTCGTGACCGGCCGCCGGTGCGTCGTTGAAGCGCAACACTGCGTCGTGACTGTCTACAATATCAGTATCAAGAATTATTAAAATTGCCCACACAGTAACACTGTTAAACTCTTGCAGAGACAAAACAATGTGCGTAATTAGAAAGGCAAATATGATTCTGGGAGAAATATATCAAAGCAAAGTAAATATTAAGCAAGAAAGTGAAGCAAAAAGAAAGAAAGAAAAAGGACAAAAAGAGATAAGCAGGAGGAATAAAGGAGAATTATTGTAGGAGCATCTTGATTAGCCAACTCTGCAATCGTATAATTATATAAATAATTAATAACTAATATAACTAACTGGTGTGGTGTTGTGGTAAATTCTACCAATAAGCTTGTTGTTGTTGTTGATTTGGGCTTGGCGTTTCGGCCAACGTTGACCATTTCAGGCCGCTCACAATTTCATCAAACTTATGTGAAAGAAATAAAATATGAAACGGATGAGCACTACGAACTGAGCGCTTCTGGGCGCATGTGCGACAATTGCGTTCCCTTAATTTGTTTGTTTCATTTGAGGATTTAAATATATTATTTTGTGGTATGTTGGTGGTTTTAACAGAGGGGCAATACACGCAACTGTTGTAAACAAATCTGCCGTGTTAATATAAAAAAGATATATTTAAAACAAAAATGAACGAACAGCAAACACTTCACTCCATATATCACATTCCACACATTTCTCCCTCCTTGATAAATCGATAACGCCAAAACAGTTTAAATTACCCTACATATAAATCAATAACTCTCGTGCTAAACATCACAACGGCACTTCGTAATAATTACACAGCAACAACATTAACTGTGGTATATTGCTGAGCTATTAGTGTGTGTGTGTGTGTGTGTGTGTGTGTGTGTGTGTGTGTGTGTGTGTGTTGTGTTTGGGCTATGATGTTTGCGTATGCAAGTGTGTATGTTAGCGTGAGTGAAAGTGTGCGCGTGTTTGTGTGGCTGTGATCCTTGCGCGAGCGGTAGATGTTTGTTTGTGAATGCGTGCGTGTCTGTATGCGCAGCACTGGTTATACAGGCAGATGATGTGCACGTGTGTGTATGTGTATGCGTGTGATTGTGTGTGTGTGTGTGTGTGTGTTTGTGAGTGTGTTGGTGTCCGTGTGTGATGAACTTTGTAGGTGACTGTAACTAGGGGAAATGGAGAGTTGGTCTTGAGGCGTGTCTACGAGTGGTGTGGTCTTGTAGGCACGTGTGGGATAGCGATGTACCACGCGCGCCTGTCTTTGAATATACTCGCCTGTCTGTCTGTAATGCCTGTCTTTGTCTTTGACATTCTGGAACCGGACAGGAATTCGTTCACACTAACCAATGAAACGTCCGAGACGGGAACCTTTCAGCGCGCCAGAACTCGACACCACAGCGCACGTGTTGTAGTGTCCCGGCGGCAGAAGCAGTGGGGTGTCGGGCAGGAGACGGTTGAGCCCCTGGCGGGTAATAAACTCGTCGCCGCCGCTGATCGTCCACTCCTGGTCGGAGAACGACGAGAGATGGCGCCACAAGCGACACAACAGCTGCTGTCGGCTCAAATTGGCATCACTGAGCTGTCGTGATGCCAGATATCGCACATGATAGCGGTTGTCGTGCTTGTGCAGCGGCGAACCGAGCTCGATTTGCCGCAGACGCGCCATAATGCGCAGTTTATGTGCTCGAATACTGCAGCAAACACGCACGAATGCACGAATTTTAAGAAAAATATTTTTAATTGTGGTATAATAATTTTAATCTTTTCACAATTTGTCCTTCCCATGAAAGATCCGTTCAATATTGTGAGCGGCGTGTAATGGTCAACATTGGCCGAAACGTCAAACCCAAATCAACAACAACAACTGCAGCGAACAGCAGAACATAAAAACAGAAGATATCAGCGGGCCCAATAAAAAACCGTATCAGCAGCATATCATTTGTTAATGTTTAAGAAAATCAACTTGGTAAGTGCGAGCCCAAGATAATTCGGCTTCATTTTTGAAATGCAAAAGCAACTCCAAATTTGTACTTCTCCATCTCAATTAAGCTCATTGCGCAACGCATAGATATATTGTGTGTATCATGCTAATTATACGCAAGAAACAGATAAATATCAAGGATATTAAAAACAAAGATACCATGATAATCCTCGACTAGGAAGCCTCATAGAATATGCACGCACCTTCTCTCATCCCACGTCGTATTGGAAGAAGAGTAGCTTGAGCCGCGAACATGGGGAATCTGCAGTTTGCGTAATCCGTCCAAGCGAAAGCCCTCATCATGATATTGAAATGAGTCACGTGTCCTGCTCTTAGCACTACCAAACTTACGCCAATACAGAGACCATAGAACAGAAGTATAGATCAATACTACGACGAAAATGCAGTTCAATACAATCCACACAAATATTGCGAATTGCATAATAGATAGACAGAGGTGTTACAACACATTCAACAACAGCTCTGTCGGAGTGAATGATTATATAGCGAATCGCAGAGCAGTAACATCGTTGAACAGATCTTGAACAGATCGAAATCCATTGAAACAGTCAAGTGATTCAGTAAGAAACTCAAAACTATAACAACTACAATGTCGACACCACAGCAATCGACTGAAAATAAATTAAAACGCAGCAACGAGATGTTGATATGATGAGTTGTTGTTGTTGATGATGGAATGCTGTTGTTGTTGATGATGTGGAAGTGAGCAAATGTAACGCCAGCGTAATATTCACTAAAATCAAATCCTACTTTTATTCGGTTTTAATACAGTGTACTGTATTAAAACGTTATTTATGACATTTAATCGAATTGGACAAAACAGAGGTGCTTTTTTGCCCTCAAAATGAATACGTTTATTACAATAGCTTGCTCCTAGAAACGACGCATATTCTAGATGTATCAAAACAAGGCCCAAATGTTCACGGATTTCATTGTGATAATTTTGTCATGATACGGTGAGTATAAGAGGTGGTATAACCGATTTTTGGTCTAAAACGTCTTAATGTAAATTGAATGTTTTTTTGTGCAGCTTGTACTATTTCAAATGATTGTTGTTCATGACACGAACCAATGTTGAGGTTTCTAAAGGTGGCACTTTTATTACACTTAGAAATACAATTATTATTGCTTATATGATTAATTTTCATTTCTTTGTTAAACTGAAGTGATGCTATATTGCTTATTATTTTTTATTTGGAGACAGTTTGGTGACGTTGGGTGTGTTTATTAACCTTACCGTGTATGCATGGTGTTTGTGTGTGTTTGCAGGATCGATGGATCGCCAGTTGATGAGCTCTGCTGATGACGCTACTGCTGGTAACTTGGTGCCAGCCGTCGACCGTGTCAATGCAATCGCCGCAGCCCCAACTCGCACGCGACGGTCAGTCACACACTGCACGTGACCCTACACGTGCTCTATCTATCTATCTATCTATCTATCTATCTATCTATCTATCTATCTATCTGTCTATCTATCTATCTATCTATCTGTCTATCCATCTATCTATCTATCTATCTATCTATCTATCTATCTATCTATCTATCTATCTATCTATCTATCTATCTATCTATCTATCTATCTATCTGTCTATCTATCTATCTATCTATCTATCTGTCTATCTATCTATCTATCTATCTATCTATCTATCTATCTATCTATCTATCTGTCTATCTATCTGTCTATCTATCTATCTATCTATCTATCTATCTATCTATCTATCAATCTATCTATCTATATATCTGTCTATCCATCTATCCATCCATCTATCTATCTATATCTGTCTATCTATCTATCTATCTATCTATCTGTCTGTCTATTTATCTGTCTATCTATCTATCTATCTACCTATATATCTATCTGTCTGTCTGTCTATCTGTCTGTCTATATATCTATCTATATATCTATCTATCTGTGTCTGTCTATTTGTCTGTTCTTATCTATTCATTCATCTTCTATCTATCTATCTATTTATATATATCTCCATTCATCTTTGTATCTATCTATCTATTTTTTCGGTCTACTCATCTGTTTATCTATCTGTCTATTTATCTATCCATTTAGTTGTTTGTTTTTCTATTTATATGTATTCATCTATCTATTCATCCTTGTATATATCTATTGTTATATGGTGTGACACGTATCTGTCACAGCAATATGTCGTTGTTAAATTTCGTTAATGTCAATTCACGGTCCCCTATTGTAATTGGCACGAGTGTTCAGTCTTTTTTCTCTGGTATCTATTATTGCAATTACCACGCTGTGCTGTATGTATGTTTATTCTACACGAACAGAGCGTCGGAACCTTCCAGAAGGCCAGTCAGATCGGTTGTCATAGAGACGGGCGAGCCGTGTGACGTCAGCCACGTGACACCAGATGGCGCTGCTATCGCTAACACCGCCTGCACTGCTGCGGTGCTATCTCGTCACCATGCTGCCGAATCTGCCGTGCAGATGGCGCTGCAGTTGAGTCGACGGCTGGAGCGTGTGGTATATGTGGCGCGGCGGCGACGAATGCGCCACCGTTCATCATCGTCGCTGTTGCGTCGCGCACGAGCTAGGTCACGTGACAGTGGTGGCGTGTTGTCCAGTGACGGAGTGGTGACGGCGGCCAGAAGACGGAGACGAACCAAACTGCTGCTCAAGCCGGCCAGGTTCCAGCCAGCCATGTCACGAGCTCTGCCATCCACCACCACGGCGGCGGTCAATGACCTCGCGGCCGGGTCATCGCCCCCGCTTCTACCAGCCACTGATCAGTTCCCGGGCGCCGGTGCGCGAGTGTTTGCCTGTCGCTCAGGTTCTGTAACTGGTGGCGTGGCTGGTGGCGTGGCTGGTGGCGTGAATATGGCGGCATGTAGCGTGCAACATCATCACCGTCGTCTTCGTCCAGTCAGTGTGGATGATTTGTGTGGCCTGATTTCTCAAGCCAGCATCATGTCCAGTATGGCAGAAATGATGTACACGTAACTGTTTCTTATCCTCTCTCCTTCCCCCCCTTCTACCCCGCTCTCTCTCTGTCTCTCACTCGGGCAAATTCACTGGCACAAACACGCTCACACATATCACACTATGTGCGCGTGACGTATGAACGAGGCTGATATAGTGGTTATCCTCGTGGCTTAAAATTGGTTGCGTGTTAATTATATAGTATGTATGTGTGGGTGTGTGAGTTGGCAGTTTCGGAAGCCGTAAATGTACTGTGTATGTTGGTGGGAGGTTGAAATGTAACGGCGTTTGATTGTATTTATTTTCGCTTTACTTTGCCGTATGCTTTTGATTGTGTGTCGAGTCAACTGGTCTATGTTGTGTAGCTTTTTTGCGGGCGTATATTCAGTTATGTTAATGTTTATCTTGAGTGAAATCTATCATTGTTTGTTTGTCTATAAATACGTGCACACACATCCCCGAAATTTGTTCAGGTGAAATTGATCGCGTGAGTTTGTATTAAATTAGCCACGCATGAAAATTATCGTATGAGTCGATCGGTGCTCCTGTATTTCTCATGGTTTTCTAAGCTCGTGCGCGTGCGTGTGTTTGTATGGCGTCTCTCGAAACTCTCGTCGGTAATAAACCCGTCTCTCAAAAAACTAACTGGCGCTTTTTTTACTTCGTAATAAGTATATTTGTGTAGATGTGTTCGTTAGTATTCTTGTTAAAAACACTGCAACGCAACTATGGTATCATTTGTTGCTGTGTGTCATACTGTGGCTTTTACAGCAACTATTACTTAAGAATTTTTATTCAATCAAGGTAATGCTAGCGAACTTTAGCTAAGAGAATGTATGAAAATGAATGAATTCTAAATTATTGTAAAATAAATATTCAATAAATAAATAATGAATAACAAGGAAAACAATTATTGCGCAGTGTTGATTCTAAAAGTTGCGATTAACAATAAGTGAAATTGACTAGTCAGCAGCAAATTTGTTTATACAGCATAGACAAATATGAGCCACAGGTGTGCACAAATTGGCGCATCCTGCTTTGTGTCAACCACCGAATTGTGGTGTTAATTTAGTGTTTTATGTTGAGTTTGATAGATGTCTGGACTGGAAAAAGACAGATCTAAAGGTGTTAGAAATTTTTTCAGCAAGAAACGGTCAAATTCAGATCCAAGTATTAATGAGGATCATAAGCACATTTCTCATTCAAATCGAGGTGAAATTCCTGCATTTGTCAACTTTATTTTTCTTTCGATTGTTTTTTAGCTGTTGTCGCTCACTTTTCCTATCTTTTTGTTTTTTCTGTTGTTTGTTTTGTGGAGTATTTCGCGTCTAAGATTGAGTCCAATAGTGTAAAACGGTGTATATTGTGTCACTGTCATGAAAGATATGCTTTTGTTGAATTCGGGATATTAATGCCAAATACTGATAATAATAGTGTTCTTTTTTTATCGTATATTTATACTTGCAATGATTAGAGGTTAATAGCTGAATAACTCCTGAAAAATAATGCAGTTCTTGATTTCCTCTTTGTTAGAATATATCCATGCTGGGTGATGGTTTTCATATCAATCTGAGTATATCTGGAAGATTGATTTCACGTTTTACAAGGAGTCTTTTTTAAATCAGTCACACAATGTGCGAGTTATATATTACGGTTTTTCTGATGTTTTCACAATGGCCGTGGATATGATCGATTATTACCCAGTGTGGATGCATATGCATGGTGCAATCCGCCATATTCCACTTGCTTGAGGCGCAAGCGTTATGACATGCATCATTCAACTACAATGGCGTATTAATTTCAGAATCACCAATTACAGTGCAGTATTTGTATCATACTCGTGTTTGGTGCGTGCTGATGGGCGAATAACTCAGTGATACACCGACACCCATATGTTCTGCTGTCGGGATCACAAATAAGTGACCTGATAGTACACTATTTGTAAGACATGGAGTGTTATCAGATGAATTATTTATCGCTATTGATGTATTATTTTCTTTTCGAACTCTCAAGCATTATTTTGTTTTTGAACTCTCTTTCTCTTTCTACATCCTTTGGTTAGCTTCCAGTACACAGGGGTTCGTCGCAGGGTGGTAATAGTGCACTTGCACTCTTCCCCTATGCTACTGGATTTACCTGTAGTTAATAATAACAATAATAACACAACCCTCATGTGACCTTGCCACCAAGTCACGTGACATTATCACATGTTGTTCCCCTCTGATTTATCAGATTTGCGTCCATGCAAACAATATTGACACTGGTACGTGTTTATTGAAGCCTTTCATGGCGTGAACGTGTGTGTGTGTGTGTGTGTGTGTGGAGGTTTTTTGTTGCGTTTTGTCTGGCTTTTGCGCCTGTTTTCTGTGTGTGCGGCTTCTTCTGCTCTCTCGCTCTCTCGCTCTCTCTGCGTGTCTCCTATTCACCGTGCTTCTTTATTGGCTTCCACTGTGTCACTGGCGTTGTTTACGTCACATTGTCACTACTTAGTCTCTTCACTCCACACTCAACCACATACTCCCTACACTCAATCACATATTTCTTAGAATTCGGCCAGTCAATGCAACATTATCGGCGTGTGTGTGTGTGTGTGTGTGTGTGTTTGCACGATGTTTGCACTCACGCTATACCTGACATTTTTCGGCGTACGTGAAAAGAGAAAGACACACACACACACACACACACACTTCACAAACGTTTGATGTACGTGAAGTTGTGTACAGTCGCTCTGTCACGTGAACGCATGCATAAAACACACACACACACATACATACACAATTTCCAGGGCGAGATGCTTGTATTGTCATATTGCCTAGTATTTTCACTGGGTGGTGGGTATATAATCTCCGTTTTCGTCCTGGACCCATGTTTTTTTGTTAATCACTGTATTCTCTCTCTCTCTCTCTCTCTCTCATATATGTCTGTTTCTGAAGCGGTGCCTTTTCATGCCACTTAATTCCGTCCAGCTGGCGCACACACACACATTCAGTTTGATCTTACAGATGCAAATACTCCAGACTGCACTCTTTTCTGCACTGGCATGTGTGTGTGTGTGTGTGTGTGTGTCTGGCGGTAATTCGTCGGTTGATCGCGTCGAGGTATGAAGTCCTGTTTAGCTCGTCGGTGTGTGTGTGTGTCAGTGTGTGTGTGTGTGTGTGTGTGTCAGTGTGTGTGTGTGGTTGTAGTGAGTCTTGTGCAGTGTTAATATGGTCAGTGTTGTGTGTGTGTGTCAGTGTGTGAGCAGTGTAGTATCAGTCAGTGAGTGTGTCTTGATTATGTTGTGCTTGAATTAACAGCCAACTCGTCTGTTCCTCGGTGAATATATACTCGTGCTAAATTCCTGAATTATATGTCATTATGAGTTATTATTATTGCTTATTATGTCATCTTTGCTATTGGTATTGTTATGCGCGTTTTTTGTGCAATCAATGGTCATTGTTTTTGGTGTTATTTTTTTACTGCATTAAATATTGCATTTTCCATCTTTGCATATTGCATTTGTGTATTCTCACTACACAGATAACACAAATCAATTACCTGTATAAGAAAATGCAGATTTAAACACAAAAACACACACACATCAGACATAGTGGCCTAACATCTTCTCAGGCACCAAAGTTTGGGAACCACTGGATTAAACCATGATCTACGCGTTTCATTGTGCTTCTTTTCTCACGTTTGTTTGTGTGTGTGTGTGTGTGTCGCTAGCTGTCTGTGACGTCATTGAGCCGTGTAAGAGGTGTCAGACTCCTTTGAAATCCTCGCGTGAATTTTGTGGATTTTGTTTGAGTGTTTGTATGTTGTAATTTTGTTTCAGTGTTTGTCCAGTGTGGCAGTTTGTTTAGTTGTTTCCAATTTTCTTTGATCGTTTGTCTCGCGTTTTTGTTGATTTTGATCTCGCGAATCACTAATCCTGTTTTCTCTTGTTAATTTGGGCTTCTTGAGTCAGTTTTTCGTTGTATTATTTAGCTTCTCTTCGTTCTTCTCATTTTCGTATTATTCTTTGCTTCCTCGTTCTATTCTTCCTTGGTCCTGGATGATCCTCGTCTTGTGAGACGGCTGTGCAAGGTCAGTGAGAGGTCAGTGAGATCTCGCTCCTCTAGTTGCCCACACTGGCTGCTGTCGTGGCATCCTCGGACAGTCCTCCCAGCGGCGGCTTCGACGATGAATCATGGTCGAGACGTCGTCGTCGTCTGCTCTTCACCTCCTCCTCCGCTCTTCCTCCCTCCTCATCCGCTGCTCTGCCTCTGACGTTCGTGTCCGTGGAGCGGCTGGCCGAAGATGAAGACGATGACGATGAGGAACAAGATGGCGATGTGGAAGAAACAGGTCCGCTGTCTCATAGTCGCAGTGATGGAGAACTACTGCGCTCCAGTCTCAACTGTGAGTGTGCACGTGCTCGACGAGGGGTGCATGCAGCCAGTGTGTGTGATTAAGGTTCAGTGGTGGCGCCCAGGGGAAGGGAGGGATCATCCCCTTCCACAAAATCTTAACCATCGGACATCTCCAGTACAGTTGTAGTTGCTAGTTGCTAGTTGCTAGTTGTAGTTGCTAGTTGTAGTTGCTAGTTGCTAGTTTCAGTTGCTAGTTGTAGTTGCTAGTTGTAGTTGCTAGTTGTAGTTGCTAGTTGTAGTTGCTAGTTGTAGTTGCTAGTTGCTAGTTGCTAGTTGCTAGTTGCTTGTTGTAGTTGCTAGTTGTAGTTGCTAGTTGTAGTTGCTAGTTGCTAGTTGTAGTTGCTGGTTGCTAGTTTCAGTTGCTAGTTGCTAGTTGTAGTTGCTAGTTGCTAGTTGCTAGTTGTAGTTGCTAGTTGCTAGTTGCTAGTTGTAGTTGCTAGTTGTAGTTGCTAGTTGTAGTTGCTAGTTGCTAGTTTCAGTTGCTAGTTTCAGTTGCTAGTTGCTAGTTGTAGTTGCTAGTTGCTAGTTGTAGTTGCTAGTTGCTAGCTGCAGTTGCTAATGTTTCGTCAAACCCCCGCATATTTTTCTCCTCCCCTCTTCAGCCCCCACCGGAACATATCCTGGTGCCACCACTGTATATATGTATATATGTATATGTTTATATGTATATGCACATATTCTTCCCTCGTCGTCCGCCACTTTATTTCACTTGCAGACTTGTGTAGATATATGTGTGTGTGTGTGTGTGTGTGTGTGTCAGTGTGTATGTGTGTATATATATGTGTGTGTATGTACTTCCCAAGTACGGGTTGTTGTTGCTTCTTGTAGATTGTAGTGTTGCTGCGTGGCATGTAATTATTGTACTTTTTGTCCGTTTCGGCGTGTCTGTTTGGTGTTTTTCTTTTGTCGGCTTCTCAACACATGTAGATGCTTGCAGATGGCAACAACACACAACTGACACACACACACACACACACATACACACACATAGACACAAACAGACAAATTGTAGCGTCTGATGTTTTTCGAATGTTTTTGTTGCTGTTTCTGCTGTTGTGACATGCACTGTTTGTGTGTGTGTTTGTGTGTGTGTTTGGTTGATCGGTGACGGTGGGTTTTGATGCGTATCTATACCATTTCAACTTCAAAATGAGAATAATCAACTTCAAAATGGGAACAGTCAACTTCAAAATGAGAATAATCAACTTCAAAATGAGAATAGTCAACTTCAAAATGAGACCAAGATGTTTATCGCAATATATCCAGTGAATTATTACTGAAAGTATTTTCATGACATTAGCTAAGCAAACCACAGTATAATACGAACACAAAAATATAAATAAATAAATAGATCGAAACAAAAATAAAGCATGTAAGTGTGGTACAAATACAACAATGAAATCTTATATATAATTGAGTTCCAGTAAACAATTGTGCGTATTTAAATATTGACTGCATATGTTTGAGATAAAGCACATTTTTGTGAATGAATTTTTGTTGAAATAGTATGAAAAAATTCACAAATGTATGACAATCATTCTCCTCAGTTTCAGAGATACGTATATACGAACATGATAATAACTTTAAAACTGCATTTAAATACTCATAACACTGTTTTACAGTATAAAATATTAATATCAAGCTTAATTATTATCTGAATCATAAATCTTATTATGAAAGTTCAAGATATGATTAGTCAACTTCAAAATGAGAATAGTCAACTTCAAAATGAGAACAATCAACTTCAAAATGGGATAATCAACTTCAAAATGGGACTAATCAACTTCAAAATGAGACTGAAACATTGCGTTGAACTGAAAATAATAAGCTGAAGACATTTTCGAATAATTTATTATGATTTTAATGTTTTTTCACGAAATAAAATCACCGAATAAATCACCCAACACTTGATTATTTTTAATAAATTTGTCTAATAAGTGATATATTTGTGAAAAGTTCTCGAGTTTCTGCTTCAGGCCGGTTATAGCTGGAATATTGAAGGCTGACGCTGTGTTTTCGTTTCCCGCATCACATATTTGCATTGCGTGTTTTGATATCACAGTTGTTTTTGAGCCAATTATAATGAGCGGGCGTACCGTGAATTATATTAATAAATCTGACTCCAAAGACAAAAAAATTCAAATAGTGGCTGCACATTCGTCGGGCGGTGACTGGAGGCAGCTGGCTAGAATGTTGGGAGTCGCCAAATCAACTGCTTATCGCTGGATATCTAATGAAGACCATGAAGACTCTCGTGGAGGCTCAAGGCAAAGGAAAATACATGAGGACCACATAAAGTGTATGGAAGATTGTGTGGAGGAAAACCCGCGTATTACGCTAAAAGAAATAACGGAGAAAATTCGCCAGCAATTCAACGTACAAGTTTCTAAGGAGTGTATTCGCCGTCAGCTTGAAAAGATGCTCTTCACAATCAAGCAAATACGATTTGAACCTGAAAGGGCAAACTCAATACAAAACAAGCAGAAACGAGCAGAATATGCAAGGAGATTGTTGGAACTGCAATCCAACATGCTCCCCGTCATATATATGGACGAAACCAACTTCAATATGTTTATTTCGCGCAATTACGGTCGATCAAGAGCCGGGTCACGATGCACGACCGTCGCAGCTGGTAGTCGTGGAGCAAATGTACATGTTATTGGCTGCATAACCAATCAAGGGCTTCTTCATCATCAAATCCGCCGAGGATCGCACAAAATCAATGATGCGAACGAGTTTGTGCGCCAATGTCTCCAGGCGGCAAAAATAACGTTTGGCGGACCCGTGGTGCTTGTGGTTGATAATGCACCATGCCACAATCAAATTGAGCTAGTGTTCGCCGAGGACGAGTACAAATCTCATCATTTTCTACGTCTGGCTCCATACAGCCCGATGATGAATGCCATCGAGATGGTGTGGTCCCAATTGAAGAGCGAGGTGAAAAGAAAACTAACCGACCAGCTGCCAACAATTTTGACTAGCAGAAATGATGCCATTTCGCAAGCAGAACAAAGATTATCGGCATTGGAGGCGATAATTTCGCAGAGTTTAGGAAATGTGAGCGCACAAAATTGCGCCCGCTGTATTGCACACGTTCAACAACATCTCTCGTCTGCACTGGAGATGCGAAATGTGTTGTTTTAATGCACCATGTACATAGATAAACTTGTTGTGTTTGTTTGAATAAATGAAAAAATGTATCTTAATTTGTCTCTCGTAATGATTTACAGAAAACAATCGCAGTATTAGTCAGAGCTGCAACTGCAAAGTCTTAAAGTCTTGAATGCAGTGACTATTAATTTCAACTTATAATTTCAACTTGCATATTCTTACTTTGTTCCCTTTCATATATCATTCAACATGGAGTTAGCTAGCAAAAGAGAGGAAATTTCAACTTTACATGCTCATAGATAAGTATATAGTTAAAGTTATAATTGTTTTGTCAACAAATATCCGTATACTTGTAGTGTTATGGGTGATTTATTCCTATACATTTGTTTACTCTTATATTATGATTTATTCTTATGCAGTTATTGCTATTTGAATGAATTTTTGAAGCATATAAAATATTCCTCTACCACACAAAACAATTATTTGCTAATAAGTGCGCTAAATTGTAATCCAGATACTTAATACTGAACGCTTAAGGTTATTCTACTGGAGCTCAATTAGCTAATTCAAATTACTGTAACTTCATTGCTAAATGTAAAAAATAATGCACAGATTTGTCATGATTATTGTATTTATTAGTTTTTATGTTTTAATACATTTTTTGTTCTTAATTAATTAAAATTATGCAAGTAAAGTCATAAAGAACACGGTCTCATTTTGAAGTTGACTATTCTCATTTTGAAGTTGACTATTCTCATTTTGAAGTTGATTGTTCCCATTTTGAAGTTGATTAGTCCCATTTTGAAGTTGAAATGGTATAGTTGTCTATCTAGTTGTGTTGTCTTCAATGCTTGTCTGGTCCAATTGTTGGCCACCGCTGGCACCGCTATTTGAATAGTGATCATCATGAAATCTTCGGCACATAGTCTTATCGATGTCTATTTTTTGGTAAATGTCGAATTCAACTGGAAATTTTAATTCTAGAACTTCTGTATAAGGGTGTTTTTTATCTTGGGTAGTTAGCATTGTTCCTGGTAGTTATTAGGTTCGATTCCTCTTACTTGTTTCTCGAAGTATCTCCTTCTGAGGTGATCATTAGTGAAATGATGCATGTTTTATCGAGAACTTGTCGTAGCCTCTGTGACGTCATCACCCATCTTTTTCATCTTATCATCTATTATATCATCCATCTTTCATCTTCATATGGATTTGTTCTGCTTTTCGTCTTGATGATGTTTTTGCCAAGGGGGCGGGGCGGGATAAAAAGAGACGGGGTATTTCCCTGGGGGAAGGCAGTTGTGTGTGTGAGTATGTGTGTGTGTGTGTGTGTATATATATAGCTCACGCACTCAATGGGGTTTCCACTATGATCTGTGCTAGGTCATTGGCGTTTTTGTGCCGTAGATCAAACAGTAATTTCACCGCCATCTCCCCCTCCTTGTTCTTCCACGCTATTCTCCATCATTCACGTGCCGATCTCGGACCGACGAGCTAAAACATGATCAATCTCCCACAAGACCCCTCCCTCTTCCACGACTATTCCTGCTTCTCTCTCGCTCACTCTCTCTCTTTCTCTCTGTGTGTGTGTGTGTGATAGACACCATCTCATTACGTCGTGTCACGTGTCGATGGCACGTGAGACACGTTTTCTCGTGCTGCGTGAGCACGTGTCGTCACCCCGCTTTCTGACAACCTCACGACTCCCCCACGCGTCCGCACGTGATTGATGCATGATCGATGTGCAACTTGCAACCTGCAACATCATCGTGTCTCTGAAGATCAGTGGAATTCGGTCTTTTCGAGAGAGAGTTTTTCAATATCGGAATTTTGACGGTTATTTTTCAATGCGTAAAGGTCGTCCAAAATCTATCAAACTTTACATGAATTTAAACGTGGAATTTCAACGTCTTTTTATTATCGCTTCTTTCTTTCTTTCTTTCTCTATCTCTCTTTTCTTCACACAAACACACATTTGTATCGCATGGCACAGCGGTTTTGTTGCGGTAAATTTCACATATTCTCTACATGTTTTCTATATTTTTATATCTATTTGTATGTAACGTGCGTTGCAAGATATTGCAATTGAATATGGCCACACTTTTCCTTGCAATTTACGATCGTGGCTGTCCTGTATATTTTCCTATAGTATTTATACTGTTATTGAGGTGATTTCTGTGTTTTTGCTGGCGTTAACACCATACTTGGTGGTCTACCAAATGGTCCAGTGGTAGCATGTCGGCTTTGTAATCCAGGGGTCCCGGGTTCGAATCTGATTGGGTGGATTTCTAATCTCAAATTCTTACAAAGCTTATATAGTTTCACATGCATTTCTTCATGCTGAACACAGTTCAAACACACGCATAATCGCATGAATAGTGTGTGATTCATGATGCAATACTTCCTACTCTACTCTACTCTAATTTATCTTCTCCCGTGTGTTCATCATCATCATTATCGTCATGTCTATTTGAAACCGTTTCATGTTCAGCGTGTGACCACTGACACACGATGCTGTGTCTATCTGTGTCTATCTCTGTGTGTGTGTGTGTGTGTGTGTTCTCGCTGACCATATTGTTGGTCACTGTCGAGAGAAAACCGCGTCTACACGCGCTAACACACACACACAGAGACACGCAGACAGACACACAATACGGTTCTGTGTGCAGTTCACCTCGTTTCTGTGTGAATGGGCGTCATATGATTACTTGGCATCATAGTCATGCCTGAATAGTGTGTGTGTTTGTGTGTATGTGTGTGTGTGTTTGTGTGTATGTGTGTGTGTGTGAATACTTACACACCTGTTTTGTATACGGTGTTCGTTGTACGTCGAAGTGTGTGTGTGTGTGTGTCAGTGTGTGACGTCAGCGCTGTTATATAGCCTGCGGGCACATTCCGCTAGTGACGTTGTTTGCTGTGTGTTTGTCTGTCCGTGTGTGTGTGTGTGTGTGGGCCACGGAGAGCGGTTGAAACGGCGTTTGTGCGTGTCGATGGTGCAGCCAGGTGTATCCTGTCTGTGTGTCTGTCTGTGTATATGTGTGTGGAGGGCCGTTACGCAGAGTAGTGCAGTGTGTCCTGCCTGTCGTTGCTACTGTCTGAGTACTGCTCGTGCGGAATGTCAGTGTGTGGTGAACAGTGGTGTTGTGTGAGCAGTCACCACGTCTCAATTAGTCTCCAGTGTTGATTGCGTCTGCGTCTTGCGTTCCTCAATTGTCTAGTGCTCGGTGTGTGTGTGTGTGTGTGTGTGTGTGTTAGTGGTGGTAGGTTTATTTCGGTCACCGTCCATTCCAGACTTGTCGGCTTTCTTGTTAACACTCGCGTTTGCACTGAACGTTTTTGTCTTGGCTGGAATTTCACTGGTGGTTGAAGGATGATGTGACAGTGTGGCTCTCTGAGTTGTGTTGAAGGAGGTTGATCTGGAGTGGAGTGTATTTGGAGGAATCTTGGACGAGGAGGAGGAGGTTTTTGTGGAGGAATCTGAGGTGATGATCGGGACACCAATGTCACGTGATTGTGGCAGTGATACAGGATCATGTGCTTGCTCCTCTTGATACCTGCCGATTTGGTATATCTCTCTGTGAGATAGCATGTCCGCTGCAGCGACCAGTAGCGGTGGATCTGCTGGTCTCGATCATCACACGTTCATGGACTTCCAGCAACGTCGCAGTTTGATCGCCTCCACCTTGTCTTTCAATGAGCTGCTTGCAGCTCACCGGTTCTACCGCACCTCCGTGATGGTCACCTCCTCCACCTCATCACCACCTCCCACCACCATCCTCTCCGCACGTGACTCCAATCTAGCCGTCAATAAGGTGCTCACGTCGGCTAGCGGTCGTTGGTTCGGAGGTGATTTCACACAGATGTTTGGTGCGATCTACGCTCTCTGTATTTGTGTGTGTGCTGTGTTTGCTTCTCGGGGTGTATCATCTTCGTTACTTGAGTTTTCTCTCTCTCTCATATGATCGTCTTGAATTCGCGCCATCTCGGTTCGGTCACCTTAGTCAGTGGTTGTAGATAGTAGAAGTCGTTCTAGACAGAACATGAATATTAATCAGTAGAGAAGGAGTTGTTTATAACACTGTTTTCTACTTCTTCGTTCCTATTTCGTTCCAAGTTGAACTCTTAGCTTCCAGCACGCTATGAAGATTATGTAGATTGTGTTGATGTAGTTCTTGTTGCGTCTTTGATGTTGTTTTTTGCAATCTCTCCCGTTCATCCTTCTTATTCTTCTGCTTCTATCTCCATCTCTTCCTTGTGCCATTATCCGTGTGCCAAAGTTTAAGTTAGTCAAACTGCATTACCCTGTTTGCGTAAGAAATGAGTTACAAACTCGTCGCTAACTTGTGCGCGTGCTGTTAATCAAACACACACACACACACACACACACACACACTGACACACACACACACACACACACACACACACACACACTGACACACACATACACTGACACAACAAAGTTGGGTGTTTCGGGTTGTGTGTTTGAGTGTTAATTTTAGTTAATTTATTAGTATAATTGTATTTAATTTAATTTAGTTGGTTCTAAAAACTGTCAGCGAGAAATGGTTCGTGTCATTGTGGCATTGGATCCTTCGATATATTATGTGTATCAGCTGATTTTTCCAATTGTAACCAAATATTTGTACATGTTTGAACTATTACAGCGAAAATCGCTAGTTTCCTGTTCATCTATTCTTTATACGCATATTCTACACATTTTCATCTCTTTGTTTTTGTGCTTCTTCTCTCGTGCACCGGTGTATTATACGACCTTCACTTTATGCCGGCAATTCGCACAAACAACACGCTGGCTTACCGTCATCTCTAGCCAGGATTCTGCGCACATGCAGCGTGTGTGTGTGTATGTGTGTGTGTGTGTGTGTTATTCGCGCTATGTTGGATGGTAAAGTCGTTTAGTGAAGCAGCGCTCGAGGAAGGAGAGGGAGCAGTCGGTGCATCTGCATAATTTTCTGCTTAGTAGGATTTGTGTGTATTGCCTCTCTTCTTCTTGTTCGTCCTGTTTTTGTATTCTGCTCGCCTGGTGACTCTGTGGTTATGTTGCGTGATGAGACACGTGAACAGTGTCATTTACCCACCACATCAGTATTTACTGCTTTCTGACTGCCATTTCACGCCTTCGCTGACATTCATGTTTGTTAGGATCATTAACCAGAAGAATGATTCATCATTCAACATCACCATTCTTTCTTTCCTTTCTTCAACATCTTCAAGTTGTATTTGGACCTTGTGGGTTTTTCTATGAATAGAGGATGTTGTTGAAGTGATTTTGCTCGTGCAGACGTGAGAAGTGCTCGATGTGAAAGTGTAATACGTATCTATAATCTCTACAGCAAGTGTTTGTTGGTATCAGTCAGTAAGTCAGTCAGTTAGTCAGTCAGTCAGTCAGTCAGTCAGTCTGTCAGTCAGTCAGTCAGTCAGTCAGTCAGTCAGTTAGTCAGTCAGTGTGCTAGTCAGTTGCTGGTTTAGCTGTTGGTATTTGTATGTGTTATGACTGACATTCTGCTGTGTTGGTGTTTTCGCCCCATCAAAATCAACGCTGGCTTGTGTTGTGCGTGTGTGTCTCTCTTCTCTATCTCTCTATCTCCCTATATCTCCCTATTTCTTCTCCTCTATGTGTGTGTGTGTGTGTGTGTTGTACGCCTGTGGACTCCCAATACCTCGCTATTTTGTGACATACATACACATTCACACATACACACGCCGAAAATTGAGCTGTCTTCGTTGTATATGTGTGTGTGTGTGTATGTGTTATGTATGTTTCTGTACATGGTTCAGCTCATGAAACGTCGTGTCATCATCGACTGCTCGCTTTTGCGTGATATCTAATGTTTTAGCACATGTTTTAGAACTGGTTTCAATTTGGATGTGGGGTATGAGTTGATGACACGTGTGACACGCTCATGAGCCCCGGGGTCATGGCTAGTTGGCACCCAGTACAAGCAAATATATTGGCACAAGACCTCATGTGTGTGTGTGACTTGTGCTGAAATATGCACTGTGTGCTGTATTCACTAGTTTATCTTGTGTTGTTCAAGTAGAGTTTTCACTCGGACCACTCCTGTCCTGTTTGTGCAGTGTTGATTCATCTTCTGTTTCTTGCTATTCTCTCTCTTATGCTCTCATCTTTGCTTCGATAACACTACCAGCCGTCCCATGCTGTTCTCCACCATTTCACTGTTTTTATCTTCCTTCTTCTGTTCCTTATTTTTTCTCTCTTCCTTTTCCTTTCCTGTTTGTTCTCCTCTTTCATCTTCTATACCTTTTTCGTCCTTCTTCTTGTCTTCTTTCCTCATTGTCCTTGTCTTCCTCTTCACTGTACCTTCTTCGCAAACGACATCAGTTGATGTCATCGGGGTTTGAGACATCTTCTTTCTCGGTGCATTTTTCCCAGAGATGCTCACTGATTCCTTGCCGTTCGCTTCCTGTCGGTTCCATCTTGTGTAGCAGTGTTGTGGTGCAACCTATGTATGGAATTCCCCACTGATGAAGAATAGAGGAGTCGCCAAGTGGGGAATTGAGAGTCGGACAGAACAGGACAAATATGTGTGTTTGTTTTTATCAATTCAAATTCGTTTATTTTTGTTTCTAATGATCTCTTGACATATATTTTGATGTAACAACTGAATTTATCAGCGCTGTCGTGCGGAAAATGAGGATATGGCTCATTAAGAAGTGGGGAATCAGTGAGAAAATGTTACGGACCTCTGCTCCGGAGGGGTGTATGGATGGGTGATGTTCGGGTTGAACTGATATGAAGCATCGATCTGTTTTGCCATCATCGGTGCATGTCACTGTCGGTGTGGCATGTAATTCTGCTCTGCTGTCCTGTCATTACACCGGCCCTTTTCCCTTCGACTCGCTCCGTACACACACACTCTCATACAAGTGGCGTTTGTTTGGCCTCACGCGCATGAGCATGGTGACAGTGACACATTGTAGTAGACATTGACACCAATCTGCTCGTGGTAATAGATAGAGGTCATCTCTTCTCCCTCCCTCTATCTGTGTCTCTCTATCTGTGTTCATCTCTCTCTCCCTTGTTGTCTGTCTATTCTCGTTGTTGTACAGATGTCAGTCCGAAGCTTGTGTCGTGGGTGGTGTTGTGTGTTCGTTGTTTATTCTGCTCTGACTCATTGATGTCTTCTCCTCGCCTCCGTGTAATTCACCGCCTCCGCAACCGTCTGTCTCTCTGTCTGTCTGTCTCCAGCAGTGAGCAGTAATGTTGGCGTGCACGTGCACCCCAATACATGCACCATGTGTCGTCTGCTATGTGATGTGTTATGTCTGCTGTCTAATGTGATACATCATCATCATACCCTGTCTGTCTGTGTGTGTCCTCGTTCTCACTAATTGGCTGGTTGTAGCCAGGCCATCGTCTAATATATTTATCCATATATCTGCATTTATATATGTATCTGTATCTCTTATTGGGCTGAAGCTTCCCCCAAAATGTGCCGGAAAAATAATAGCGCCGCTACTATCCAATGCTTTATAGACATTTGATGTGTATTTTGAGTATTTCTTATATAAATCATTTCTTATACGACGTTGCTCATTGGCTCTATGTCATTTTCGCCATTCTCTGTATTCCACTAGTTGGTGGCGTATGTTAATTTGTCACTGATGCGTCGTTTATGTCGACGGCTTATCCATGCTATATGTTAATTAGCTGCACTCCGTCAGTCATCAGTGGCCAATTATTGGGGCGTGTTCTCGTGCATAACGCGTGATGGATCTTCGCTTTGCTTTAATTAGTTTCAGCGCGTGTCTAAACATTGTAATAATAATAATAATAATATTTGAGGCGATATGACTTCTATTTAGCACAAGGCTTTATTACGTTTCTTAAAATAATTCTGCTGTGCAAATTGAATTTAGATTTTGTTGGACTGCGTGGTGTAGTGGTAGCACACTCGCCTCACAAGCGAGAGATATGTGGGTCGAAACCGGGCGGAGCAGAATTACATTGGGTGACTTCTATAATCCAACAGTCCCTGTCCACCCAGCAGTAAATTATGGTACCAGATATCAGTCATGTGTTGTGTCATGCATTCTGGGGAGGTGGCCCTCTCTAATACGTCTTACGTTCTTGTGGAGTCATAGCGTGGAGAGGGTCGGTTCTGCGGTGACAGCGAGCTGCACGGGACACACCTGTGTGTGTTCATAAGCTTCGACTTCTTCTCGTGTAGCAGCTATCACTTGAGCAGCCTTCAACCTTGATATACCATGATTTTGACATTTTTGTCTTCCATGTAGATTTATGAGTTGCGATCACACGTGCATATCTAGGCCAACTATTCTGGGTAAATCTTGTTATAACATGATGATTGCACACCGATTGTCATTCATCTATTTATCAACCATTTTGTGTGTGCGTGTTTTTCCTCTTGTTGCCGCTTCGATAGTTGACTTGAATTTGTGCATTATTTCCTCGTGCATATTTGCTACTACCACTGCTTTGACCGTAATGTGTATGTGCATGTATGTTTGTGTGTATGTGTCTGTGAAACCGGTTTTTGATGTTGTTAGGGGGTGTGTTTGTTTGTAGTAATATGTGGGTCTATAAAATCACTCATGCGCTTCGTTTTCACTGATATAATGCTGGTCAGTTTGGTACGTGTGTGTGTGTGTGTGTATGTATGTAGAATTGCTTATGCCAGCTCATAAAACCGCATACCATCGACTGTATGACAGCCATACACACATACACATACATACACAAACACACACACTGGTACGGTTTTAGAAGCCATAACTTTTTCTTTACACGAGTGTTTTGTGATGTTTTTTTCACGTGGATTATATATGGAGGCGACTCTTCGCTGATACAACTTGTATTCATTTTCACATACAAAATTCGCTGTTTATCTATTGAAATTCAATGTATTATATTCACTACTATTATGAATATATACACATTGCTATTTGTGTGTGTGTGTGTGTGTGTGTGTGTGTGTGTGTGTGTGTGTGTGTGTGTGTGAAGTGAAGTGACACGTTGTAATTTATGGATTATTTCAGTTATGCTCCGTCCGTATTCGTTGTTGCTAATTAAATTCAACACACTGACACACACACACACGTGTATGATGTATGACAGCTCAGAAAGAGATTTGGACTGAAATTAATTAATTTCTCTTGGCGTGAGCTGATTGCGAGTATTTTCAGCGTAGTGGCGGTGCTACACAGCTGAAGGCACGTGTATTTGTGTGTGTTTGTGTGTTTGGAGAGGGCACCTCCTTGTTTGTGTTTATACGCCATGTTTTTGTGGCGTTTATTGTGGTTGATAATATTTAATGTGGTTGATACGGTAGATGGTACAGATTGATGGGGGGGGGTTACATAGGGGACTGAGCCCCCCCCCCCCCTCCCCCCAGTGATGATATCCTACAGTGATTACCGTCTAATAAGCCTCGCTAATCCAACATATATTAGCTGCTTCATGTCGATAACGTTCTGCTAATCCTTCGTACAGTATATTGCCCAGTATGGTTTATTCTAGACACCAGGTTCTAGCTCTGGTTTATTCTAGACACCAGGTTCTAGTTCTGGTATATTCTAGACATCAGGTTCTAGCTCTGGTATAATCTAGACACCAGGTTCTAGCGCTGGTATATTCTAGACACCTGGTTCTAGCTCTGGTATATTCTAGACACCAGGTTCTAGTTCTGGTGTATTCTAGACACCAGGTTCTAGTTCTGGTATATTATAGACACCAGGTTCTAGCTCTGGTATATTCTAGACACCAGGTTCTAGTTCTGGTTTATTCTAGACACCAGGTTCTAGCGCTGGTATATTCTAGACACCAGGTTCTGGCGCTGGTATATTCTAGACACCAGGTTCCAGCTCTGGTTTATTCTAGACACCAGGTTCTAGTTCTGGTATAGTCTAGACCCCAGGTTCCAGCTCTGGTTTATTCTAGACACCAGGTTCTAGTTCTGGTATACTCTAGACACCAGGTTCTAGTTCTGGTATATTATAGACACCGGGTTCTGTGTGTATGTGTGTGTGTGTGATTGCGTTGTTACGGTGTGTAATCGTCCTTGTTATTACGGTCTGTGTTCGTGTAGGGAATACACACACACACACTGACACGCACTCACTAACACACACACACTGAGAGAGGGACAAATTACGCACCAATTCCCCTAGTTATATATTGCTGTGACGAGGGGTGCTTGTCAAGCCAGTTAGCCTCGCTCTTCTTCCCTTTCTTCATACACACACTGACACTCACACACACACACACACACACACACACACACACACACACACACACACACACACACACATAACATACACACATACATACACACATACATACACACATACAAACACACATACACATACACACACGTACATACACACGTACATACACACATACACACATACATACGTCTTTTCTACGTCCGTCTTTCTTCTATCTTATTTTCTCTTCATCTCTTCTTCCAACTATGTGTGTGTGTGTCAGTGTGTAATTGTGGCAATTGTTGTGTATGTGTGTATGTGTCAGCGTGTGTGTGTGTGGCATTGTGCGGTTAACAAGACCAATAATACTGTGCCGGACCAGATAGTGTTCGCATGCTAGCGTTGCTGTTTGTATGTGTGTGTGTGTGTGTTTGTGTGTGTCAGTATGTGTGTTTGTCGACCTCAGTGACATTGCAGAAGCCGTAGAATTATTTTTGTCTTCTTCACTATGCTCACTTCACGTTTTCCTAATGTTCTTTCTATACATCTTTTGTGTGTGTGTGTGTGTGTGTCAGTGGGTGTTTGTTTTGTGTATTTTCATTGTGAATACATTGATGTGTCTGTGTATGTTTTTGTCGTTGGTCATGAATTTCATATCATTCCTCTATCTATCTCTTTCTCTTTTATCATTCCTTTCTATCATATCACTGTTCTTGTCGGTGTTCTTTCAGCAGCACCTTTCTCAATAAACACCACTATTCGGCTATGATTTACGACACTGACACACACACACACGTACACACACTATGTTTGTGTTGTTTTAGGCAGAGCTTGTGAGACAGGTGGATGATACTCACACAGAGAGAGAGAGAGTGTGTGTGAGTGTGTGTGAGATAGTGTTGATGTTGATATGTGTCATTGAACCGGGATGATATTACACCTCTCACACACACACACACACACACACACACACACACACACACACACACACACACACACACACACACAAGGGTGTATGTATGCCTTTGTGTAAATATATGTATGGCTGTTTGATTGATTCGATGCATTTGATATGAATTTATTGACCGTTGTCTGGCGTATGTGTATGTCTGGGCATAAATGTGTGTGTGTGTGTGTGGTTGGAGGGGAGGTGTGTGAGCGTTTTAGTTGTAAGGGGTTATGGGTATTGAACAATTGGGGTAACGTTGGGGGTAACGTTCCGCATACGGCTGCAGGCATTTCACCAGATTACTGTGTGGGTTCAATTGTGCGCACCCCTACCCTCTCCCTCTCTCGCTCTGCCTCCCTCTGTGTGGTGAAAATCTGTCGGTTCATCGATCCAGTGAGTTGCCAGCGGGCTGGAGACCGGTTGTGCCGGGAAAGAGGAGGTAGAGTGGATGTCGACAGGAAGGGTCGTCGACTGCGACGAACTGTATCGTCGTTTCCCTCTCTCTATGTGTATGTGTGTGTAAGTGTGTCTGTCTGTCTGTCGGTATGTGTATGTCTGTTTGTATCCTTCTCTTTCTCTTCTTACTCTTCCGTTCCTCTTTCTTGGTCTTCTTATGGTGCTCCTGTATGTGTGTGTGTGTGTGCGTGTATGTGTGTGTGTGTGTGTATGTATGTGTGTGTGTGTGTATGTGCACTGAGCACGTGCTTCTCGCGCTCATATAATGCTTCATTAGTGCCGTCATTACTCACGCACACACACACACACGCACATACAAACACATACAAACAAGGTTGGTTGTGTAATATATTGTAGCATGTATGTGTATGTGGGTTTATTTTTGCTTGTATACGTTATGATGTCGTTGTTTTTGACTATTTTTACTGTTCTGGTAGCATGGTTTGTGAGATTATTTATGTTTGATAATTAGTTGTTGTTTTCTGTTTTTATATTTTATTTCCATTCTCTCCGTTACTTTGTTAATATTGTGTGTGTGTCAATAATCACGATAATTTTAATAATTACGCTAATTAACGTTGTTACTGTGTGTTGTGTCAGGCAAGAAGTTGAATGGCAGGGGCATGGCCAGTACCATGTCTCGTGCAGGCTCGCGCACGCCCCCTGCCGAGCGCAAACGCAAGCTGGCAGCGCTAGGTCGCATCTTCAAGCCGTGGAAATGGCGCCGCAAGAAGAAGTCCGACAAATTCGCCGAGACACAGAAGTGTAAGTGCCTCTTGTGCACGATATTTCAAACTGATCTTTCTCTATGAAATTTCTCGTGTCTTGTGATCTATGCATACTCTGTTGTTTGCGCAATTAATAGTTTTATACGATATTTACTTAGTAACTAACTCAGGAAATATCTAAATATATTCCAAATTTAAATTTCTCAAATTAACACAGTTTTAACTGTAATTATCTGTGTATCTGTATCTGTATCTGTGTCTGTGTCTGTAGCGTTGGAGCGCAAGATGTCTGTGCGAGCCAAGCGGGAGGACCTGGTACAGAAGGGCATATTACAGCCTGATACCGCGTCGCCAGCTCCATCTATGTACATGGTCGAAGCCCCGGGTATGTATGCATTATTTTTCACTTCTATAACTTATTTATCACGATATACATACGGAACCCAGGGGACTGAAACCTGCCTAAAACACATCTTTTTTGTGTATAATTTGTTGATATAAACATTATTGCAAAGATGTTGCATAATGATGCATCTACGTGAATGATTTCTCCCTAAAAAATTCATCCCCCCCAAAAATTGCACTCTATATCCGCCACAAGCTAGAAGCATTACATATACATATACATATCTAGACATATACCGTTACATATGCACACGATTTTATTACTGATTATTATTAGACAATTTTATTTCATTATATGATTTTACTCAGTCTGTTAAAAGTTTATGTATACAAATACATCTTATTTTAGTTAGCTTCCAGTACACATGGGGTCACCGCACAGGGTGGTAATAGTACACTTGCACTCTTCCCCTATGATACCTGTAATTACCTATAATTAATAATAATAATAAGTACAACAACACACCAACAGTACTATATGTATGTATGTGTGTGTGTGTGTATGTGTTCATTTGTCATACACTGTTATAATACTGCGTACATACCTTGTGCGTATATATTGGCATACCTTGTGTATATTGGCGTGTATACACCACCATCGTCATAATATAATTTACCATACCACCGTTATTTCCGCATACTACCATCGTTTGTTGTGTATGTGTATGTATGTATGTATGTGTCAATTTGTGTGTGTATTTGTATATTTGTGTGTGTGTATGTGTTCATTTGTGTGTATCTGTATGTTTGTGTATTTGTATGTGTGTGCGTGTGTTTATTACATCACACATACATACACATACAATTATTATAAGCAATGCTTGATAAGGTGTCTGAATTATCCTCGGATCGTAAAAGACGGTTTTTGAGGGAGTTTGTATTTTCGGATTGGAAATTCTGTCACAATTACACAATGTTTTAGTGTTCAAGAAAGTGTAGGTGTTTGTGTGTGTTTTCTGTTTAACTGTGATTGCACACCAAGAGCAATTTGACCTAATTTTCGCGTTTTTGTGTGATGCGCTAAAATAAAATCTGCCAATTCCCCCTGATTTTTTCGTAGATTTTTGCTATTTGCCAAATTTTTAGTTTGTCATCGTACATCTAATTTTACCTTTATTTTCAAGTTATATTTCAATTTTATTTCTTTGTATATAATTTAATGTTAGGTTATATTGTATTTTTGCCCAATATCAAAACACTATCAATAGTTAAGAAAGTATAGCATCGATGTAGCATCTCCTTCCCCTCTATCCTCACATCTCACCCTCTTTCTTTCAATATTCTCCATGCTGTGTGTGTGTGTGTTTGGCTGCTTCATCTTATACCAGTGTGTGTGTGTATGCGCGCGCATGCCAGCTTCTCTCACGTGTGTGTGTGTGTGTGTGTGTGTGCCGCACCTGTATGGTGGTCGTGTGTGTGTGTTTTTGCATCAGTAAAGGTGTAGGTGTGTGTGTGTGTGTGTTTGTGTTATCTGTTCTGTCGGTTCGCTACAGTGTGTTTGTGTTCTACTGTGTGTGTTTGCCTCTTCATAGCCACTGGGTTATATTAGCTGTGGCTTTGTTTGTGAACACACACACACATACACATACACACTAGTTGTGAATGAAGTGTTATGTGACATCCAGCCTTATTTCAAGTCGCTGCTACTCAGAGTGAGAGAGAGAGTTTGTGAGTGAGTGTAGGAGTGAGTGTGAGTGAGTTTGTTAGTATGTGTGACGGTAGTATACGAAGATCCCCTGACCTACGAACATTGGTCAAAAACCTGGCCAGGAGGTCAACCTTGGTCAATTGCAAGAGGTCACCCTCCCCCTCCCCATCCCCCTCTTCAACTGTTCTGCAACGAAGCAGCAACAACAGTACAGACAGCTCAGGTCTTCCCTATCTGTCTGTGTGTCGTAATTACCGTGTATAAGTCAGTGAGGGATGGAGATCATAACTTGGTATTATTTCTATTAATATTTGTTTTTATATATGTATGTTTATATATATGTGTGTGTTTGTTTGATATTTGCAATGTGCAATATGTGCAGTGGTATTTTGCCAGCTAAGTTGCCCTGCTAACATATTCACGTGATTATTTCTTCCACGATATTTTATCTGTTTTCTAGTTGTTGATGTGTTGTTGTGACTGAGATCTGGTCAATATTGTCGGGGGTTTTTCCCAGTCATTGATGGGGATGATCATGGGGGTTCTAACTAGCGATTTTCCGTCACGATTAATCTTCATGTTTTTCTGCTCGTCTCGTGCCTCGGGCTAGCTGCTCTCGATGTCTCTTATCCGGCCCGTAATGCCGGTGATTCATGCTAATTGGCACCCGTACACGTGCGGTCCTATCTTTCCTACTGAATCTCGTGCAAGGCGCCGCTGGGAAATTAGCACGTGTATGTTTATCTTATTGTTTCATCTTATTCAAAACATGAATATGCTGAATTTTTAGTGATGGAAGATCTCAGCTCTTCTTGTCTCGAGATTTTATTTTTTCAGTAGACGTATTTATTAATCGGTTTGATAATGATATCTTTGCTTATTACGGCGTGATTTTCAGTGTGTGTTAGCTGGTCGGTTCTTCTGCATTTTCCCTTCCTCATTTCGCAACTGAACAAACCTGTAAGGTTCATGATAGGGTGTGTCTGCTTGTGTGTGTGTGTGTTTATCAACAACCATCTTATAATCCGGGCTATTTCTCCACCTATTATTTTATTATTATTATTATTGTGAGTATTTTTTCACTTGTCAATACTCCTGTATTATTTCCACTGTGTGTGTGTGTGAGTGTGTTTGGGTGTATTTTTCTCAGTTATACACACACACACACACACACACACACACACACACACACACACACACACACACAGTGACAACTACAGTACTACACTTCATCTCGTGTTGCATCTATGGGTATGTCTGCCTGTCTGTCTGTGTGTGAGTGTGTGTGTGTTCATTGATCGCTGGGGTGTGGCACGTACACACACACACACACACACACACATACTTGACATAATTCCCGTGTGTTGACGGGATAATCCGGGAATTATTCCAGCTTTGTTTCTACTTATCTTATTTGTTCCCTCTGTCGTCTTCGCTGTTGTGCTATCGTTCATTTTCTCACTTCCTGTCTTACTGATGCTGACGTCACAATTATGACGTCATAATTAGATTATGTTGAGTAATGTCTTGTAATGTCGGTAGTTTCAATGTAGTTTTTGTCGTAAAGTAAATGTGTATAATTGTTTAATTGTATTTCCATTGATTATCGTAAAATAGCTGCCAATGTTTGATAGATAGATAAATAGATAGATAGATATACAGATAGGTAGACAGATATATATATATAGACAGATAGACAGATAGTTAGATAGATAGACAGATAGACAGATAGATAGATAGATAGATAGATAGCAGAATTGTTACTTTACCATAGGAGAACAGGAATTGATGTAGTATTTGTCATTATTTCTGTGTATGTGTCAGTGTGTGTGTGTACATATAACACCCTAATCTGGTGTATGTATATGTGTATTTGTTTTGCATGTATATTTATGTGTGTATGTGTGTGTCCTGTATTTATGTGTGCTAATTAATGAGCGTATGTTTGTGTGTGTTTGTGTTGGTTAGACTTATTGAAAGAGAGGGATCATTTGAACGGGGGTGTAATCAGTGTATCACCGCAGTTATGTCGCGCGCCAGCTCATCATGTTGCCAACTCTTCTCCCATCACCACCATCTCTTCATCATCTTCTTGTTCTTCATCTTCACCTGCCTGCATTGCTGCTGCTTCTTGCGCCACACAAACTACATCGGTCTCTGCTGGTGATACTGGTGGTGTAATGGTGTGTGGAGGAACACATTCACCACCGCCTCCACCACCTCCTCCACCACGCGCTGATCGTCCTGTGTCGGTGGTGACGTCCAGTCTAGGTAAGTTAGCCAACACTCCCGCCGGCCACAATAATGTCACACATCGCTGGCTCTTCTGCTATCATTCTAGCGATCATGCGAGTGGTGGCGCCACCACAGATCACACGCCACCACTGACCGCCGCGCGGCCACAACGCAACAGTACCGCAGAGTATCACTCACTACCACATCACCATCACCAGGCTCTTCAACATCATCATGGAGATGTTGAACATCTTCAACATCATCATGGAGTTGTTGAACATCTTCAACATCATCAGCATCAGAAGAAGAAGAGTGTGGATGTCTGCTGTTCTTCTAGTTCTTCTGACGCAGCCATGCTTCCTGCGTCCAACAACCACATCTCGCCAGCGGCCAAATGTGTCCTTCAACATCTTCGTCATCAACAACAACAACAACAACATAGACCTCTCAGTGTTCCCGCCTCTCTTTCTAGAACGTTCCACGGTGAGATCGCGCGCATGTATGTGTTTGTTTGTATGTTTGTGTGCATGTATGTTTGATACACGTTATTGCAACATTTTTCTCTATTCATCTATTCGCCTGTTTTTCATGCATTATTTGTGTTTTGTAGTCGCTTGCGTGTGTGTATGTCTGTGTGTGTTTCAGTGCGTTGTGTGTCTATATATATGTCTATGTTTAAACTTAATTTAGCATTACATTTAACAGCAGTGTTGTAATGGAATAGTCACGAGATTTTGTCATATATATCTGTATATATATGCTTTTACTATTGATGTTTCTATGCTTTTCTATGCTTTAGTGATTATCTGTAACCTTTTTTCTCTGACTGATTCCCCACTTCTTAATGAACCATCTCATCTTCATTTTCCACTCACAACACAGCGCTGATAAATTCAATAAATTCAGATGTTACATCAAAGAAAATGTCATTAGAGGTCGTTAGAAACAAAAATAAACGAATTTTAATTGATAAAAACACACACATAGTTGTCCTGTTCTGTCCGACCTTTAGCTTCCCAGTTGGCAACTCTTCCATTTCCCACCAGACAGTCGGGAATTTCCCACACACAGCTTAAGAACCACTGGTCTATGAACTCATTGAAGAAACGTTTGACTACAGTAGCTGTACATTTGTGTTTTTTTCTCTTACATCAATCTATTTTTCGTTGATTCGCAAATTATTACTTTTTTGCTATTCACTCAATTTTGTGTGTGTTTTGTTTTGATGCAATTATTCGTTTTGCTTCGTTCGCTTGCTTGTTCACATCTTCGTTGTGTGTCATGTGTTTCATGCTTCATGCTTCATGTTAGCACGCAGTAATTGTGAACATGTGGCTAAATTTTGGCCAAATATATGTTTGTATTCGCACACCGCGATTTTGTGTGTTTGTTTGTTTGTTTGTTTGTGATTTCGGCATGAATTACTAAATAAAGTTTTGTTTTTAGCCGCTGTAGAATTGCTATTTTTATAATTATTTCTGTTTTTCAATTACAATTGTGTTATTTTGCGATCATTTGTGTGTGTGTGCATGTGTTAAAATTTTCTGCAACAAAAAAACAAAAAGTCGTTTTTTTCTTTGAATATATATTATTTGTCATGCCTGTTTTTTTCGTGTGTTTCAATGTGTTTTTTATATCTGTTAGCATATTGTGTGTGTGTGTGTATTTTTTTCGCTAGATATATGTGTGTGTGTAAAAATGCATGTTTTCTGGGTGTAAATATTAAAATAGCTTTGTTTTTTATTCTTTATTGATTGTAATTTAAATCTGTATATTAATTGTCAAGTTAAGATTAAATTAATACAATGTTCTTATGATAATTTAACATCTCCACGTTTTTTCAACAAAAAACACTAGCAAATTTTTACTTTAGTTAAAATTGTTTTTACTAGCGATGTCGATAATGCTAAAAAATTTCCCTCTCTCTCTTTCTGTTCTTCTTACACTCTGTCTGTGTGTGTGTGTGTGTGTGTGTTTGTCTGCAGTCGCTAGCTCATCTTGTGCAGACACCTGTATGTCTGCCTCCCTGGTGGGGCGGGGCACTTGTCACCCCCACCCCCCCTCAGTGGACGGGGGTGTGATGACGTCACTACATCATCATCAACAACAGTCCTGTCCCTCATCATCGGCATTATCAGGGGGTCATCATGCTGGTTCTGCTTCGGTTCCCATTCATCACCAAATGTACCCCCGGGCGCCACAACAACACCCACTTCCGCTCTCACCGCCCGGGGAGTCGTTCTGCTCACTTCCGGAACCCCCTGTACCCCTCACTGACATCGGTCCCATCCCCCCGCCCCCCATGTTCAGCAACTGCACGGCGATGAGCTCGAGCTACGCTGGCCTCGCCAACACCGGGGTCACGCCGGTTGACCTCAGTGACCCGTGCTACGATGACCTCGACGAGGAAGAGGTCAAATATGAAATAATATTTCACTAAATACTACTATTTAGTGAAATAGAATAATATCACCATAAAATCACATATTTCCGCGGCCTGCAGTTCTGTTTTTCATTAATTCTCCCCTATTTTCGTTCTAATAGAAATTTTACTGTAATTATACTCTATTTTAAAGTTCTCATAAATCTATTTCCGTTTATTTGCCAGTAATTTGTCATTTTTGTGGCATGTTTCGATTTTTTCAGAATTGCTGCTGTTTTTTCCTATTTTTTGTGATTGATTTTATCTTCTATATCGTTTTTTTCATTCGATTGCATTCCAACAGCTTGCTATAATAATATTATTATTAAAATAAGTTAACAATGTTTTTAAATAGGAAGACAGTGTTATAAATGTTATATATAAATTACATGCAACTGCAATCTCCATGCATCTTGACGCGTGTTTGTATGTGTGTGTGTATGTATGTATTAATATATGTTAATGTACAATGTATGTATGTGTGTATCTGTATATATCTATGTGTTTGTTTGTGTATTTGTACGTATTAATATATGTTAATGTACAATGTATGTATGTGTGTATCTGTATATATCTGTGTGTGTATGTGTCAGGTGGTGTGTGGAGGTGATTGTGATGAGGATGATGACGGTTTCTACCCCATGATGACCAGTTCGTCGTCCAGTAACCCCACTGCCACATCTCGTGGAGGGGTGTGTCGATCTGAGAATGTTCCTGCTCATATGCCTCCCCTGCCTGATACCAAGCCGCTCAAATCAGCACTGAAAAAACGTCTTAACAACAACAACAACAACAGCAACAACAATGTTAAGGGTGCAGCTTTTCAACAGCAGCAGAAAACAGGCACGACTTGTGTTTCTGCTTCATCTCCGGGCGGCGGAGCTAGCAGTAATACACGTCCTCTCGCCACAAGATCTGATAATTCTCTGTTAGTATATCACACACACACACACACACACACACGAACATACACTCATAGATGTGCATTAACACAGTAGGTGTGAAAGGTATCGATGCAAAAATGTTGATATAAATTGGTGATTAATTGAAGGAAGAGCCTCGTTGTCAACATCACGTGCTAACTGGACATATTTTCCGTTGAACTTATTGAAAATATCAGATGAGCATCAGAGGTTGTTTGTTGAGCATCATTGCAGGTTTGTGTTTTTTGTGTTAGCATTTTGTGTGCTGTTTTGCCTGTGTTTTGCGGCCAAACTTCTCACATGTTGGCTGCAAGAAAACTGTCACCGTGCGCCACTAGATGGCGCTGGTTGTTTGTGTGCGTTTTTTACCAAGTCAATTGATAACTAACAGGTAGCTAGTTAAAAATACACCAAATTGCAATTTTCTCTCTTACTTTCACCTCTTCTCTACGTCTTGTTTCACACTGTAATTCGTTGAAACACACTTTTGTGCGTGTGTGTATGTGTGTGTGTGTGCGTGTGTATGTGTGTGTGTGTGTGTATGTGTGTGTGTGTGTGCTCGTGCAACTCTTGGTTCAGGTCTATGAGGTTTGCCAGCTTATCTCGTCTAAGGCTCAGGTGACTCCAATGTGTGTGTGTGTGTGTGTATGTGTGTATGTGTGTGTGTGTCAGTTGTTACGCATTAGAGACGGAGAGACAAAAAGAGAGCTTGGCTAATAGTCTTTTTCTTTGGCTTTTTTGCTAGTTTCAGTTCTCTTATTGTATTTTGTCCGTTTTGTTTTTACGCACGGCAAAACGATTTTCTGTGAGTGAACTTGGCATTTGCGTTTTCGCATTGTGAATATTGGAGTGAATTTTGTGTTTTATTTTGGCAAGAGGCTTGCTTCGTGCTTGCTTGCATGAGATCAGTTTTGTTTCTGCGAGTCGGCTTTTTCCAGCAAATTTTCGCCGAATTTTGTTGTCATTGCTTTCACGTGCTTTTATGTTGCAGGATCCTGCATTTTTGCCGTCGTCAATGCATTTGTTATTATTAGTAGAGAAATTATCTCAAATTCATGCTTGGTAGATTTTTTTCTAATTAAAATTATAATAATCTTTCTGATGATAGTTTTTTCTTGATTTCTTCACACGCAACGAATTTCAATGGACATTCAAATTATGCGCACACATTTGCATTATAAAGCATTCATCATGCCTTATGTGTGTATGTTTGTGTGTCAGGTCATTGAGGTTCGGTGGTGGAGGTGACAAGCAGACAGGTCAGGTCAGGTCAGTGACCTCGTCTAGTCCCGCGGCTACATCATCATCATCATCATCATGTACTCGAGATGAAGATGTTCATCATGAGGATGACGAAGACAGTGATGGTCCCATTCCTTATCGTGACGATGACGAAGACGACGAAGAAGACCAAAGAACGAGACGAGAAGGGGGAGACGAGGGGGGTGGAGAAGGGGGAGGGGTGGCTGGAAGGGGGGTACAGACCTGCTTGGCTAGTCGTCTTCAGCGCACCGATAGTCTCGCGCTCAAGTTGTCCCTGCGTCCTGGCATGCAGGAGTTGATTGATCGCAACATAATTCATCAGCAGAGCGACACAGAACGTACCGCCTGGCTCACCGAGCTCAGTAGCAAGCTGAACCGACGTCTGAGTCTGCGACCAAGCGCCGAGGAACTGGAGGAACGTAACATCCTCAAGACCATGTCGCAGGAGGAGTACGCACGCGACATGGAGCAGAAACGATGCATTCTACTGCGAAAACTCAGCTTTCGGCCCACAGTCGATGAACTCAAACAGAGGAAGGTGAGAGTGCAGGCTGAAAACTGTCTCTCATCCTCTCTCTATCACACCCTCTCTCTATTACACCATCTTTCTATCTCACCCTCTCTATCTCATCCTCTCTCTATCTCACCCTCTCTCTATTACATCCTCTTTCTATCTCATCCTCTTTCTATCTCATCCTCTTTCTATCTCATCCTCTTTCTATCTCATCCTCTTTCTATCTCCTCCTCTTTCTATCTCACCCTCTCTATCTCATCCTCTCTCTATCTCACCCTCTCTCTATTACATCCTCTTTCTATCTCATCCTCTTTCTATCTCATCCTCTTTCTATCTCCTCCTCTTTCTATATCACCCTCTCTCTCTCTCATTGTTTCAGTTTCTTCATAAATGGCACAATCAAAGCTCCTCAGCAACAAATACATAACGCTGAATTCATCAATGTGTACGTGTTCTATACATGTATATGTGTGTGTGTGTGTGTGTGTATGTGTCAGGTGATTCATTTCAACGACTACGTTGAGGTGACAGACGCGCACGATTATGACAGACGGGCAGACAAGCCGTGGACCCGCCTCACACCACGCGACAAGGCCATGATACGCAAGGAACTCAACGACTTCAAGTCAGCAGAAATGGACGTACATGAACAATCACGCCATTTGACCCGCTTCCACCGACCTTGACCTACTTCCACTGAAATTGACTTACTTTCCATTCATTTGACCCATTTCCCGTTTATTTGACCCAATTTCCGCCTATTTGACCTACTTTCAGTTCGTTTGACCTACTTTCCATTGTCCTTGACCTACTTTTCCAGTTGTTTATTTCCAGTTACTTGCCTCAATTTAGCTTTATTTTCATCGGCGTTTCTCGACTGATTTCATCCCTGTCATCTAGCTTGTGATAATGTGATTCACTATATACCATTCACGTTTGTGATGACACCGTCGACCTTGACCCAGTTTCAAGGTCATTGTCGTTTAATACTCCACTTGTTACCACACACACACACACGCGCGCGTGTGTCAATTTACTGTCTCTTCCATTGTGCCAGTACATTCATCCACACGACATGTGTGTATGTCCGTCTGCTCTGATACGTGTGCATGTGCACGTGCTATTTTGTGCCACGATATTGCCAGCACGAGCAGCACAGTCCACAACTCGACAATCCCCTCTCTCTCTCTCCCGTGCTCTCTCTCTCTCTCGTGTGTGTGATTTTCTACTGAAATTTCGGCCAGCGGAATCTCGGGATTATTTGACAAGGCCACTTTTGTGTGAGAATATGTGTGTGTTACCAGTGCGACAATGTGTATATGCTTGTGTGTGTGTATGTGTGTGTCTTCTAACACACATACACACATACACAGACGTGCGCGCGCGTGAGGGTCACGTGACAGCCTTGTAAACTCGCCGATTTATTCAGGGCGCGATTTTGTGGTTCCATTGCATATATGTGTGTATGTGTGTGTGTGTGTTTGTGAGGCATTGGGAATTTCCCGTCGCGCTGCTGAAATCGCTATATATATAAATAAATAAATGGCTGATGTATGGTGTGATGATGTGTTTGTATCTCACCAATGACACGCGGAAGACTCGAATACAACGTCTCTGTGTGTGTCACGTGCTAATTTTTATTGAGTGCCCGTCCAAGACAGAGGTAATATTCGTAAAAACCCGTTGAATAATAATATTAAATGTCGCTAGAATACGTCACGAAAGCATGGAAACACAACTATTATAATAAAAGCTCATCTCTACACAACACACTGACGAATGTAGCGAACAAATAACCCATTTTTGAGAGAGAAAAAAGAAACGAGGATAAATACAATAAGAGAATGAATAAGTTGTCATGATGGCCAGTTGAGAAAATGATGAAACAGAGATGAGAACCTGGTGTGTGTGTGTGTGTGTGTGTGAAATGTGAATCAACCCGTACATCCAGAACAAGAGAACTAGATCAACAAATGACAGAAATAACTCACAATAAAACCAAAACAACGAATAATTGAACTAGATAAACGAATATATGAAATACAACCAAACAAATAAGATAATCAAAGCAACCAATGACAGAACTGGAACAGCGAATAATAGGAATATATCAGCGAATACCAGACAAACAGAGAAACTGACAAGACAACACGCGGCAGAAATTACGCCAGACATCGGTATAATGAAGCGATATGCTTGAACTGTTTCTGTACAGCAAATAAACCCGCTGTGAGACTACACTACTTGACCTGACCTGACCTCGCCACGGGGTCACCGCGGGGCGAGGTGGCAATGTTGCAGCACGCGACTTGCCTCGTGCAACACATCGAGCCATTTTTCAGCGTCCTTCACCGCCACGCCGTGTCGCCTCGTCACGTGACGACTCCACGCGCCAGGGGAGGCCAGGCGTTGACGACACCATTTGCAAGAGAGGCCGGCCCCCGTCCTGGCATGCACCGCCTTCACGTGGCGACGCCGGAAGCCCCACGAAGCGTAGGATTTGTTGCAGAAAGGACACGGATAAGAACCGGAGGAGGATGCGACCGCAGCGAAGCAGGTGGAAACGGAAGATGAACAAGGCGCAGAAACGGAGGCAATTTCGGCGTCTGCAATAAAACAAGCAGATGAATCTTCAACACGCAAGTGTAATTAAATATACAAACATAAACTATCACTAGCATTGTTATAACTATTATTAAAATTAATAAACAAGGTTTCAAATAGGAAGACAGTGTTATGAATGATATATATAAATTACATGCAACTGCAATCTCCATGCATCTTGATCATCAACAAATACACACAGACAGACAGACAGACAGACACACACGTTTGTGAATTTTATGCTTTTCTTGATTGATATTTATTACTTATTTATTAATATTTATTCTTATTTATTGTGCTCTATTTATTATTTATTTAGCTTATTTATTTATTAATGTTTATTTTTATAATAGCACTTCCACTCTCCCCATGCTACTGGATTTGCCTGTAATTAATAATAATAATTATAATAATGAAAATTCTACTCATTGGGGAAGTTTCTGTCTTGTTCCACATATCTTTCTACGCTTAATTGGAAAATTGAACTGAGAAATAATAGCTATATCTTCATGGGTAGATTTCACAGCAAGCTTCCAGTTTTGGAGACGCACTTAGTTGGCATAAAATTCGGCAACAGATAATACGGTAGAACATTTGCAAGTGGAATAGCAGGCGGACGAACCTGAAGCCAAATTGTCTGAATTTGACGCGGCGAGGTCCGAGTGAGGAAGAACTCCGATCACAGGTCGACAAATATCTCCACCAGACATCGTATCTGTGACGTCATCATAATCGGTGGAGCAAAACTCCACCTTTTCACTCTTGACAACACAGCTCGCGCCGCCGCTGTACGAGGAATTGAGCTCGAGTTCAGTTGATCTTGATTGCAATGAAGAACACGCAGTAGTCACTGGCTTGGAATCAGGAGAGCTGAAACACTCGCCACTTCTTCTGTTATTCCTGGTTCCTGCGCTGTTTTTGCCAGAAAAACCTGTAGAAGTATATTTAACAATAGTAAAATATGAAACAGGAACAAGTCAATCACGCAAACATTACAGACACTATCACACTACAATACTACATATTACGATCCTCTCTCGCACACTCACGAATTTCAAACCTTCGCGAATACCGTTAATTCTAATCACGGCAAAGTATAAACAATAACATCATGTGACATATTGATCAAAGCACCTCTCTCATATCAACATCTAAATAAACTCACAAAACCAGTACCTGCAGCGGAAGAAGAAGAGGTTCCCGGCGACGAAACAGCTTGACCATCAACAGTCACAGCAGAAATATCACCACTGCGTACATCATCAAGCCGGCCGCATTCACTGGACCTCGCACCAACAGACGACACGCCTACCACACAATATTGTCTGCGCAGTCGGGTGTCAATAAGAGGCGGAGGTTTTCTCATCTCCTCCTCTTCCTCGTCCTCCTTATCGTTCACCGGCTCTTGTTCTGCTTCGCCGCCGCCAGAGGCCGCAGCCACGTGGTCGGTCAGTCCTCGCACGCGCAGAGCCTCGGCGGCCCGCAGCAGATCAGCGAGCTCGTGACGCGCCACGCTAATCTGGCCGCGGTACATGAACTCGAGCAGCGCGTGCACGTGAACGGCCCTCATCTCGTTGAGCACCACCACCGGGCTGCTGCACGGGCTGGTCTGCGCTAACAGTCGTCGCAGCAGCGGACTGCACGCGGACAGCACGAGCCGGTGTGCCTTGATCAGTTGTCCCTCGGCCACTAGGGTGACGTCGAGAAATTGCTCATCACAACGCAGCTGGTCGAAGGCCGATGCCACGCTCGACTCGAATGCGTTCCAGCGCAAACATAAGTGCTCATGTTCGTCTTCAGTGTCCATCAGGGAGCGCTGCATTAAATGATTAAATGACCACGTTAAAAGTGCCGATTTAACTATAGCAAATAAGCGAATAGGCGATATAAGACGAGCAAATAAGCGAAAAAAGAGCATACCAAGAAATAATAATTCCCAGCTGAAGAACAAAATTGTAGCTCAAGATAAACACACATCACATATTTCGCTACCAACACGAGCACATTCCTTTGCCTAAATTATGTACAAAATATACACAAGATAAATATTGCTAACAAAATTAAGAGTATGCAATTACTAAACAAAATTACAAGCAAAAACAAGTATGCTTATTGAGAGCAGCACAATTATAACAATGAAAATTAACAAAAATGAATTAATAAAAATACCTAATCGCACATATATTAACAAAACAAACAATCTATGGAACAATCCACAACTCACATTGTCACACAGCGACTGGAAACGTAGAATTACATTCTGATACAAATTATCTTTATTATTGATGTATTCATCAGAATCTATCAAATTTATGTTTGGGTAGAGATAATAATGATAATGATAGAGATATTTTAACTAGTCAAAAAAAATTCTGATGAGACGGTTTCAAAATTGTTGTTACCAACGTAGAATTTTATTTGTAAAAAGCGCATGCGTAAAATTGTTCGTTTTTTCTATTCATGCGGATACTCAAATTGTGTGTTTATCTACAAAACGCATTGTTCGAACAAAGATAAAAATGTATCGTTCCATCATTTATTTAACTACATTTTTCGTGCTGTTTGGCACATGTATTGATTGTATTTGAGTTATGGGATGGATTTATACTCGTGTTGTATCTACAGCACAGCATGGCTTCACGTTTGGGCACAGTGGTGGTTGGAGGAGGCACCGGTTTCATTGGGTCCTCTCTTTGTAGCCGTCTTTCACAGCTGGGTTACAGCGTGCTGACAGTTTCGAGAACGGCAGGTCCGCGACGTATCACTTGGGTGAGCTGCAATTAATATCATTAAAATCAACAAGCAAAGGTTAATGCTAGAGAGCATGAACGCTGTATAAATTGCATGCAACTGCAATCTCCATGCATCTTGATCATCAACAAATACACACGTACACAATGTGCAATATATGTTTATATGACTACATCTAGGTGTGTATACAATACATGTGTGTATTACAACGTGTGTTCAATATAACATGACACGTATGACACGTGTATGACACGTGTAAATTTATCATACTGATAATTTCTCACTTACTAAGCTTCTGTGTAATTGTCTAATCCCGAAATGGCTTATGTATATGCAAATGTGTCTTATGTGTATATGTATGCACATGCATACATATACATATTTGTATTTATGTATGTATGTTTGTGTAGTTATCTTTGTATATTCTCAAATTATGTTCTGCTCTTTTTATTGTGCTAAACAGCGCTGTTTTTGTAATTCATCTTTGCCAATGTTTTCTATCATTTGCCATCATTGCTATCATTATGTTTTCTATATTTTTATCAATGTCTTTATCATTTGAGCCTGTCACTCACTCTCTGACGCCTTACGCCAAACTATAATCCTCTATTGTCTCATCCCTTTTGTGTGAATATTTAACTATCTCTTCGGTTTCACCGTTTACTTGCTTACCTTGTGTTACTATACATGTCGCATATTTGTGTTGATGCTGCGACCACGACTCCCATTATCGTCGTATTTTTGTGCTTGACTCGCGTGTGTGTTATTTATATGCGCTATAAATATACGTTGTTGTTGTTATATTGATCTGTGTCTGTGTGTGTGCGTGCATTTGTATATTTACCTGCGCTATAACAAACATGTTATTATTATTATGGTGATATTTATGAGGATGCAGAGTGATGTCGACTCCCGTGCTCTTCCTGAGGACACTTGTGCCGTAGTGAACGTGGCCGGACAGAATGTTCTCGATCCGCTGCACAGATGGAGCGAACCGTTCAAGAGTGTTGTCTACAAGTCTCGGGTTGACACCACGCGCACCCTGGCCGCGGCCGCCTCTCGTCTGCCTCGCGCCACTTTCGTCTCAATGTCGGGGGTTGGTCAGTGACACACACACACATACGCTTCAAGACACACAGTCACATATTTGCATAATTATCTTGTGAGTCGGACTTTTGTTCCAATAGTTGGTGCGTCTGTTTGGAAATTTATGCTTCTCTATAAGTCTTTTTTTAATCCAATTCTGAATAAGTTGATTTGTTATTTCCCTACATGAACGTGTTCGCCGATGACAAACGATAAGCAATAAAAGATTCGAATGTGAAAACTTCCCTATTTTCCCGTGTAAGAAAGAGACCTGTTCAATTTTGAGGCAAAAATTCTGGAAACTAGTTTTTTTTAGTAATTAATACTTTTATTCATCACATAAATTATTAAATTCCTCGGCACATTCTCATCAGTAATATCAACTGGAGTTAGTCCTTCAGCAACATCATCCAGTTCTTCGTCATCAAATGATATCTGATTAAATGTCTCATCACAGATATATCATTTCATACTGATGCTGAAAAACTTACTCCCATGTATAAGATACAGTCGCTATTTTCAACATGGAAATTTACACCAAAAATGATCCCTTATACACGCGTAAATACGGTACATTACACCGACAATCTCTACAAATTTGGTCAAATAAGTGTATGTGTGTTTGTGTATATGCGTTTGTGTGTGAGTTTGTGTATGTGTGTGTGTGTATATGTTTGTGTGTGTATTTGTGTATGTGTGTGTGTGTGTGTTTGTGTATGTGTGTGTGTGTGTGTGTTTGTGTATGTGTGTGTGCTTGTGTGTGCTTGTGTGTATGTGTGTATGTTTGTTTGTGTGTGTATATATGTTTGTGTGTGTGTGTTTGTGAGTACAGGATTTTACAAGCCCAGTGATTCTGCTGAATACACGGAAGAAAGCGCCGGCGGCGATTTTGACTTTTTATCTCGTCTTTGTCATGATTGGGAGGCAGCCGCTGACGTCACTTCTGACGTCACCTCTGACGTCACCGCTGACGTCAAACATGGTGGTTCTCGGAGCGTTATAATTCGCTGCGGTAATAATTGTTTCCTCGTGATTTGATACAAGTGGATCCTTCGGTTTTTCATTCATCTGTGATTTCGTGATTTTTTAATCGTGTGTGTGTGTGTGGAGATTTTTCCCACAAAAGAACTATTTGTTTCAATTGATTGAATAAATTTATATGTTTTGGGATGAAATTAAATTGTAAAAATTATTTTCTCTTAAATTTTTATTGCTTTTTTGCAGTTCAAGGTGGAATTTCTAAAGTTCTTGATTACTGCTTCATTTTGTGTGTCCAATTTCAGCTGAAATTTCTCTTAATTATATTTGTAGGAGTGGTGTTGGGTCGGCACGGAGGTATGATACAGCAGGTCTGGTGGCCCTTCTACCTCGGCCTCGGAGGACCTGTGGGGTCTGGCAGCCAGTTCTTCCCGTGGATCCATATTGAAGATATCGTTGGACTGATTGTTCACTCCATTCAACAACCTAACGTGAAACAAATATTTGGCTATCTTTATTATTTCCTTCGTTCGTACACTTCAATACTATTATTATTATTAATTAGCTAGGCTTAGAATAGGAAGAGCGTTATAAATGTCATATATAAATCTTATAATCTTATTTTTTATACATTCCTAATTTTGTTTTGTATTTGTCAATAATTAATGTGTTCAATTTATATCGTTTTTCTATTTCTTGATGTTCGCATTGCCTCTTTTTTCGACTCTCTTTCTCTATTCACATTCTCATTGTCTATTTTTAATTTTCATTCTGCCAACTTCCACATATACTCTGTTTGTGTGTGTGTGTGTGTGTGTGTGTGTGGGTGTAGGTGAGGGGTGTTTTGAACGGGGTGGCGCCTGATATCATCACCAACGCCCAGTTCAGCGGGCAGTTCGCCTCGTGTCTCAGTCGTCCCTGTCTTGTACCGCTTCCTGCTCTGGTTGTCAACGCTGTGTTTGGTCAAGATCGAGGAGTGATGATGCTGCAAGGACAGAAGGTGGTTCCTCGGGCCACCCTCCTCTCTGGCTTCTGCTTCAAATATCCCGACATCAAGTCCGCCTGTCGCCAATTGGCCAATCCAAACTGACACTGTTCTGACGTCACACTTAGGTCAAATGACGTCAAACTTGACGTTGAATGAATGTGACGTCACACTTTAAGTACGATTAAAAATATGATGTCACACTTGAACCATGTGACGTCACACTGAAAATAAGTGGATACATGTGACGTCACACTTAAAGTAGAACGAAGAATGTGACGTCACACTGAAAATAAGTGGATATATGTGACGTCACACTTGAAGTACAACGAAGAATGTGACGTCATAGTGACGACAAACACACAAGTTAAGCTGGTCAATTTGTGTGTGTTTTTTTCTTCATTGCTCGTGAGAAGCAGTTTTATGAACTGCCGATGACAGATTTACTCAGGAATTTTTCTATGAGCTCTATTTAGTATGCAATCATGTGTGTGTTTGTGTTTGTTTTTTTATGATTTAAGCCAATTTAAAAAAATGATATGCAATTATAACAAACTATTTGTAAATTACTCGTTCTAATACTCGATAAATGTCTCATGTGCGAGTGTATGTTCGTATGTTAGTATGCGCGTGTGTAAGCTCAAAAATAAACATTTCGTTGTGTGTTTGTGTGTGTTAATTGATTAAAATATATGTTAAATATTTTCTCTCTCTGTGTGGGAAAATTCAATATTATTTATATATGAACTTTTGTTTTTAGTAATTCTGTATTCTCAAAAATATTTTCCCAAATTTTATTATACTTTTTTTCTTTTTTTCGTTTGGTTTAGACATTCGCTGTTGAAATCACTTTGTTTACCACGTTTCGTCTTTTATTATCGCCAAAATTAAAACACTTGACAATGTACATTTATATTGTCTACATATAAATTCATATATTGTGTATTGATGCATATACAAGTTCATTTTTACTCACAAAATGGAAGATTTCACACGACGAGGCATATTGGCATATAATCATATTAATAAACAAATCAACACGCGAAATATTTCCTCAAATGGAATACATTTGATTAGCTTTTCAAAAAATTTCTATTCTAGCCATAAACGCATAAAATACATGTCAAATATCCATATTTTTGATAATTTTTGCACGACCTGTGACATCACATCGTGTCAAGTCGTGATATATGACGTCACGTTGTGTCAACTCGTATTATATGACGTCACATCACGTCAACTCGTATTATATGACGTCACATCATGTCAACTCGTATTATATGACGTCACATCATGTCAACTCGTATTGTATGACGTCACATCATGTCAACTCGTATTATATGACGTCACATCATGTCAACTCGTATTGTATGACGTCACATCATGTCAACTCGTATTATATGACGTCACACTGTGTCAGAAAGCGTGTTATGACGTCACAGTATTATCTACTAGTTGAGTTTCCTTGTTCGATGCGTTTGCAGCAGCTCTGTGCGTTTCTATGGCGTTTTGTCGACGAAGTTCGGCGCGTATTGTAGCCGTCAAAATGGTGCCCACAAACAACATGGCGGCCAGCGTCAAATTTGACGCTTTATCGCCGTAACTGTCAACATCAAGAACAATAAAAAATATAAAAAAGAAATGTTACATCATTTCTCACAAATAATTATTTATTTAAATAATTTAACCCAAAGTGCAGCTCGATATTTCTCACGTGATTTTGTTATTATGCGCGTATATGCAAGCATATATATATATAAACTCTTATATACATATATTTTTTTGGTATGACACAGGAAGTTGTTAAGTGTTGATTCAAGAAATTAAACCAATTAACAACAACATCCGCTAGACGTCGCGCGCACCACGGAGCGAATGAGGAAGAAGAGAAACAAACAGATGACAATGAAATGTAACAAGTGGAAACGTGATTTATGAGAGTGACAATCGCTCTATGACAAACACACACACACACACACACACACACACACACACACATACATACATACACGCATACACAATTGTGTGTTGGTTAAAATTATAATTATTTTTTTAAAATATATTTGGATATTTTTTCCCTTCAACATTTGGTTGCCATGCTATATATAATTAAATGAAATATTAATAGATTAGTATCGTATGTGTGTATAATTAATGTTACAGTTGTTTTATGAGATATACCATTTGTATTTTGATTTTGAAGTGTTTTTTTGTAAATGCAGATAATCGTTAAATATCTTCTACACTTTTATATATTTTAGTCTGTTAATCTACTGTTCTCCTTTTAATACGTTAATCTATTATAAATTAATCTAAATTCATTTTATTTATTGAATAATTTTTGATAATTTGTGCAGTATTATGTGAATGTCTGTAATGATAAATATTTGTTTATAAAAAATGTTGAAAAAACGGTTCTATAATGAAGTATATAGAAAATCCGTATATTGTAAAAAATCAGTAAAAATATTAGCAGAATGCTGTTAATATCATTAGATTCATAAAACCGATCCCAATAACTGAAAAATTGATTGATAATATGTAGAAAATATGCCAAATATTTTGAATAATGATGTTTACGCAAGAAAAACTCACTTGGATAAATTAAAAATGCAACTGGTATAGTTTATACAGAGGTCGCATACAAACACTCGCATACACAGTTTATATAACAACATCATGTTTATCGGCAGAGTGGAAGAGCCCTGACTGTTTGGGCACGTGATTATAGACTGTTTATAATTTGATGCAGACTGCATCGCTGCATTCAACCA
>OU696593.1:1210000-1215000 GCA_916048095.2 Sacculina carcini | reverse complement strand
TTGGTGACCTCGGATTTGACCTGCGAATATTTGACGATCCAAGAAGGCACGAGAAATCCCAGAGCACAGCCCAACTGTGCAACAATCACAAATGTTGATAAAATTCAGCCGATAGCAGAATAACGAACACAATCCCTGATAATATGTCAAATTCCGGTCTGAAATATTTTCACAAATTTCTACCTCGCGAAATTCCTGTTGTCCAATATAATTGACTAATTCATACAATGATGATGATTATTATTATTATGAATTGGTACGGTTAGTGATAGTAGTGTTAGTGATAGTAATAATAATAATACTTTGTTAAATAATTTTAATGATAATAATAATATTGATACTTGTTTGAGATGAAGGAGGTTACTTTAGTTACTTGAAGTAAACTGAAGTTACCTGAAGTAGCCTGAAGTTACCTAAAGGTATCTGAAGTTACCTGAAGTCACCTGAAGTTACCTAAAGTCACCCGAAGTTACCTGAAGTTACTTGAAGTAGCCTGAAGTAGCCTGAAGTTACCTGAAGTAACCTGAAGTTATCAGAAGTCACCTGAAGTTACCTGAAGTTACCTGAAGTTACCTGAAGTTACTTGAAGTTACCTGAAGTTACCTGAAGTTACCTGAAGTTACCTGAAGTTACCTGAAGTTACCTGAAGTTACCTGAAGTTACTTACAGTTACCTGAAATTATCTGAAGGTATCTGAAGTTACTTGAAGTAACCTGAAGTTACCTGAAGTTACCTGAAGTTACTTGAAGTAACCTGAAGTTACTTGAAGTAACCTGAAGTTACCTGAAGTAACCTGAAGTTACTTTAAGTTACCTGAAGTAATCTAAAGTAACCTGAAGTTACCTGAAGTTATCTGAAGTTAGCTGAAGTTAGCTGAAGTAACCTGAAGTAACCTGAAGTAACCTGAAGTTACCTGAAGTTACCCGAAGTAACCTGAAGTTACCTGAAGTAACCTGAAGTAACCTGAAGTTACCTGAAGTTACCTGAAGTTACCTGAAGTAATCTAAAGTAACCTGAAGTTAGCTGAAGTTAGCTGAAGTTAGCTGAAGTTAGCTGAAGTTAGCTGAAGTTAGCTGAAGTAACCTGAAGTTACCTGAACTTACCTGGTTTCCAAACACCCCAATGGAGCAAGCGGAGGAGACCTGATCAGGACCGAACCAGACAGCTGCCAGTTTGGGAGGAATTCCCAGAATGAAGATTTGAGAGGCGGCAGCCACAGTCTGGCCAGCAAACGCCACTGTGAAGCCGTCAGGGGACAAACTGCCCACCTTAATCCACGCACCCAACATGGTACCAAGTGACCCCATCAATACAGCCATCCGCAAACCCTTCACACACACACACGGACATACATACTCACTTAGTACACATAGCGCATGTTTGGGAAGTGACATTTTCATACACAAAAGAAGATGAATGTTTTTTTTTCAATCGACTTTAACCTAATTAAGTGAAAAATGCATTTGATATATATCTTATGGAATTTTACTGTGTTGTATGTGTTATAAATATTTGTGTTATACATTCCTTCTTTTTTCCAGTTTTTTAACTAGTTATGATATGATAATTACATATATTCACGTGTAGTTATATAGAAAAATATATATATTAAGATAATTATTATTATTATGATAATATTTTGTAATGCTGTTGTTTTCTCTGTCACCATGTGTGTGTCGGTGTGTGTGTGTGTGTGTGTGTGTGTGTGTGTGTGTCAGTGTGTGTCAGTGTGTGTCAGTGTGTGTGTGTGTGTGTGTCAGTGTGTGTGTGAGTATGTCAGTGTGTGTGTGTGTGCGTGTGTCAGTGTGTGTCAGTGTCAGTGTGTGTGTCAGTGTGTCAGTGTGTGCGTGTGTGTGTGTGTGTGTGTGTGTCAGTGAGTGTCAGTGTGTGTGTGTGTGTGTGTGTGTGTGTGTGTGTGTGTGTGTGTGTGTGTGTGTGTGTGTGTGTCAGTGTCAGTGTGTGTGTGAGTATGTTAGTGTGTGTGTGTGTGAGGGTACCTTTTTGTCGAGGAACCATGAAGCAGGCACAATGAGCGGTATATAGAGCACCATATAGATCATGGAAGTCCAGTTGACCAAATCAGCTGTTACACCGTAATATTCCACCACCACATTGTTGATTATTGCATATTGGATCCACTGGAAGGCGTTGAAAGTTGAATAGAACACAAACAGCGTGAGGATCACCCATCTTCTCGTATAGACACGACACTGCACGCGATCTGATGGAGATTTCATCTCGTCCGCACGAGAAATCGAGATAGAAGTGTCTTCTGTGCTAGCGAGAGTCTTGGATTCACTGATGTCTTTTGTTTCAGACATGTCGTCAACACTGCGATCAAGTGAACACTGAAAAATCCACACACAAACACGTGCCAACAATGGTATGTCACTCGCATGTCAGCTATGTTTGCGTGCCTTCAACGTGTCTTATTCAAATTTAGCTCGTGCACAAGAATTCCAGCATCATTCGATGTGAAATATACTATTTCACAGGCAGAACCGTAGCAACCGCCCCCCGTACCCCCCGGCCGGGGGGGCCCGAATGTTGAGGGGCCCCGTTGCTTCACGTATTATGTGATTATGTCAAAAAAATACATTCATTATTTGGTGATATATTTATAATGGGGGCCCCAAGTGTTGCCTTCGGGGGGGGGGGGGCCCATAATTCCTCGCAACGGCTCTGTTCACAGGCAGAAGAGCTATGTTTTTTTTATGATCAAGAAAAATATGTTGTTGCTATATGTCGGAATTGTGTCGATTTCGATCACATTCTATGAGGCACCACGAAATATGAACACAAATAAAATACAATTTCAGCTGAAATGCCATGGAATTCTCACTTCTGATATTGTGTGTGTGTGTGTGTGTGTGTGTGTTTGTGTGTGTGTGTGTATGTGAAGTCCACAAATGCAGGCTATTCTACACGCTACTACAAGTCTCGTGCATCGCTCGTGCATTGTGCATGATGGCAGGTGGTGATTTTGAGATGGGCACTCCTTAGTTTTGAATAATACGACATTTATAAGAAATAACACCGTTACAATATTAGGATAATACATTATATATTTACATTACATATACATTACATACCCACATACAAACATGTATATCATATTATTATATTTATATAATTAAAATATACTTTAAATATATTCGTGTTTAATTACCTGACAATATTTTCAATGTGGGGCCGCCTGCGAGATTTGTGGTTTTTTTGGAAGGCACGAGATTTTACTCATCAGCTTCGTCACTCATCTACACAAACACTCTCACACTCTCACACACTCACACACACTCACACACACACACTCACACACACACACTCACACACACACGTGCTCCGTGGCAGCGTGCACAGACGAATGCAGATGGAAGACTGAATGAGATCTAGTCTTTAGTCTGGTGACGTCACAACCCATGTCGTCGGTGTGTCTCTCTCTCTCTCTTTGTGTCTTTCACGTTCCTCTCAATCGTAATACGTGTGTGTGTGTGTGTGTGTGTGTGTGTGTGTGTGTGTGTCTAGGCTGGAGGTATATATAGCCCAGAAATAATCGATTTCCCCGTGTGTCAAATGTTCTCGAATAACGTGACATCTATTGTGCAAGCACCTCTCATCTATATCTAACATTGAGTTGTATCGAATATTTTCTATATATAATCAAAGTTTAGTTCAGTTAGGCTAGGCTAGGCTAGGCTATATATATACTTGTATATACATTTGTGTAGTTGTATTTTGTGATATTCGATGAGTAACACATACACACACACATACAATCTTTTATGTTTCAAACAAGTTTATTTCTCATTCGTGTATTGGTTGGCGAATATTAAAGGCAAACACACACACAAACAATAATTTGACACAATTTGCAACAATACATAATATTTCGTATTAAATTTAAGATTAAATATGCAATAGAGTGATGTAATATATATAAAAATAATATACTCTTTTAGTGTTTTGAGATTCGAATGTGTTTGTATAGTCATTTTGAGTAAGGAGCATTGTAAATATATTGCGAATGTATTTTCGATGGGTTTGTATTCATATTCGCAAAAATACACACACACACACACACACACACAAACACACATACACACATACATACACAAATTTTCTTGTGGAAATTCAAAGTCACGTGACATCATTGTGTGACGTGACCTCCAGGTCAGTTTCGCGGTGTCGGGTCATTGACCTGTGACCTTTCTGTCGTCGCAGATCTTCCCGCACGAAGAACGTAAGTATTGCGCCCACGAAGAGAAACACTATAATACAATAATTCACCGCCTTGTCTCCGTATCTGTGATAAAAAATTGGGAAAAAACACAATTAGTTTATGTTTTAGAAAATGCGTTGAAAAAACGAATTTAATATTACCGTAATAACCCCCAAGTATAATCAGCCCCCATTTTTGTGTAAATTTTAATATCAAAAGTTTGGAGGCAGAATTATACTTGAGTATGTGAGAAATACCAATTTGCAAAGTAAAATTCTGTGTAAGAGGGAGATTAAATTATGTAATAAATTTTATTGGTTCGTTAGTGTGGTATTTTAATAATCAATATAATACAGGCAAGCAAGTTACAGGAGTGGAGATTTCTGCTTAATTTAGCATTCAAGTCGCAACGCCCCCCTATATCTTAGTTTATGTTAAAAAACACTGCTTATTACGATTAAAACTTGGAGGGAACATTATAATCGCGTGATTACAGTAATTAAAATGTCAAATATGCAATTTTGATATAAAAAAGTACGCGTTACACAAAAATTTGTGATTTTGCAAAAATGTATCTATGTGATTAGATCTCGTAGATCAAATATAAATTAGACATAATAGCTTAGACATGATAGCTTGCATATAACATGTCAATTGAATGGTAGAAAATATTATTGAAAGGTGCAGCACAGTTTTTCTCACGTGCTGAGCAGTTTTCCCCCGAGTAAGGTGAGAATTATGCCGAAAATCTGCGCGGAGGCGTTGAGCAGACCGGAAGTGG
>OU696593.1:1182500-1205000 GCA_916048095.2 Sacculina carcini | reverse complement strand
AATTGTCTGTGCCCCGGGAAATTGGGAAAAATTTGGGAAAAATTCCCTGGTAGTTATATTTTTAACTTATCGGTACGCAATTTTTTCATATATATATAGACTCATTATTCCACAGTAGGTCGATAATTCATACTACATAACAGTATTATCAAATATTTAAAATAACACATATGAATATAATTTATATATATATATGTCTTAACATTAATATATTTTTGGATTCGTGTAAATTTTATATCCTTTTCTATCATAATTTCATTATTCAAGCAAACCCACACACACACACAAACACATTTATACATAAACACACAGACACACATTTATAGACACATGCAAATTGTTCTGTTTCTGAAATCTATCATTGTGTTTGTTTTTGTTCTGTTTCTGAAATCTATCATTGTGTTTGTTTATAGTCGCGCTTCACATCCAAAATGATGTTGAAACAAGCACAGAAACTGACAGACAGACACACAGACAGACACACACACACACACAGACATACATGTTGTTTTGTGTTCAGACTCGGCGTAGAACAGGGAATAATTCAACATTTTCAAATTTGCCCTCGTAGTAATATAAATCAATACAATTATAATTCTTTCATATGAATATATTGAATACGATATCTTCATACGGCAATAAGAAGGGGGGTATCAGCCCCCCCCCCTCCCTCTCAAGTTATGCCCCCCCCCTACTTGTACATGCCAATGAGACGCGCAGAGAGAAGCTGGGAATATCGATCATGACCGCGTTCTCACACACTCTCTCTCTTTCTCTTCTCATCTCCTCTCTCTTACTGCTCGAGATGACCTGCACAAATGCCCCGAGGCGCAGACGCAGCACACACACATCAACATGTACATGTATGTATGTGTGTGTGTTAGTACTGTAGGGAGGCGTGTAATCTGTGCGTCCACTGTGGTGCATGTCTGTGGTGGAATTATATATGAGTGTGAGTGTGTGTGAGATGGTGTGATGGTGTATGAGGGGGATTGGTGATTGCAGAGGATTGGTAATTGCAGAGGATTGGTGATTGCAGAGGATTGGTGATTGCAGGGGATTGGTGATTGGTACAACAGCTGAATGATTGTTTGATTATCAGGTGAGCGAAAAAAAGGCAAGTTGTTTTAAATAAAAAAAAACATCAAATTAGAGCAGAAACTAAATATTTACACAAAAATATTTCAAAGAAAAATAATTATTTTCAAGTTTTTAATCTCATATTGAAGTGCATATTTTAGATATCCAGATAAATTGCCTAGAACGAGGTGTATACATTACTAAAGCATGTGAAGTTATTTTTTGCTCTCTGGAATAAAATATCCACATTTTAGTTAAATTGACCTAAGCAGAATTTGAAAATATTTGAAATTTCCCGGGCGGAGGAAAAATGTGTTCGTTTTTTGGTGACGAAATATAAATATGTCTATTATTAAACTAATTTTGTACTATTCATAGTTTTTCTACATAAATTAGAATGTTTTTCAAATAATTGAATATTGAATGTTCTGCAGAGTGCGAAAATGTCCAATCCTGCTCATCTGGTACGCAAGCAGAGTTCCCGGGACCTCAAGCCGAAGCCCGGCGACTCTGCCGAGGTGATAGAACTGAAGAAGCGCCTGGTTCCAAGAGTTGCTCGACAAACAAGCACAGTGAGCGCGCAAACTGTGCCAATTCAGGTGGAAATTCTCGTGACAACATGCGTGAAACACCTCCAAATTGTCACTGGTCTTCTAATACCGGCAATAAACTGGATATTATTATTATTATTATTAAAATAAATAAGCAATGTCAATAAGTTATATATAAATTACATGCAACTGCAATCTCCATGCATCTTGATCATCAACAAATACAGACAGACATACAGACAGACAGAGAAGAGTAATAATATTAGAAAATAAAAAATAGCATTAAAATCCATTTTGTTACAATTAATATTTACAGTAATTATAAGTCGGAATTGTCAGAGTTGGAAATAATGGAAATTATGCTTCATTTCTGCTTTATTTGTTGCACGTGCACGAATCGGAGGAGAATCAGGATGCCGGAAAGACAGGAGAACAGGATGATGAAGAAGAAGGAGAAGTACAGCAGGAGGAGGAGCAGGAGAATAGTAGAGAGACTTGGGATAGCAAGTTCCAGTTTCTACTTGCCACAGTGGGATATGCCGTCGGTCTGGGCAGTGTGTGGAGATTCCCCTATCTCACACAACGTAACGGAGGAGGTGAACACAACACAAATACTGACACACACTGATACACATTGACAAACACTGACACAGTGACACATACTGACACAATAACACAATGACATATACTGATACACATTGACACAATGACACATTGACATATATTGACACAATGACACACACTGACACATACTGACACAACGGCACACACTGACAAAATGACACAAAATGACACAGTGACACTAAAATTGACGTTTTACATCCCCCAGAAAATCTGGATGATACTGTTGTCAAATTTTGTCAAATTTTTGAATAATTATAGTTTATTTGAAATCATTGATTATATATATAATATTTATATTGTCATTCCACTGATGTTTTTCTGTGGGATTTCTTTCTTGCTTGTTCAATATTTCTGGCTCGTCTTCTGATATAAATCACGAGCCGACAGCAATAAAGACTGCATTTCCCAAGCCCTCAATGCAGAATTCTTGGCAGTCAGCCCAGACGATATTACTGAAACATCTCATGTGAACACAATAACCGCCTCACAAACAAAACAGCGTTGTGGTGATATCTACATAATTGAGCGATTTATCTAGTGGTGCGCAATTAATGTGTTCACATTATGAGCGTTGATGAATATTTGTACCGTTTAATTATGGCGTTCTCTGCGCACCAGTTTTTGGTCATTGTTTGCCACTGTATATGACAACGGATTATGTTTAAACAATGAACTAACACGTTCAAAATCCAAAATGTCAATTTTGAATCTAATTTATACGCGAGTACCTCGATTATCAAGTCACATGAAATTCAGCGAATTAAATATGAATTTGTCAAATAATAATCACGTGATGTTTATGCAAGAGATCCTCTCTAATGAAAATAAATCTCATTTGTTCGTATGAGCATATTTATTTTCAGTAATAAGTAAATATAAAAATATATATAATAGAAAATAAACTTGAAAATTGAAGAAAAATCTGTGTTGTAAATTGCAGGTGCATTTTTGATTCCTTTCTTCATTATGCTATTCGTTCTTGGAATTCCACTGTTCTACCTGGAGTTGGCCGTGGGTCAGCGCTTGAGAAAGGGCTCTGTCGGAGTGTGGAGTCAGGTGTCTCCTCGTCTGGCGGGCATAGGAGTGGCTAGCTGTTTCGTCTCGATCAATGTGGCTCTCTACTACAACACCATCATTGCCTGGTGTCTGTACTATCTGTATAATGTCAGTACTATACACACACACACACATTCACACTCACACACACGCACACACACACACTCACGCATACACTCACACACTCACACACGCACACACACACGCATTCGTGAAAACAATTTAATATAAAAATCATTGTTTATAATAAATTAGATAAATATATTGAATAATGTTTTAGGAAATACTGTATTATTAAAATTTACTGAGTCATATTGCTTTTGATAACAAAATATAATATATTTATATTAAATTATTTAAATAAATTGTGAGATTAAATATAATATCTGTTAATGTGTGAGCACTGAGTAAATTATTTAGTTAACACATTGATAATTAAATTGAATTATGCGTTTTCTTGTTTTCAGAGTTTGAGTTTGTCGTTGCCCTGGGCGGAATGTCCTTATAACGCGGCAGATAACACGACAATAAGAGAATGCGAGGTATGACAACATCACTGGCACGAGATCTACTACCTTTTCAGATGCCTTCTATTTCCTTCCTTTTTATGAAATTTTTCCTATTTTTTAAAATTATCATTTTAGCCAGCATTGAATATAACAATAAGTATATATATGAGTGTGTTTGTTTTTATTTGTAAATTAAAATGAAACACGCAGACAAATATGTCAAGCGCATAAGAATCGTAAAGAATATATTTGGGCCCATTTTTCCAGAGGCCCTAGAAAAACACACGCTGAGATTTTGCGAGTGGTTTCTGTTTTGTTTCTTCTGTTGCTGAGCAGATTAGCAGTCCCACCGAGTATTTCTGGTACCGCGAAACCCTGGATATATCAGCCGATATTAACTCTCCTCGTTCGTTCAACACTCGTGTGGCTTGCTGTCTTGTGCTAGCTTGGACTCTCACCTATCTGTGCATGGCCAAGGGTATAGCCTCATCAGGCAAGGTATGTGTCAGTGTGTCAGTGTGTCAGTGTGTGTCAGTGTGTCAGTGTATCAGTGTGTCAGTGTGTCAGTGTGTCAGTGTGTCAGTGTGTCAGTGTGTCAGTGTGTCAGTGTGTGTCAGTGTGTGTCAGTGTGTTAGTGTGTGTCAGTGTGTCAGTGTGTGTCAGTGTGTGTCAGTGTGTCAGTGTGTCAGTGTATCAGTGTGTGTCAGTGTGTCAGTGTGTCAGTGTGTCAGTGTGTCAGTGTATCAGTGTATCAGTGTGTGTCAGTGTATCAGTGTGTCAGTGTGTCAGTGTGTCAGTGTGTCAGTGTGTCAGTGTGTCAATGTGTCAATGTGTCAGTGTGTGTCAGTGTGTCAGTGTGTCAGTGTGTGTCAGTGTGTCAGTGTGTCAGTGTGTCAGTGTGTCAGTGTGTGTGTCAGTGTGTGTCAATGTGTCAGTGTGTCAGTGTATCAGTGTGTCAGTGTATCAGTGTGTCAGTATGTCAGTGTGTGTCAGTATGTCAGTGTGTGTCAGTATGTCAGTGTATGTGTCAGTGTGTCAGTGTGTCAGTGTGTCAGTGTGTCAGTGTATCAGTGTGTCAGTGTTAGTGTGTCAGTGTGTCAGTGTGTCAGTGTGTCAGTGTGTCAGTGTGTCAGTGTATCAGTGTGTCAGTGTGTGTCAGTGTATCAGTGTGTCAGTATGTCAGTGTATGTGTCAGTGTGTCAGTGTGTCAGTGTGTCAGTGTGTCAGTGTGTCAGTGTATCAGTGTGTCAGTGTTAGTGTGTCAGTGTGTCAGTGTGTCAGTGTGTCAGTGTGTCAGTGTGTCAGTGTATCAGTGTGTCAGTGTGTGTCAGTGTATCAGTGTGTCAGTGTGTGTCAGTGTATCAGTGTGTCAGTGTGTGTCAGTGTGTGCCAGTGTATCAGTGTGTCAGTGTATCAGTGTGTCAGTGTGTCAGTGTATCAGTGTGTCAGTGTGTCAGTGTATCAGTGTGTGTCAGTGTGTCAGTGTGTGTCAGTGTGTCAGTGTGTGTCAGTGTGTCAGTGTGTGTCAGTGTGTCAGTGTGTGTCAGTGTGTCAGTATATCAGTGTGTCAGTGTGTCAGCGTGTGTCAGTGTGTCAGTGTGTCAGTGTGTCAGTGTGTCAGTGTGTCAGTGTGTCAGTGTGTGTCAGTGTGTGTCAGTGTATCAGTGTGTCAGTGTGTGTCAGTGTGTGTCAGTGTATCAGTGTGTCAGTGTATCAGTGTGTCAGTGTGTCAGTGTGTCAGTGTGTCAGTGTGTCAGTGTGTCAGTGTTTTAGTGTTTTAGTGTGTCAGTGTGTCAGTGTGTGTCAGTGTGTCAGTGTGTGTCAGTGTGTGTCAGTGTGGCAGTGTGTCAGTGTATCAGTATGTCAGTGTATCAGTGTATCAGTGTATCAGTGTATCAGTGTATCAGTGTATCAGTGTATCAGTGTATCAGTGTGTGTCAGTGTGTCAGTGTGTGTCAGTGTGTTAGTGTGCGTCAGTGTGTGTCAGTGTGTCAGTGTGTCAGTGTGTGTCAGTGTGTGTCAGTGTGTGTCAGTGTGTGTCAGTGTGTGTGTGTGTGTGTATCAGTGTGTCAGTGTGTCAGTGTGTGTCAGTGTGTATCAGTGTGTCAGTGTGTCAGTGTGTCAATGTGCCAGTGTGTCAGTGTGTGTTAGTGTGTGTCAGTTTCAGTGTATCAGTGTGTCAGTGTGTCAGTGTGTCAGTGTGTCAGTGTATTAGTGTTACTTGTGATATATTTACTTTCAACCAGTATACATGTATGTGTGTATATATGTGTATGTATGTGTGTGTGTGATACACATAATATCAGGTGGTGTATGTGACGGCTACGTTTCCATATTTGGTGTTGATCATCTTCTTCGTGCGAGGAGTGACCCTCGAAGGAATGAGTGATGGACTGAGACATCTCTTCACTCCCGATGTTCGTAGCAATTATTTTATCATTCATCTCCTAATTTCCGTATATATTTTCCATTTATACAACAAAAAAACGGTAAACTAAAAATTCATCTGCTAATCAACAATTCAAAGGTTGTAAAATATTAATTAATTTCAGTGCAAGTGCCACAACTGATTGATCACGTGATTTTGAACGTATAACAAAACAAAGTTGGATTGTGATTTGAAAACTAATCATGATTTATTCACAGCCTTTTAGCTTGCTAAATATATTATTATTATGATTTCAGTTTGAAAAGTTAGCTGATCCTGTGGTGTGGTTGGAGGCGGGCACGCAAATCTTCTTCTCATTTGGCCTGGCGTTCGGCGGACTCATCGCTTTCTCTTCCTACAACCCGCCCAACAATAACTGTTTCCGGGACGCTGTTACAGTGGGACTGTTGAACGCAGGAACCGCCATGTTTGCTAGCGTTGTTGTGTTCTCTGTGCTGGGCAAGATATCACCCCTCTCTCCCCTCTCTCTCTCCATCTGTGTGTCTCTTGTTCTTCATCATTGCTTATCTCTTTATCTTACTTTTTTAACATCTTCTATACTTGAAGTGCACTTAATTATATAATGAAGTTAGTTTTTCCATTATTTTCAGAATTTCTGTTGTCAGCTTTTAAGACATCGTTAAATGATGAAAGTAGTGATAGAATTAAATTAATAATAATACTATTTTATAATGATTTATATAAATTTAGTAGTCTTTGAGTAGTAATTCTCCTGTAAGTGATTTTAAGTCTTTTCTTTTGAGTATTATTTTGATCTTAATTTTCAGGATTTAAGGCACATAATGAGTACACCCAGTGTGTTCAGCATCGTGAGGCCGACTTCAATCTTGCTCTTGTTGAACGTCTGACAACGTCACCACTGCAAGATCCCGCCAGAACTCTTCCTGATGATGTTGTAGTCAACATCAATGCTTCCCTGAGAGTTTGCGATCTGGATGAACTCATCTCCAAAGTGAGAAAATTCCTTAAAAACCAGCATATTCATACATATACACGCATCATTTTTAAATATATTGTTTTTTGCTATATATATTCTTAAAGATTATATTTTATTTTTGTATATGTTATATATCTGAATTGTTTATCGTTTTTTTCCAATTCTCATTCTTTCTCTACATCTGTTTTGGTTAGCTTCCAGTACACATGGGGTCACCGCACAGGGTGGTAATAGTACACTTGCACTCTTCCCCCATGCTACTGTATTTCCCTATAATTAATAATAATTATATTACATATTCTAGCGTGTGTATAATATATATATATGCATGAAACAGCATATTCATGTATAAACGTAACATACACAACATAACACAACATAACATATTGCTGAGCACAATTCTTCAAAAAAAGTTTTGTGTGTAACACATTAACACACCCACACATATAGTATTAAGAACACCTGTATGTGTGTATGTATGTGTATGTGTTTGTCTCGTACATATAATAATATATTGTCAATTATATAATTAACCAATATAATTGTTTATTTTTAATGCGTTTTTATACGGGCTATTGTTAATACTATTATTATTATTATTATCATTATACTTTTATTCATCCACTATTTACTGCTGTTGTGTGTGTATATGTGTAAATATTTGTGTATATATATGTGTGTATATTTGTGTGTATATGTGTGTGTATATATGTGTGCATATTTGTGTGTATATATGTGTAAGTATTTGTGTATATATATGTATGTATATATGTGTGTATATATTTGTGTGTATATATATATGTGTGTATATATGTGTGTGTATATGTGTGTATATTTGTGTGTATATTTGGGTGTATATTTGTGTGTATATGTGTGTATATATATATGTGTGTATATTTGTGTGTATATATGTGTGTATATATGTGTGTATATATGTGTGTATATATGTGTGTATATATGTGTGTATATATGTGGGTATATATGTATGTATATATGTGTGTATATGTGTGTGTATATTTGTGTGTATATTTTTTTGACACTTCTGTATTGTTCATCTTACGTACAAATATACTGAATATATATTATCTTTGTGTGTATATATATATATATATATAGATATGTGTGTGTTTGTGTGTGTTTGTGTGTATATATAGATATGTATATGTTTGTGTGTGTTTGTGTTTGTGAACAGTCGGCTTCAGGCACGGGTCTTGCATTTATTGTGTTCACCGAAGCTATCAACCAGTTTCCCGCCGCGCCAATCTGGTCTATCCTCTTCTTCTTCATGCTGCTCACTCTCGGCATCGACTCCGAGTTCGGCACTCTCGAGGGAGTGATCACGTGCATCTCCGACCTCAAACTCTTCCCTCGTCTGCCCAAGACTGTGCTCACTGGTCAGTATGAGTGTCAGTGTGTCAGTGTGTCAGTGTGTCAGTGTGTGTCAGTGTGTCAGTGTGTGTCAGTGTGTCAGTGTGTGTCAGTGTGTCAGTGTGTCAGTGTGTATCAGTGTGTGTCAGTGTGTGTCAGTGTGTGTCAGTGTGTCAGTGTGTATCAATGTGTCAGTGTGTGTCAGTGTGTGTCAGTGTGTGTCAGTGTGTCAATGTGTCAGTGTGTGTCAGTGTGTGTCAGTGTGTCAGTGTGTGTCAGTGTGTGTCAGTATATCAGTGTGTGTCAGTGTGTGTCAGTGTGTCAGTGTGTGTCAGTGTGTGTCAGTACGTTAATTCGACACAAATACGAATAAAAAACGAGAACATACATGAATATGTACACATATCGACATATTTACACATTGACACATTGACACATTAACACACTGACACACTGACACGCTGACACGCTGACGTACTGACACACTGACATATACTGAAATATTGTCATACTAACATATTGACACATTGACACAATGCCACATAATGTTAACTGCATTCCACAATAATAATTCTCTTATTCTTTGCTTTTTTGCTGCACTAATTCAGTATCTTGCAAACTGAGTGTTGCTATCATGTGTACCTGCAGATATATATATGTGTGTGTATGTGTGTGTGTGTGTGTATGTATGTGTGTGTGTTTTGCGTACAGGTATGGTGTGTTTGATTGGCTGCTGTTTGTCTATGATATTCTCACATGGCTCGGGAAATTATCTGTTCATCTTGTTTGACGACTTCAGCGGTAATATTCCACTGTTGGTCATCGCGCTGTTTGAGACTCTCAGCATCTCGTGGGTCTACGGCCTGAACAGGTGGCACTAACTAAGCAGAATACTAATAATAATAATCATCATAATATATGTGAAGATTTGAAGTTTATGAAGATTTATATGAAGATTTATATGAAGATTTATATGAAGATTTATATGAAGATTTATATGAAGATTTATATGAAGATTTATATGAAGATTTATATGAAGATTTATATGAAGTTTTATAAGAAGATTCGAAGATTCCTAGTTGAATTTTCAGCAGCCCGACTTAACCATTACGATCTTTGCACGCTTATAACTCCAGCACTACTGGACCATTTTCATTCAAATTTACTCTAATTTATATAAAATAGAATTCATATTTCGTGTCATATAAAATGTATCGAGAAAAATTTCTTATATTTAATAAAAATAGGCAAATTTCAAAATGATAATTTAGATTGAATTCAGTCATTTACAATGATATTTAACCTTTCATATCTCCATAATTAATCATCTTATATTAATAAAATTGTCATAATTTCGTTGGACCAGTAAATGTTTGTACAAATTTTAATGTTTAAAATAATTGATCATATTAGTCAATTTAGCTACAATACACCATACACCATATAATACACCATACACTAACATATGTCTTGAGGAATTTGCAGATTGTTTCTTAATTATGTGTGTGTGTGTGTGTGTGTGTGTGTGTGTGTGTGTGTGTGTGTGTGTGTGTGTGATAGGTTTAGTGAGGATATAGAGACGATGACAGGTCATCGACCTCATTGCTACTGGCTGCTGTGTTGGAAGTACATCTCCCCGGCAGTTATGTTGCTCATCCTCACAGCTTCCATCGCCAAACAAATAATGCAAGGAGCCAGGTAATAATAATAATTATAATAATAATAATTATAATTATAAAACCAACACTTATATACAACACAATAATTAAAATAATACAATATTGCTTTCACTAATAAATATATTAAATGCACTGCTTCATATTTCTATGAAATAATATTATACTATTAAAAAATATTATTATTATCCATAAGAATATTAAATATTGATTAATAACACGTATATTATTGCATGTTTGACAGTTACCAGGCGTGGAGAGCGGAGGATGCAACCGTGGTGCAATTGCAATGGCCCACGTGGTGCTGGGTACTTGCTCTGGTACTGGTACTGGTTTCAGTACTCTGGATACCAGTATTGGCCATCACTAGGCGAGAAAAGGCTGAATTAATTCTCGCTAAGCTCGTGCATATTGGCTGAAAACACCCTGGCTTTTATTTATTTATGAAATGCTGTTTAATTTCTAGACCAAATCTCGTGGATATTTTGCGAAAGATACCCTGATTCTGTGATATTATTTTTTTCAAAATACTTCTGTTATTATATTTTGTGTATAAAATTAAATACACTGTTTTTGCATTCATTATGGCAATATCTAATATAGAATTGTTGAAAATTATGTTATATTTCTGATTTTGTGCAAATATTCTCTTCTATACCTCGTTTTGATTTCACATATGCGAAAAATTATCCCAAATGAAATTAAATAGCACTCAAATATTGACGTATTGTTTATATTTTCTGCTCCATTTGAAAACAAAATATAATATGATTCTTAACCTTAATATTAAATAGTTCAACATTTACTACGGAGTTATATATTCTAGAAGTTTCCACATAATTCTAATATAACTGGTGTATATTATCAATTAACAAGTAAGAGCTAACCTAATTGGTGAAGGAAATTTGACTGGTTCTGCTGATGTGTGTGTGTGTGTGTGTGTGTGTGTGTGTTCTGCTGTGCTATCTTATTCAATATGTATGTGCGTGTGTATTTTTGCCTTTTTGAGTATGTAAACGTGAGTGTGTCTGTGTTTGTGCGTATATGTACTTGTTTGTTTTGTGTGTGTGTGTGTATGTAGGTGATTGTGTATGCTCGTGATTGTGTATGTGTATGACTCTTGTGCTTGAGTGTGTGTGTGTGTGTGTGTGAGCGCTTTTGAGACCCTCGGGTGAAAAGCGCGATATAAATGTCTTAATGTAATGTAATGTAATGTGTGTGTGTGTGTGTGTGTGTGTGTGTGTGTGTGTGTGTGTGTGTGTGTGTGTGTGTGTGTGTATGTGTGAGGTAGGATGTTGGGGTACCGCGTGGTTCCCGACGAGCCTGTCGCCTGGTTCCCCGTACAAGAGTTACGTCTCAGTTACAACCTGCCTCCAGAAGGTGAAGTCTCACGTCTCGAACACTGTCTCTTCTGTATGTCAGCTGCATCGTCGCGGGAACATCACGAATGCTGCTGCCAACATCATCAAGACGATCATGATGATGTTGTTGAAGAAATCCAGGTCACATCTGATCAACATCCAGGAGAAGATTAACATCACGAGCTGTTTATTAATATTTATTTACTTATTAATATTTATTGTTGATTGTTGTTATTTATTGAGCAGTGTGGGCGCAGTATGACATTATGCAGTGTTATCGGATGAATTGTGTATTATTATTTATCTATTATTTACTTTTCAAGCTCTCTTTCTCTATGTACATCTTTTTTGGTTAGCTTCCAGTACACATGGGGACACCGCACAGAGTGTTAATAGTGCACTTGCACTCTTCCCCCATGCTACTGTGGACCTGCCTGTAATTAATAATAATAATAATAATAATAATATTGTGATCAATGTTGTTTTAAAAACAGTATATATGACAACAATGAAGTTAACGTACAAATGCTAAATTGAATATCTTTTTAATTGAATTTAATTGAAGTTTTTGTTTTATTACGGATGTATTTTTTGTCGGAAAGAATTATCACACGTTTCCTCTCTATAATCATTTTCTATGGCTGTAATGTCTTTCTATTACCGTCAGACCGAATAATTCTAGCCAAAATTCTGCCAAAAATTCCAGCAAAACTCTTTTTTTCTCAACACAAATTCGTTTACACATGAATGCAAAACCAAAATCATGCCTATATTCCTATGCAAATACACATATATATACATGTATTTATATGTGTGTGTGTGCAAAAATGCAATTAATTATATATATTAACACATTTTAATCAAATATATTTATGTTAAAAGCGGACTATGCAGTAGAAATTATTTATTCATAAATATTCACCCAGTGAAAATGCCCGGCGAATCACGTGACTTTGTTTTATTAACACCTGACTTTTTGCCATCTTATTTCATTTTTTATTTTTGTGGTTATTTTCTGAGATAAACTCACCAAGTTTTTTGAAAATAGTGTATGTGTGTGTGTGCGTGTCTGTGTGTGTGTTTGTGTGTGTTTATGGGTATGTAAGCATCTGTACAAGTACGTTATAAATGTCAGAGATATTAGCTGTATGTTAGTTATACATTGTGTATGTTTATGTGTGTATGTTTATGTGTGTATGTTTATCTGTGTTCTTCCGTAATGAACTCGTCGCTTCATGGCTGGTGGTTTTAGTGAAAGATATAGTGAGAGAGTGCTAAATAGAGAGAGAGAGAGAGTGTGGGTGCATGTTTGAATAATGTCTGTGTTAATGTAGAGATCCATAATATATACGGATATATTTACAATCAATATGTATAAACATATATATATATATATATATATATATATATATATATATTTGAGGATGAAATATATGAAAATATAACACAATCGGCAGTTTTCTGGAAATAAAAAAGTTTAAAAAATTTCACTTTGCCGTATAACTTGCTTTTTGTTATATAGAAACAGTACATTTTGAGATCATGAAATTTATTGAATGCAACAGTTTATTGGAGGAAGAACAACAACATATCAATCACGAGAATTGCAACATACTTTTATCAGTCAACAAGCTGAACATCATGCTGAAATCACGTGCAATATTTTCAACAACAACCGCCAATCAATCGATATATCGCTACAAATCACCTATATATTAGGGGTGATAATATTCTAATAAATTAATTACCAAAAGTCTCAGTCTTTATGATGTAATCATACTGACACGCATACAAACACACACACATAAGCACTAGACACATTGTAGACACTATAATACATAGAATGGATGAATGAATGAGGCAGGGTATCCAATCTTCCAAGTTCTACATTTCAATCTACATAACCGCCTTTACTGCGTATCACCGCTGTATGTAGAAACGTCACGAATACAGGACAGGAGCCAAATATCTGACAGCTACACAAGCAAGCAACAAACACAAACATACAAACAAACAAACACACACACACTCTCTCTCATTCTTATTGAAGACTCAATATTCTCTAGTACGGTTGGCCGAAATGTTTGAAACACTAATATACATTCATGATTCATTAAATTAACCAGCATTATTTAAAAGCGGAGGTGTGTTTGCCATCAAGTCACGCGATATTGGATCTTATTTTCGCGTGCCGATAGAAAGCACGAGGTAGCTTGTCCTGGGGTCTTCAGCCATCGTATCATTATATTGTACAATAATATTGATCTGAAGGAAGAAATGGGGCAAAATGCAATAACACAGACATTGCACGAACACGAAGATATAAATAGAATCTAGAATCGGCTTAGCAATTAGACCACCAAATTTTACCATAACTAAAATCTAATTTCTAGATGCGTTCAAATATTAAAACATGCACATTTATACATACAAATTGTTGACTGCCTTGGTTTTGAGCCCAGACACACGAAAATCGCAAGATGGTCACTTCAGCAATAACAATATTGAAAGATTGTGTTTTATTTGCTAGGTACAAAGGTGATTGGAAAATTGACAAGCGAATCTGCACCAGATCTTGTGCACCATGTTGTAACAGCTGGCAGTCAAACCCCTCCATTGTGCTAAAAATTAACAATTTGCCATTTATCACTGAGCAATTCGCTTCTTGAAGTACTTGGCCAGCGCTCTCTTTACAACATCGGCAGGAGGAAGGAAGCAGCGCTCGGAGAAATTCTCCATCAAGGTGAACAGATGTTCCTGAACTCCTGACAATGTATGGTCTTCGTCCGGGTAAATCTGAACACGATATGACGGCCATGTTTAATGTCATTTTCATGCCAAAAAAACCTGATAAATTTTCACGTGCACTCATCATCAAACGTCCTCCGATAAATATAGAACTTTTCTCACTTAACTTCATAGTCATTCATATATTAAATCATTATCTTAGGATATGTTCTATTGACGCTTCAGAAGTACTTTAGAAGTACAAAAAAAATGTTATCAAGAGAAAGACTTAATAAGCAAAGGGAAGCAATAAAGAATGTCGCACTCCTGAATGAGTGACTGATTCATGTGTACACTTGACAAGTTTTTGCACCTGTACAACGTCTTAATCAAGCATACCTGTTGTGTGAACTGCACCCCCGCCATCACCAGGGCTCGCGAGAACTGCATACTGTGTTGCACGAGCACATTATCATCCCGACTGCCGTGAATCAACATAAGATGGCGGCCTTGCAGCTTGGCGGCCATTTTGTTCAGGTCAGCCTCCTCGTAGCCACGATAATTGCCCTGAGGGCCAGGCTGACCCAAGTATTTCTCCGTGTAAGCAGAATCTAACAGACACGCACACACACATACACACACACACATACACCAACTATCTTTTAGTTCATTTTCAACTTACATACATTGTTTATTGTTATTATTATTATTAATATTGCGATTAATAAAGCGAGGTTTAAATAGGAAGACAGTGTTATGAATGTTATATATATATATTACATGCAACTGCAATCTCCATGCATCTTGATCATCAACAAATACACACAGACAGACAGACAGACAGACAGACAGACAAACAGACATACAGACAGACAGACAGAGGAGAGTAATAATATTAGAAGGTAAAAAAACACAAAAACACTCAGAGTTTGTGTGAAAATGTAATTATTGTGTGAAAACAGTCAACACACATTTGCTATTTGGGCTAATTAATATCAGAAGATGGAAGATAGGAAAATAATGAATAATTATGAAAAACGAACAAGAAAACAACAAAATTCATCAAAATGAGATAATGAGACATGATAATGAGATAATGAGACGGGAGCAGACGGAGGAATCACCGTAGAGAGTCCAGTCGGTGACAGGTGCTATGGCGATGGCTCCGCTGAACATTCGCTGCTTATCTTTGGCCAGAGCCATGGCGGCAGCGAAGCCACCGAAACTCCAGCCATACACTATCACGCGCTCAGGGTCCAGGTAGTACTCGGACTCAAGTAACTGCTTCAGTACTGTAATCTGACACACCACACACATACACAAACACACACATACAGGCATACAAATATATACAAAACATGCGCACACGCAGATATATTATTATTATTATTATTATTAATTACAGGTAAATCCACAGTAGCATGGGGGAAGAGTGCAAGTGTACTATTACCACTCTGTGCGGTGGCCCCATGTGTACTGGAAGCTAACCAAAGGATGTATATAGACAGAGAAGGAGAAGAAACGAGTTTATTCAGGAATATACGTAGAAACGTACGAACATACAGACACACATACACCCGCATACAGAGACACATACACCCGCATACAGACATACAGACAAGGAGATATTGAGGAATTGAATGACGTGACATATCATATTTATTTAAGAGTGTGGGTTAATTTAATTGATTCATTACACACCGACCTACTGACCTGGTCAATGACCTCTATTTCACCTTGACTTACTTGGAAATTGATCGATATGTGACCTCGACTGACCTGGTCAATGACCTCTACTTGACCCAGCCTGCCGTGAACTCTCTGCTCGATGAGGTGACCGCGACCTCGACTTCCGCTGGCGTCAACCAACACGGTCACATAGCCACGACCCGAGGTCATGTAGGTCGCCCAGTCAACGGTCCAGCGAGAGGTCACTCGGCGTGACCCAGGTCCCGCGTAACTGAGCGCACGTGCAAAATGTCGATATTATTATTATTATAACATTATTATTAATATTATCAATATGAGGCAAATAATTCGAGCAGTATTATTAAACGAGTAATATATATTTAATTTCATTCCATTAATTTCCGCTGATATTATGCAAAATCAGAAAATACACACTTGACACACACACACAAATGACAGTTATATAATTACAGTAACAAATTACAAATTACAAGTAAAAATTACAAGTAATTCAACTAGAAAGCTCACAGAAGGTAGACAGTCGTTTTAATGAGTCCCTGTATTAAATCCTTGTGCCATATTTATTTCGAATTTGAGCAGGAATTAATAGGTAGTATTTACTGAGGGTGAACAACAACAACAACAACATATATTTACTTTAACACACATTATGATAAAAATGAAAAAAACTAAAAAAAGACTACGGGACAATAAAAACCCACAAAAATATAAGAAAATTTACGATAAAAATTGAGTTGTACGGTCATTTTTTTCATTTTTAGATATTTTCTTTTTTTAAAGGCTTTTAGAAAGTTTTTTCTACTCTAAGATAAAAAAAACTCCACATTGACGCAGAATGAGACAAACGCAAAGAGCGTAATAAATGGTCATAAATAGAGAAAAAACAGCAAAAGTCTATATGGAAAAACTATAGAGCTATAGGAGCAGAAATCAAGCATATGATAGAGCAGTAAATACATAGTACACGTCTTACATGTTGAGCAGAACAGGATACGTGGTGTCCGAGAATTTACTGAATCCCGGGGGAAGCAGTAATTTGACAGAGGCATTGAATCCGTGAGACAAGGGCACACTTCTCACCTCTACCTATCGTCAATAAGAGACAAAACAACACACTGATGTCACAATCACAATAAATATATATATATGTGCTATTATTATTATTATTATTATTAAAATAAATTAACAAAGTTTAAATAGGAAGACCGTATGAACGATATATATAAATTACATGCATCTGATACAGGCAGACAGACAGACAGACAGACAGACAGGCAGATAGAGAAAATAAATTGGAAAAAATTAAAGACACATTGAGAAGATAAATGTGTTTACAAATATAGAGAAAGCGCCTAAGTAAAGACTGCACGTTTTTATCATGTGAAAAATGTGAAGCGTAACCATGGCAACCATCCTATCTTATACAAAAGCCATGGCAACCATCTTATCTTATACACAAGCCATGACAGCCATCCTATCTTATACACAAGCCATGGCAACCATCCTATCTTATACACAAGCCATGACAACCATCCTATCTTATACACAAGCCATGATAACCATCCTATCTTATACACAAGCCATGACAACCATCCTATCTTATACACAAGCCATGATAACCATCCTATCTTATACACAAGCCATGATAACCATCCTATCTTATACACAAGCCATGACAACCATCCTATCTTATACCCAAGCCATGACAACCATCCTATCTTATACACAAGCCATGACAACCATCCTATCTTATACCCAAGCCATGACAACCATCCTATCTTATACACAAGCCATGACAACCATCCTATCTTATACACAAGCCATGACAACCATCCTATCTTATACACAAGCCATGACAACCATCCTATCTTATACACAAGCCATGACAACCATCCTATCTTATACACAAGCCATGACAACCATCCTATCTTATAGACAAGCCATGACAACCATCCTATCTTATACAAAAGCCATGGCAACCATCCTATCTTATACACAAGCCATGACAACCATCCTATCTTATACACAAGCCATGACAACCATCCTATCTTATACACAAGCCGGACTTGGCAGAATATGGAACAATTTGGACCGGCGGAAAAATGACAGCAGGCTGATTTCTCACCTGAGGCAGAGCTACCTGCGCTACTCTTCGTCTCAATTCGGGATAATCTGTGATGTTGAGCACGTGCTTATTATGGGGCAATGAGAACACCCTCGTCCAAGGCACTAAAGGTCCCAGACAGGTCTCGATGTAGTAGTCGCTACCGGGACTCTGCAATAAAGCAAGTGTATTATCATTATTATTATTATTATTATTATTATTAGTATTAATACTATTATTAGTATTAGTATTAGTATTAGTATTAGTATTAGTATTAGTATTAGTATTAGTATTAGTATTAGTATTAGTATTAGTATTAGTATTAGTATTAGTATTAGTATTAGTATTAGTATTAGTATTAGTATTAGTATTAGTATTAGTATTAGTATTAGTATTAGTATTAGTATTAGTATTAGTATTAGTATTAGTATTAGTATTAGTATTAGTATTAGTATTAGTATTAGTATTAGTATTAGTATTAGTATTAGTATTAGTATTAGTATTAGTATTAGTATTAGTATTAGTATTAGTATTAGTATTAGTATTAGTATCAGTATTAGTATTAGTATTAGTATTAGTATTAGTATTAGTATTAGTATTAGTATTAGTATTAGTATTAGTATTAGTATTAGTATTAGTATTAGTATATATATTATTATTATTATTGCTATTATTATTATTATTATTATTATTAAAATTAATAAACAAGGTTTAAATAGGAAGACAGTGTTATGAATATTATATATAAATTTCATGCAACTGCAATCTCCATGCATCTTGATCATCAACAAATACACATAGACAGACAGAGAAGAGTAATAATATTAGAAAATAAAACCACATACAGTGGGAGTGTAAAAAACAGTAAAGATGAAATAAGCTGTGAATTAGCGGCGTATAAGAGCAAATTACAACATTACATTACAATATTACATTACATTACAATGTTATGGCATTTTATTTAACCATGAGGACAAATATGAATAACGAGAACAATATAACAGCATAATGAATGGATAATGAAAGAGTGTAGCTAGCAGCTAGCCAGTGTCACCATGATTATGTCGACATAAGAGCAGAAATGTTGCGAGATGTTGCTCCTGCACGTGAGACATTGTGGTTGCGATTTGTACGAGGCAGAAGTACTGTTGGTCCGGTATAAATGCCTCGTCTCTTCCACCGAAGCTGGAGATCCAATGAAATATCTGCCACGTGACACAGTGAATAGTGAAAATTATCACTGAAACGATAAATTCACGTGAATTATTCGCATAAGCTCTTCTCGCGTGAAACATAAATTGAAAATTCGTTTAATAATTTCTATAACATTGGTTCTTAACCTGTGTGTGTGGGAAATTCCCGACTGTCTGGTGGGGAATGGAAGAGTTGCCAAGTGGGAAGCTAAAGGTCGAATAGAACAGGACAATTATGTGTGTTTTTATCAATTCAAATTCGTTTATTTTTGTTTCTAATAACCTCTAATGACATTTACTTTTATGTAACAACTGAATTTATTGAATTTATCAGCGCTGTGTTGTGTGGAAAATGAAGAAATGGCTCATTAAGAAGTGGAGAATCAGTGAGAAAAAAGGTTATAGAGAACCACTGGTCTATAGCGTTTGTGAATCTGTTTGTACGTTTGTGTGTCAATGTGTCAGTGTATCAGTGTGTGTCAGTGTGTCAGTGTGTCAGTGTGTCATTGTGTCAATGTCTGTCAGTGTGTCAATGTGTCAGTGTGTCAATGTGTCAGTGTATCAGTGTGTGTGTCAGTGTGTCAATGTGTCAGTGTGTCAGTGTATCTGTGTGTGTCAATGTATCAGTGTATCAGTGTATCAGTGTGTCAATGTGTCAATGTGTCAATGTGTCAGTGTGTCAGTGTGTCAATGTGTCAATGTGTCAATGTGTCAATGTGTCAATGTGTCAGTGTGTCAGTGTGTCAGTGTGTCAGTGTGTGTCAATGTATCAGTGTGTCAATGTGTCAATGTGTCAGTGTGTCATTATGTGTCAATGTGTCAATGTGTCAGTGTGTCAATGTGTCAATGTTTCAATGTGTCATTATGTGTCAATGTGTATCAGTGTGTCAGTGTGTCAATGTATCAGTGTGTCAATGTATCAGTGTGTCAATGTGTCAATGTATCAATGTGTCAGTGTATCAATGTGTCAATGTGTCAATGTGTCAATGTATCAGTGTGTATCAGTGTGTCAGTGTGTCAGTGTGTCAATGTATCAGTGTGTCAATGTATCAGTGTGTCAATGTGTCAATGTATCAGTGTGTATCAATGTATCAGTGTGTGTCAGTGTGTCAGTGTGTCAGTGTGTCAATGTGTCAGTGTAGCAATGTGTCAGTGTGTCAGTGTGTCAGTGTATCAGTGTATCAGTGTGTCAATGTGTCAATGTGTCAGTGTGTGTCAATATGTCAATGTGTGTCAGTGTGTTAGTGTGACAGTGTATCAGTGTGTGTCAGTGTGTCAGTGTTTCAGTGTGTCAATGTGTCAATGTATCAGTGTGTGTCAGTGTGTCAATGTATCAGTGTATCAGTGTGTCAATGTGTCAATGTATCAGTGTGTGTCAATATGTCAATGTGTGTCAGTGTGTCAATGTATCAGTGTGTTAGTGTGACAGTGTATCAGTGTGTGTCAATGTATCAATGTATCAATGTGTCAATGTGTCAATGTGTCAATGTGTCAATGTGTCAATGTGTCATTGTATCAGTGTGTGTCAATGTGTCAGTGTGTCAGTGTTTGTCAATGTGTCAATGTGTCAGTGTATCAGTGTGTGTCAATGTATCAATGTATCAATGTGTCAATGTGTCAATGTGTCAATGTGTCAATGTGTCAACTGACACCATGTTCGCTTGTTCGTGCCAGGTGAGAATACGTTGCACATTCATTGGTCCGATAGTGAGCGGTGCCATGCGACGAGGATTGGAGTCGTGTCGGCTGATATGACTGAATGTTCCCGATGATGCATCTCTCACAGGCACCACGGCCAGGTAGCTGTGTCCTGACTGTGAGTACACCGGCGCTAACTGCCTATCAAGCCAGCCTCCCTCCACTGCACGCTCCTGCACGTGCGTCTTATTACCACCACACACACACACAATATTATTATTATTATTATTATTATTATTATTATTATTATTTTATTCTTCTTCTTCTTCATCTTCTTCTTCTTCTTCTTCTTCTTCTTCTTCTTCTTCTTCTTATTATTATTATTATTATTATTATTAATATTATATTATTATTATTTTTATTTTTATTATTATTATTATTATTTTATTATTATTATTCTTCTTATTCTTCTTCTTCTTCTTCTTCTTCTTCTTATTATTATTATTATTATTAATATTATTATTATTAATATTACATTATTATTATTATTATTATTATTATTATTATTATTATTATTTTTATTTTTATTATTATTATTATTATTATTATTATTTGCTTTAAACATAAAACTGAATGAATATGCATTATATTTATCAATTATTATAATTTCTGATATTAATTATGGAAAATATTAATATTATTATTATTAATTATAATTGGTTAATTGAGACACACAGTGGATGATCACCTGGGAGCAGTAACCGAGGCTGGTGGGACACAGGCTAATATAACTGCTATTCTGAGCTCGGTTCATCCAGGTGACAGCCACAGTACCGTCGCTAACCCACACCACGTCGTTCACGTAATACTCACTACTCAACACACACACACACACACACATACACACACACACACACATGCATACATGGTTTGAGAACGTTACGTTTGCATGGTATCGTATTAACACACAGACACAGACACAGACACAGACACACACACAGACACATACAACAACACAGATACAGACACATACACACACACACACACACAGACACATACACACACACACACACACACACACACACAGACACATACACACACAGACACACAGACACAGACACACACAGACACACACAGACACAGACACAGACACAGACACAGACACAGACACAGACACACACACAGACACACACACAGACACAGACACAGACATAAACACAGACACAGACACAGACACAGACACATTTTTATTGCAAGAATCATCAAAGTATTAATATATTTGGAGATAATATCAAAATTTTGATCTGAATAAGTTAGCACACTAGCACTTGCCTGTCAATCAGTTCAGAAGGAGGTTTCAGGTCACGAGGAGGTGGAGAGGTCAGGTCAAGCAGGTTAACGACCCATAAGGTCACCGTGGGGTTGATCGAGCCAGCCTGCAAAAGCGACAATGTTTCAACTTTCTCACTCAATATTCTGCTGTGATAACATGTATAAGATAACTATGGAAACTGGTT
>OU696593.1:1172500-1177500 GCA_916048095.2 Sacculina carcini | reverse complement strand
GTGTTTATCTACCATTCTCTGCATCAATGTGCTAATGTCTTCTGCTAATTAGATTTCAGAGCATGCGCACCCAACATACACACATACAAACACGCACACACAAACACACACAAGCACACAAGCACATAGACAAGCACATACACACACAAGCACAAGCACACACACACACACACACACACACACACACTTTATCACTGCCAATTGACACACAAATGCATTACGTTAAGACACACACACACAAAGAGATTGATCGAGATAATCTCGTGACATTGATGCATTAGATCCTCCACTATTACTGTAAATATATCTCCTGGGATCAACTATTTCCAAGCTATATATATGTTGGAAATATTTACTTTAGCCAAATTTTAATTCCTACCTGGAGTCGATTTGTCGATTTTTGTCTTCAAGTTGTGACAAATATAATACACAAAAACAAGGTAATATCTTTTATACTTTGTCTATATGTATTATAATAAATATTACTCATCGAAACTAATCCTAGCTTTACAATTTTTATTCAAAGAAGCATGTTATTTTTAGCTTAGAAATGTTATAGCATTAGGGTTTATTGGTTTTATGTTTTTAATTTGCATTCAATAATGTTTATTTCTGCTTCAATGACTTTTTATCAATTATAAATAACATTAACACTTAATAATTATAAAAAATAATTTCAAATAATCATTATTCTCATTATTCTTCCACATTATCTACTTCATCTCTTCTATTCTCCTTCTCACCGGACATCCAGGAGCCGTTGAAGGTGGGAGCTTGCAGGAGAGAGTGGGTGATGTCTTGCAGAGACACCAGACGCCCCTGCACTTGCACGCTTTTCTGCTGTTTGGTCATGACGACGGCTGCAATGACGATCATGGCGAAGATGAACGATATGACCAGCAGGGCCAGAATAATTCCCAGCCAGTTGCGTTGACTGGGCGCCGTCACCACCAACTCCTGCTCTCTCAAACACACACACACACACACACACACACACACACACACACACACACACACACACAAATCAGCCACAAAATTTTTAGGAAGCATCAAACATTCGACATATTTCGACAGACTAAAAAAGTTAGGTTTGACAACGCTAGAAGAAAGGAGAGTTAGAGGGGATTTAATCTCAGTTTATAGATGTCTTACGGGGAAGGATAAAATGGAAAATCAGAAGCTGTTTCAATTCTCAAAATCCAATAGGAATCACAGTTTTGGCCTACAAAAACGCAGGATTAAAAAGGACTTCCAAAAATATAGTCCTAACCAACTCCTGCTCACATTTGATTTCATTTTTCATTTCTGGAGTCATTTATAAAGCGCAATACACACATCATGTCTCAATTGCGCTGATATAAACATTACGCACCACATACATTCATGTACAATCACATGCATATTCAAATATATGTTTCGTAATTTCAAAGCACGACAATGCAATGCAGGCAGAACACACACACACACACACACGTACACGCGCCCATCAGCAAATACCTTCCGGTTCATCAAGATATAACACACACACACAGATATAACACACACACATCAAGATATAACACACACACACACACACACACACACACACACACACACACACATACACACACACACACACATATGAAGTTTATAGATACACACATTCTGGCATTTTCAAGTTTACAATAAAAAGTTTGCAAATTTTGTATCCTGTCTAAAATTTAAGAAGATTTTTGATGGATTTCAATATTTATATTTACAAAACCCAAAATGAGTTGGTAATTTCTCTAAATTCATGCCGCAATGCTGCTAGACACACACACACACACATGAATGTTCAAGCAAGGAATTTAACAAATTTGAACGCGCAAAAATATTTCACTGTAGAACAAATTTGTGAAATTCTATTTGTCATGTTTATATATATATATATATATATATATATATATATATATATATATATATATAATTTAGTACAGCTGAACACGGCAGCTTTCATGTACCGAGCACACAAGAATTTATTAGCCAAACACCTGCAGGCTATATTTCAAATAAACAAGAGACACCCGGACAAATTTGCACAGAGGTTCCCGAGAACTCGAGCTAGACAACAAAGCTTGAGCGTAAGAGGAGTAACCGTGTGGAATAAAAAAAAAAATGCATTAAACAAAGTAGGACATTGAAGACATTAAAAAAGAAATTCATTGAAGGGATGAATCAAGATACATGTAAATAATCAGTGATGCTTCGACGTGTCGAGAGACGATCGACTGATTCAGCAGTGTGCCTATATTGGTTGTAATTATTTATATCTTGTTACGATGTCACTGTCTTTTTTGTACGTTGTCTTTATTCATTGTAAAGGGCCCACATGAAAAAAAGCACATGCTTATGTGGGTCCCTGTCACAACGATGGTGTAAATTATATGTTGGTGACAAATACATGATATGATATGATATTGAAAATTGCAATTTTTGCAGTCGTAATGATGATATTGCAATTTATCAGCTGAGCAGACAGCAGGTCATAGCGAAAACATGTGTGTTTGAACAAGCTGTGTTTGCAAAAAAACTCACTCATACACAAAGCACACAAACACACACACACACACACACACACACACACATACACATACAAGGTGGTTTTTTATATTTTTTGCTTAATAATTATGTCAAGACAAGATGAAGATGGAATATTGGACAGAAGAGAGAATGAGAGGTGCATTTGATCATGTTACACGCGCTGAAATCTATTGAAATAAAATAAATTAATTTATGATATTTCTTCTTATTCAATTGGAATAGGAATTATAAAAAAGACATAATTTCGCCTGCAAATTTATCAGCAAAGCAGATAAAACTAAAAAATATAAATTTGGAAAATATAAACAAATATTATATCGCAAATATTTAAGCAGCAGAATTATGTTTAAAAATTGTTTATTTCTTTGGTTTTTCATACAAAATACAGCAAAAATTCCAGCAAAAATTTGTTATTAATATTAATATTTGTTATTTTCCAATTGAAATTTACTACAGCAGTTAAATATATTTGGGTAGCAAAATCAGGGCGAGATAAGATCAAATACACACCTCATCCATCTGAGTTGTCATGCTAGTACAATATTATCTTTCCACACACTGTCCTCTCCTTCAAAACGAACACGCTGAGAAAATTTGTTGAAATAGGCAAAATTTACACACACACACACACACACACACACACCAATGTGTATGTCGTTTTTTAATAATAATTATTCAGGAAAAACATCGCTTCAGTTGTTGTTGAGTGATGAGTTCACTGTGATGATCCAATGTGGAACATATCATACACTGACACACACACACACTGATACACACTGATACACACACTGACACACACACATATACATACACATTCGCTCTGCAGCGTGACTGAGCACAACGCAAGCTGCACGCGCATCACACACACACACACACACATACACACATACACACACACACACTAACACACTGACACATACACACTAACACACTGACACACGGGCATACATTCTCATTGATCCAACAAGTCGGGTAATGTTGAAAACAGTGCAAAGGCCAGAGTGTATGATATATTTATTAAGAATTAATCTTATAGAAGCACAAATATACTCTGTTACATTTCTGATAATGAAAACCGCCAAATTTTTCCATATTTTGTGTGGGTTATTTTAATTATCTGTATTCATGTTTGATTAATAACTTTGAGTTGGTATTTAACAGCATAAAAATTAGGAATTAATTCATTATTAATATTATAAAATGTATTTTTAAGCAAACATAATTATTTTTCTAAGCATGATAAATTAATGTCTAATATTTATATAAATGATTTATTCCACGTTTTTTATAGTAAGAGACTGAAATTCATGGAAATTCATTGGAAGTGGTAGCCACCAATAATCACGAGATTTAACAGGCTTTGTGTAATTTTTTTAATTCGCATATTATTCGCAAAAAGGCAATGGCTAAAAAAAAGGAATTTAATTGAAGGATTAAATAAACTTGGTGGTAATTTTGGCCAAGTTTTAAATGGAAATATGGTAGTTTATTACTTTAATTGAACTGTAATTATATAAGAGCGGTTTTTATATATTGAAAAAGCAGATATTTGAAGCACCCTCCTCAGTTTGTTTGATTCCGAACTATATTTCTGCCATCTATAATTATATTGTGCTCTTACAAAACCTCTTTTTTCAGCCCATTTGCTAATAGAAGATATATTATCACGTGCATTATTGATAATTACTCCCTCAGTTGTGATGTTTTGTATTTATTAACTTCGTATATCAAAATTATGTGCGCCCATACAAATTTTGCACTGGAAAAAAAGAAGAAACTTTTCATATTTATAAAAAAATGACCCGGTTGATTTTCCGTGGCAAAAATAATCGATTTTAATTCAGATGATATTATGTTGGGGAAAAATAATTAAATATTTGTTTGAAGGAAAATATTTTGAAACGTATATCAGCTGATATAAAAACCAACAAGGAAAATTATATTTTATTTCATTTTATTTATTTTGTGTGTCATGTCAAGTCAATTTTTGAGTCAGCAAGTTTTCTAGGGAAATCCCTCCCTTTTAAGCTTAACTGTAAAAAGTTATTCTAAAAAAAATGAGGTATTTATATATATCTATATATATATTTGTTTTTAAATGAAATTGTTTATGATTTTCAGTAGAGCGGTTATGTTTACAAATATGTCCCGTTTTTATGTTGTTTTACTCTTATTGTTTCTTCCAGCAAGAAATTCGGCTATCGAAAACAACATTGATTTTTTTGCTTAATAATCGTCATCTGACTTCAGGCAAAAGGTTTCGAAGAAGAAAAAAATTTGAAACATTTTTTTGTTGAAATTCTCACCTGATCCTCATATACATCCTCTTCGGCCATTATTACCAAAACTCACAATAACAACACACTCATGTCAAACACACACAAACAAACACACATCTCTCCAATCTCAACATTACACAGACACACACACACACACAC
>OU696593.1:1165000-1167500 GCA_916048095.2 Sacculina carcini | reverse complement strand
GTGTGTCAGTGTGTGTGTCAGTGTGTGTGTCAGTGTGTGTGTGTCAGTGTGTGTGTGTGTGTGTGTGTGTGTGTGTGTGTGTGTGTGTGTGTGTGTGTGTGTGTGTGTGTGTGTGTGTGTGTGTGTGTGTGTGTGTGTGTGTGTGTGTGTGTGTGTGTGTGTGTGTGTGTCAGTGTGTGTGTCAGTGTGTGTGTGTGTGTGTTTTGGGACTTATTTTGAGTTGCACATATGAAAAAAAGCATATAGAACTACAACAAAGCAGAAAATAAAGTGAAATTGATAGCAGAATAAAAAAAGATTATTGATGTTGTTAGTGTTTATTTTCTGCTCACCTTAATATCATCTTCCGTATATCCTCCACCTCCTCCGCTCGTCTGAACCGTGTTCATTTTGCTCACTCACTCACTCACTCACTCACTCACTCACTCACTCACTCATTCACTCACTCACTCACTCACTCATTCGCTCACTCACTCACTCACTCACTCACTCACTCACTCACTCATTCGCTCACTCACTCACTCACTCATTCGCTCACTCACTCACTCACTCACTCACTCACTCACTCACTCACTCACTCACTCTCTCATCTTCCATCTTCCATCTTTCATCTCCTCCTTCTTGCTATTATTATCACAAGCTTGTCGTTCAGGCTGACCCGCGGAAAACTGAACTCCCATAGGAGCATGCAATCAGCTCTTGCTTCGCACCCGGTTCCATTGATAGGTCGATACATCAATACATACACATACACACACACACACACACACACACACACACACACACACACACACACACACACACAGACAAGCACACATACACATTTTTTTTCTATATGTCGAAGTATATAACTATATTTTCGTTGGTTTTTTTAGTGTTGATCATCAGAAAAAAGTTACGTTGAGCTCGTGACATTGTGTTGTCTGCGCTTCTGTTACTCGAAAAATAGCTGCTTTTTCAACAAGGAAAATAGGCCTGTCTTGATGGGACTGTTCCACGGCGCGCTTTCGTGTTCGATAATAAAAAGTTTTGCAGTTTCCATATGAACGGCCCATATAACTATCCCGCCAACTAACCGACACAAGCCTGTATGGGAATTAACATTGGGCGATTTTATATTTGTGAACATATATTTAATTTATCTTTATTATATTCCATATAGATATGTTTATATGCAATATTCCTTCATAATATGGCATATATTTGTTTTAATATGAAAAATTTCTAAATAGGATCCCATATATATTTGCATATATTAGATATGCAATTTAATTTTTCTTATAAAATGCTTGCTAAGGCATGCTAAATATAAATTGATTGGTGAATTACGGAGACCTTTATTTTTTTGGCTCATACTTGGCAAATTAATATAATTTGTTTATATAATTTCCCTCAAGTTATCGTTCTTTCTCTAACGTAATTATCAACCGAGTAATTAAGCATTCAGTCCATAAATCCATATTATTATTAATCTTACAATTAGCGATTGCTCGATGCAGCGAAAAAATCGCAAATAAATTCGCCAAAATTTTGACTGACACATACACACACACACACTGACACAGATACAGACACACTGACACTGACACATTGACACTGACACAGACACAGAGACAGTGCTGACAGAGAGGAACACTGTCACCAACTGACCAACCAAAATCGCGTGTATCAACTGCCCGAGTGCATGTGCTGCCACCTAAGCGGACAAAAGTGGAACTAATTTATTGCTAGAGTCCAAACCTCACGCACAAAACACGCTACACGAAATCTATGCCAAATTTCTATCTATATATATTGAGAATAAACGGACAAAAAATAGCAAGAAAAACAACAAAAAGGTTATATTGTTTTATTATTTATATACTTCAAATATTAATAATACAATTATATAAATATTAAGCGAATATTGAACTTATAAAATTTGTCAAATTTCAAGATCGGACGAAAAAACTTCCAAGGAAACGTGCATAGTTAATAGGATATACATCCAAACTAGGAAATCATTTGTATAAACATACAAATTTAAACACTGAAATAAACCAACGAGCAACCCTTTCATAATATAATTCTGAACGATACTGTAAATTATGTAAATGTACTGTAAATTATGTAAATGTACTGTAAATTATGTAAATGTACTGTAAATTATGTAAATACACCGTAAATGATATAAATATACTGTAAATTATGTAAATATATTTAACATAAATGGGAAATTAAATAAAGAAAATTTTAATAATATTATTATTAATAATTACTTTTATAAGGGGAATAATATAATCTCATTTTCGTATGTGCGTTTGTGTGTCAGTGTGTGTGTCAGTGTGTGTGTCAGTGTGTGTCAGTGTGTGTGTATGTCTCAGTGTGTCAGTGTGTGACAGTGTGTGTATGTGTGTGTCAGTGTGTGACAGTGTGTGTATGTGTGTGTCAGTGTGTGTCAGTGTGTGTCAGTGTGTGTGTGTGTCAGTGTGTCAGTGTGTCAGTGTGTGTGTGTGTGTGT
>OU696593.1:1125000-1160000 GCA_916048095.2 Sacculina carcini | reverse complement strand
ACACAGAAACACACACACATACACTCACACAAACACACACACACACACACACACACACACACACACATAGACTAAAACAATTGGGCCAAAACTAACACACACACACACACACACATACAGACAGACATACAGACAGAAAGACAGACAGAAAGGAGAGCTATGGTGGAAGTATTTTTGTCTTTTCATAAATTCAACGTTACAACGCCACCGAAGCGCGCGTTACGCCAACGTAAGTGTCTGTGTGCGTCTGTGTGTGTGTGTGTACTCACCGAGTTGTACTCACCGAGTTGGTGTTACGGGAGATGAGCAAGGCTCAGAGTGTCCCGTCTCAGTAACCATATTCATCTAGCTTGGCCTTGAATGAACTTATCGTTTTACTTTCTACTATTTCTTCCTTCAATCTGTTCCACTTATCTATACATCGAAAGGGAAAACTATATTTTTTTATATCCTTGCTACATCTGTTTTTTCTAAGTTTTTTACTATGTCCCCTTCTCCCTCCCGATTGTATACATTCTTTCATTGAATTGTCCATTTCATCTATTCCCTTCATATACTTATAAACTGCTATTAAATCTCCTCGTTCTCTCCTCTTTTCTAATGTAATCAGACCTAATTTTTTAATCTCTCATTATAAGGCAATTTCTCCAACTCCGGAATTAATTTTGTGGCAATTCGTTGAACTTTTTCTAAATTTTTTATTTCCTTTTTTGTGTGTGTGTGTGTGTGTGTGTGTGTGTGTGTTTGTGTGTGTGTGTGTGCATGCATAACCGCGGAAATAAACTTGTTGGTAGTTAATAAAAATAATAACATGATGAATTAGTAGTTAGTAATAGTATTAATGATTTAATATACTGGTGCCAAAAGTAACCGCATATAAAATTATATATGCATATATGCCAATATTCTGCCATCTACTCCTCATAGACCAGCAATGTTACAGCTATGAAAATATGCCATTGTGTAGATAATTTTATGTTCTACAAGATAGGCTATAATTTATATCTAGGAAAATTGGGCAAAAATGCGAAAAATTGACAAAATTCTTATTTACATTCGGAATTTTACTTGAACACCGGGCGTCTAAAAGCAAATACTTTTTTTCTTCACTATTTCCCAACAAGCACTTGTTACAAAACTAAATATATCAATATATATATATGTGTGTGTGTTTCCCGCAGATTTGTTTTTATTTTTTGCTGCAAGATTTGTGCTTTCGCGCGTGTTGTGATGTGCGCTATATAAATAGATTTACACCATGATTATTGAGCCATCGTGCTAGAAATTATCATTTCTATAATACGGTATAATTTTTAATGTTACGGGAAGTAAAGTCAAATATACACATATCATATATAACTAGGATTATATTGTATTTTGTCATAAAACAAATATTCGAATACAAATAGAAAATATTAGCAAACGTAATAAAATTAATCAACATATTTTTGTGGATTATTTCTTCTGTCTACAGAAGCGTTAGTCTAGCCAATTCCGTACGGACAAAATCGCCAACATTTTTCGCGTTGTTCGGTGCAAAATGGCTGTATTTTGTGTTGTACCACACTGACACACACACACACACACAGACATGCAAACAGACAGACAAACACATCTGTTTTTCTATGCTATCTCCTCACCATCTCAGACCGAGCCATAAAACCACCATTTTCGAACAAACACACACATACACATTGATACATACATACATACACATTGATACATACACACATACATACACACACACTGACACATACACATACACATACACACACACACTGACACACATGGACACACATTCTAGTTGGCTATGTTACAATTTGGCAATGTGCCAATGATGTTCATAGGAGCTTCGATAATATCCACACACACACACACATGCACACATACATACATGCATACTCCGGTTGTATGCAAAAATAAAATAGTTTACTCCAAAAAAATACCCAATTGATTTTTGTTTTTAAATACTTTGTTGTTACAGACTTTCAAATTGTTAGAAAATTTCGTTAAGTTTCCTATCACTCGATGACACACAAAAAATCACACTTAAAATCCAGTTAAATTTAGTAAATATAAGAATTATTTGAGTTAACGAATTACCTAAGCAAATTATTATCATTTTGTTTTATATTAAATTTCATCAAAGTTGTACCGAAGTGCCGCGTAATTATTGGAAACCGCGGAGGTGCACACGCACACATTGCACGAACACAAGTTATATATTCATGAAGCAATCGAAAATGTCGCCAGATGATATTCTCAACGCGTCTGGGCTGCACTGGGAACAGGAACTGTTCAACATTCATAGCGTGAAGCCCACTCGATCGCCAAACAGCCGCAATAAAAAAACACACACTGAGAATAGAGAAATATAGCAACAGAATGAGATCACATTTTTGAGAAGAAAAAAATTCCCCAGAAAAACAAAACAAATAATTGGAAGCATGTATTTTCACATTGACACACACACAGAAATCGTATTATACACCCAGCATAGCGTTGTACGCTATTAGAACGATATTACAAGTGTAAAATAATTATACGCGTGTATTCAAAACAATTAATTTCAAAATATCCACTAATCACATTTTTAGTACAATTTTACAAAGATATGAATTAGTGAGGAATCATGATTACCTCATAACAATGCGATATTTACAAAAAATCATGGTGAAAAATACCATATAAAAGTAGAAAAATAGAGCGCGCATAAAATGCTACATTTTGAGAAGTGGTATGTGTGAAACAAACACATTCACAATGCTAAACTCTGATAATCTCCAGCGAATTATCACATTAACATATTCAACCAGCTTGTTAAGTACACAAAATTGAAGACAAATATTTTTTCCAAATATTTTAGCGCGCAAAAAGCGACGCAGTCAGAGAGAAAGACGTTTCATCACTTGTAAGTGCCACAAGATATGATGCACGTGATTTTCAGTACTAAATTAAAAAAGCACGTATAAAAGACAGCGTATCAAGAACGTGACATCATCACCAAACCACTCCCACTGCTCTCTCTCTCTCCCACTTCCTCTCTCTCAATACACCCACAAAACTCTTGTCAGCAATTCTCCTAGTTCCCGGGTCGAATAAAAACTAGAGAACCAAAGTCAGCTCCGTTCCAGCAGACACAATTTCAGCGTTGAAAATAAATCGCATTAAAATCGCGAACAGTAACAAGAGCAAACGCCTGATAAAGCAGGTGAAATTATAGAATGAGCTGATAAAAATCGATACCAACGCCATCTTTGCGGACATATCAGCAACCACACACTCAACACTCACAATCACAAACACACGAACATACAAACATAGGCATTAACATTGCTAGGTCCACAACGTATCACAAAGCGTTTGAATTATTCACACAAACAGATCAGGATCGCCTATCCTTCCACTGGAGCGCATCAAGGCTCCACTATTCCTTCGTCATCTTCATAGGCGACGTTGGTGTGCAGCTGCCCCCCTGGCCCGCCCCCCACGCCGGCAGGGGGAGAGAGGTCATCATTCTCGCCGCCCTCCAGCACCACCTTGAGACTCGTGTGAATGCAAATGTACTGCACCTCGGTTTGAACCATAAGCACGCGCTCACGACGCAGTTCATACACCATGCCGTATATGTCGACATAATCGAAGCGCACGATATGTTGTAGCACGCGGTCTAGTGCGATAAACGTGCCACTGCGACCCACCCCGGCACTACAGTGAGTTATTATGGGACGCTGGTCGTAGGGCACGCGAGAACGAAATGCACGCACAAACCGCACCAACACCTGCACAATATTGACAATTATTATAATAATTATAGCCAAATGATGATAAAAATAAATCATAACAATAACAATAACATATTAAGTACAATAATATTACAATCATAACAATCAAATTAGAATAATAATGGCTGCAAGAGAAGACAAAGAAAAACAGAGATAAACAGAGAAACAAGAACAGAGAGAGAGAAACAAGGACAGAGAGAGAGAGAGAGAGATATGATAGACAGAGAGACAAGAACAGAGAGAGATATGATAGACAGAGAAACAAGAACAGAGAGAGATATGATAGACAGAGAGACAAGAACAGAGAGAGATATGATAGACAGAGAAACAAGAACAGAGAGAGATATGATGGACAGAGAAACAAGAGCAGAGAGAGATATGATGGACAGAGAAACAAGAACAGAGAGAGATATGATGGACAGAGAAACAAGAACAGAGAGAGAGAGAGATATGATGGACAGAGAAACAAGAACAGAGAGAGATATGATGGACAGAGAAACAAGAACAGAGAGAGATATGATGGACAGAGAAACAAGAACAGAGAGAGATATGATGGACAGAGAAACAAGAACAGAGAGAGAGAGAGAGATATGATGGACAGAGAAACAAGAACAGAGAGAGATATGATGGACAGAGAAACAAGAACAGAGAGAGATATGATGGACAGAGAAACAAGAACAGAGAGAGATATGATGGACAGAGAAACAAGAACAGAGAGAGATATGATGGACAGAGAAACAAGAACAGAGAGAGATATGATAGACAGAGAAACAAGAACAGAGAGAGATATGATAGACAGAGAAACAAGAACAGAGAGAGATATGATGGACAGAGAAACAAGAACAGAGAGAGATATGATGGACAGAGAAACAAGAACAGAGAGAGATATGATGGACAGAGAAACAAGAACAGAGAGAGATATGATGGACAGAGAAACAAGAACAGAGAGAGATATGATAGACAGAGAAACAAGAACAGAGAGAGATATGATGGACAGAGAAACAAGAACAGAGAGAGATATGATGGACAGAGAAACAAGAACAGAGAGAGATATGATGGACAGAGAAACAAGAACAGAGAGAGATATGATGGACAGAGAAACAAGAACAGAGAGAGATATGATGGACAGAGAAACAAGAACAGAGAGAGATATGATGGACAGAGAAACAAGAACAGAGAGAGATATGATAGACAGAGAAACAAGAACAGAGAGAGATATGATGGACAGAGAAACAAGAACAGAGAGAGATATGATAGACAGAGAAACAAGAACAGAGAGAGATATGATGGACAGAGAAACAAGAACAGAGAGAGAGAGAGATATGATGGACAGAGAAACAAGAACAGAGAGAGATATGATGGACAGAGAAACAAGAACAGAGAGAGATATGATGGACAGAGAAACAAGAACAGAGAGAGATATGATGGACAGAGAAACAAGAACAGAGAGAGATATGATAGACAGAGAAACAAGAACAGAGAGAGATATGATGGACAGAGAAACAAGAACAGAGAGAGATATGATGGACAGAGAAACAAGAACAGAGAGAGATATGATGGACAGAGAAACAAGAACAGAGAGAGATATGATAGACAGAGAAACAAGAACAGAGAGAGATATGATAGACAGAGAAACAAGAACAGAGAGAGATATGATGGACAGAGAAACAAGAACAGAGAGAGATATGATGGACAGAGAAACAAGAACAGAGAGAGATATGATGGACAGAGAAACAAGAACAGAGAGAGATATGATGGACAGAGAAACAAGAACAGAGAGAGATATGATGGACAGAGAAACAAGAACAGAGAGAGATATGATGGACAGAGAAACAAGAACAGAGAGAGATATGATAGACAGAGAAACAAGAACAGAGAGAGATATGATGGACAGAGAAACAAGAACAGAGAGAGATATGATAGACAGAGAAACAAGAACAGAGAGAGATATGATGGACAGAGAAACAAGAACAGAGAGAGAGAGAGATATGATGGACAGAGAAACAAGAACAGAGACAGAGAGAGAGAGATATGATAGACACAGAGAGAGAGAGAGAGATATGATAGACAGAGAAACGGGACCATACTGACCTGAGGAGGTTCCGGAACACCGAAGTCGGGCCAGGTGGTGAAGTGAAAGTGGCGCACCACACGAGACACGTGGCCTCTTGTCACGCGGAACTCTGACACGGTCCAGTCGGGAAGTTGTGACTGGTTGAGGGTGACCACGTGCACCTCCCCGTAGGACTGAGGCTGCGTGTCGCAGGGCCAGTAGCGGTCACATTTCTCGCGACCTTTCTCCACGCACCGAGTCAACATAACGATGGCGCGAGAATTAGACTCCCACACCATGCGCCAGAAATCGTCGCGTGTCGAGTGCAGAGGACCCTGTGTGACGATGAACTCCCGCGGAGAGTTGAAGCCGGGAACATAGTTGGCGTTGATGTAGTCGCTTCCTTCCTCGTCGTCGGTGGGCTGCAGTTTCACGCGCGAGTGGTCGTACGGCAGGATGTTGGTGAATCGGTTCTTGGGTCGGTTGCACGGCTGGTCGGCGGCCGAACATGGCTGGTCCCGTCCCACGTGCTTCAAATCCTCGTACTCCTCGGAGAAACGAATGTCCGAGTCTGCTGACATGAAGCGATAATGCTCGATGAAGTCCTTCAACTTGACCGGTCTACTGGTCTCGATGATCGAACCTCTCATCGACACGTTCTCCTCCTTGTGGCGCCGCATCTCCTTGACAACTCCGACACAGCGGAACGGGCCCAGTCTGCGACGGCGCATAACAGCAATGACGAGCGCGAGCACGAGCAACAACAGCAGAGGAACCAGCACTGCCGCAAGCAGACCGGAGAACGAACGGTCGGTGCGGATACGATGACTGTATGCCGTGTCGGCGAACATGCTGGACGAGGTGAAGGCCCGCACCTTCACGCGGTAACTGGTGCCCGGTCGTAGAGGCCCGTTACAGAAGCAGCGGTCGACGAGGGCACAGCGCTCACTGCACGAGCCGTCCGTGCCGATCATGAAATCTTCGACCGACTTGTTCAGTGAGAAGGGGTTGTAGGGAGCGTTCACCTGGTACGGAGGCCAGACGGAGTAGGGCTGCACATCGAGCCAGTCGGGCAGTAGAAGCGAGCTGGAGTCCGCCGTGTCGTCCTCGGCCACCATCACCACGTAGCCCGTCACCGCGCCGTTCTCGTTGCTGAAGTAGTTGCGTCGGAAGCGGATGTGAATGGTGGTGGCGTTCTTCGACACCTCGGTGGGGAAGACGCGGACGTTGGGTCGTGGAGGAGGCCATATGGGCATGATGACCTCCAGGATACTGGAAGCCCCGTAGCCAATGCGAGTGCGACCCTGGATCTTGAAGCGGAACGTCTTGCCTGGCTCCAGATCGGTGATGATACCTTCAGAAACGTGAGGACTGAAATTACGGATCTTGAGTTCCTTGCTGTCTTTCTCACCGTAGTAGACGGTGAAGCTCTGCAGTACTCCGTTCTGCTTGGTGGTCGGCAAAGTCCACTGCAGACGCACCTGTCTCGGAGCCTTCTGCAGCACGCGGAAGACACTCACCTGTTCGGGCACGCTCTCGTCGGTGGTGAAGAAGGCAGTGAGAGCGCGTGACCGTTGCATCTCGCGAGTCCTGCTGCCTGCCAGAGTGCGGATTGTCACCGAGTAGTTGCTGTAGGGAGTGAGAGACTGCATCATGTACTCTCGCTGCACGACCAATTGGCGAAGACGCTCATCTCCCACACGACCGTAGAAGATCTCGAAACCGTCATGGTCCCCGTCCGGCTCGCTCCACAACAACTGGATATCGGTGGTGGTGATCTTCGAGGCGTTCATCTGGCTGACTGGCGCCGGGTGGAGTCGCATCTCGTGCGACTGAGGCGAGCTCGTCGTCTGCTTGGACACCGTCCACATGGTGATGATGTACAGTCGTCCAGGCACCAGATCGCGGTACACAAAGCTGCTCGAGTCGTTGGCTGCACGCTGCTGCTCGCTGGCGTGGTTCTCGTGACGTTCCGCCGTCGAAACATCAACCACGTGACACCGGTACGCGTCGAACTTGGTTCTGCTCGCCGGGGTGCGGGTGAACGAGACCGTGAGAACGGCAGGATCGTTGATGTCGTTGTTGTAGTGAATTCTCGAGAGGAAGAGCGGTCGTGTCCTGTTTTCTATCTTGACCTTGGCACTCTGCAAGCCATAGGCAGTTGAGTACATTTCAAAAACGTACAACTCGCCCGGCCACAGCCCGTCAATGGGGATCTCCAGCGAACTGTCGTCACCATCAATCACCTTGGTCTTCTTCTGCTGCTCGGCACCGCTGGGCCACCACGAGACCGAGCGATTGTCAGCGTGACCCACCGACGAGTTCCAGAACAGCGAAGCGCTGTTGGTGCCCATAATCACGTGCACATCACCATCCTTGGCGTTGGCGGGCGGCAACACCTCCTTGAGCGATACCGACTGCCACGATTCCACGGCTCCACTGACAGCTGTCAATTTGACGTTGTACTGATGTCCGGGCAGCAGGCCGGTCAAAGAGTGCCACCTGGTCGTCGGCGACAACTTGATCGTCTTCCACTGAGACCCTTCGGTGGCGTAGCGCAGTATGAAGCCGTCGTAGAGCGAGTCTCGAGGAGCCGACCACGAGACATCCAGACTGGTCGGTGAGATCGACGTGACAGACGGACTTCGAACCGGTTCGGGAGGCACGGTGTGCGACCTCGTGTGTGGATCACTGCGAATGTTGTGGCTCACCGAATAGATGCGCACTTCATACGAAGCACCCGAGTAAAGATCGGTGAGATAAACAAACGGTTGATAAGTCTCGCGTCTCTTGGTTGTGCCAGTATCGTTGCGTGTGTAGATTATGATGTAGTTGTTTTGGTGTGACGTGACGTCCGACTTCCAGGAGATGTTCAGACCGTTGGAGTCATATTTGAGATTTCCTATGATCGGAGTCGACGGCTTCGTCACATGATACACGACCGATTTCTCGCTAAATCTTCCGTTGCTCACTGCTAGAACAGCAAGACTGTAGTTTCTACCCGGAAGAAGATCTGACGTATAGAACAGCGAATCGGTGACTGATTTATTGTAAGAGTCACCGTTGGACACCTCCTGTTCTTGATAGGACACATCAAAGTGGTCCTGGAAGCTGCCTGGGGCAGGATCCCACTCGAGACGCAGGCCGCTCGATGTTTCGTCCACGGAGGACGTCAGGTTGACGACGGGAAGCGGCTTGGTGGTGACGTTTCCCGACAATGGCCACGAGAAGACATTCAGCGACACCGTCTTCACTTCCACCCGGTAGGTGCGGCCGGGTTCAACAGCCTTGGTGAACCAGGCACTGGTCACGTACTTGCTGATCGACTGCTTGTTATCGCCAAATGAAACCACGTAGCGATCAAACACTGTCTTGCCGCCAGGCGGATCCCAGCTGACGTTGAACGACCGCGAGCCTACTGGACTGAACACAAGGTTAGAGGGCGCGCGAGGGATGGTGCGATACTGAGCAGTGGTTTCCGCCGACAATAACGAGCCGCTTATAGTCTGGATGGAGATATTGTACGGTTGACCAGGCGTGAGACCGTAGAATGCCGCTTGCGATGGACCTTCGTTTTTCTCCAGTATCATCTCGCTTATTTGATCACCTTCCGGAGATATGGACACCTTGTAGCGCGAGAACACTCCCGGGGGATAAGGGGGCTGCCACAACACCAACATAGTCGTCTGGTTGCGGTACCACACGATAAACCGACCCGGAGAGTTGGGCACCGTGGTGATATTTTTCACTTCAGCTCGTGAGCTAGGCACTCCCTCGTACACAGAATACAGCTCGAGTCTGTACGAAGCGCCGGCGACAAGTTCTCGTAGGAAAAATTGTAAAGAACCGCTGTCGATTATTTCCTGAATGGGCTCATGTCTTTCCGAGAACGGAACCACTCTCAATTTGTAACTGGAGACACCGCCGGCTACCGGTCTTTTCCAGCTGAGTTTCACAGAAGTGGTCGAAACTGTGGATGACAGCGATTCAGGGGGAAGCGGAGGCGACGTTGCATAGGAAGACCACTGTAATATATCAGCGTAGGTCTGATTGGAAAAATAAAGCTCAAATGAGTACCTAGTGCCCGGATCTACTTGGTGTAATATTAGGCCGTTTCTGAGCGTCGATGGCGGAAGAGTTGTATTCGGGGCAGGATACCCGCGTGGAGGACGGTAGTCGAAACGATACCTGCCCTCAATATTTCCACTAAGCATGCCATCTGGAAACTTGATATCCAATGTGGCTGAATCTATGCGGTGTGAAGAAATCAGAAGAAAAGCAATACAAACCAATACGGGTGAAATTTTCTCCATTTCTGTCCAGACGACCACAAAAATCTACATCAACCAAACTTATTGACGGGTAAAAAAGTATTCTAACTCAAACATACAAATTTCCACGGCCACACCACAGCCCATCAAGAGGCTGTATTAAAAATACGCTTAAACTTAACCATATTGAGAACCACAAAACCTAAACAAGTGAAAGCAATATATCAGCGCAAAGTGAAGTACTCTAGACGAGCATATTTGGCATATGTAACCTAAATATTTTAATAAAAACCTTGAATTGCATGTAAATTTGTAAATATTTGTCAAACAAATGTTTTGAGTTTCTATGGATATTATAATTCGCTAATTTGGCAGCAGCAAGTTGAATATGCAGATATTGTTCAATATTTTCAGACGCTCGAAATATGAGCTAGCTAATATATAAATTCATTTGAACATGTTTCAATCGAATTTATTGAGATTTGTCTACATCTATATGCAAATTACCAAATCAATAAAGCAGAAAATGGTATGGAAATAGGATATATATTTCTTTCTCGGCTTGCGCGATCGTGACGAACTTGGACTGGACTGCTGGAGTGTGGGTGGAAATTTTTCGTATGTTCGGCTGTTTTGAGTGTGTTCCCTGTTTTGGGTAGTGTTGTGTTTTATTCGTAGCGGTATTCATATGAACGGCAAGCAGTGAGATTAAATTACCCCAATTGCTTTATTTGGGCTTTGCGGTAAGTGTGCTTTGTCGGTATTTTGTCGGTGTTTTAATTTGTTTTAATTTGGGAAACCTTTTGCAAACTGCTTAAATATGCAGCATATGCGATCTAAGCTGGAGTATTTTGGGAACAAAATTGCACGTGCTTTGATAAAATATTTTGCAGTGGCTTGTCCTCTGCATAAGACATATATTCTGTGAAATTTCCCTTTCATATATGATTATGCTTAAAATATTGTTTCATGTGATTATTGAATTTTCACATTCAATACAAATATGTAGCCATTTTTTAAAGCTGACGAGTATGTCGGTTAATTTTGTGTGGAACTTTCATTCCATACATTTCATTACATTCATTCCATAAATTTCATACATTTAATTTTCCGAACTTTCATTCCACTTGTTCTTGAACCTTTTGAAATTGACTTCTGTGGGTGGGCATACGGAAGATAATGCGCATGCGCACCGAAATGCTAATTCACTTCTTTATTACATGATTATGGTGTCGCGTGGTCTCGTGCAGGATGCACGTTATATCTTGTCTCTATCATTTGTCGTGTTTTTTCAACTGTAAAACACAACAGGACAGAACTGTGACGTCATATTTTGTTGTGCTTTGTTGAATTACTGATATTGGCCTATTATTAGCTTGCACGACAGTCTATTCTATCAATATATGTATGCATGGCAATATAACCCCGCTATAATCCCAATCTACAGCCAGTACTTGTGCTGGTTCTGTAGAGCCAAATGAGAGCCGTATGTTTGTCTGTGTGTGTGTGTGTGTGTGTGTTGTATGTTGTGTTGTCTTCTGTGATGTATGTCGGCTTCGCTATCTTATTCAGTATCTATGTGTGTGTGCGTTTGTATTTTTGTGTTTCTGAGTTTGTAAACGTGAGTGTATGTTTGTGTTTGTGCGTATATGTACTTGTCTGTTGTGTGTGTGTGTGTATGTAAGTGAGTGTGTGTGTTCGTGATTGTGTATGTGTATGACTCTTGTGCTTGTGTGTGTTTGTGTGTGTGTGTGTGTGTGTGTGTGTGTGTGTGTGTGTGTTTGTGTGTGTGTGTGTGTGTAACTTGCTAGAGTGTGTATGTGTGAACTGTGTGTGAATGAGCCTGTCTCTATGGTTCAATATGTCATGTTTGCGTCTGTATGTGTCTGTATGTGTGTGTGTGTGTGTGTGTGTGTGTGTGTGTCAGGCTGTCGAATGTGTGTTGACTGTGTATACGTGAATGAGTGTGTGTGTGTTTGTGTGTATATCGGTATATAAGCTCGTGTTACCCTGTCGCTTATTATTATTATTATTATTATTATTATTTATTATTTATTATTCTACCGAGAGCTGAAGTGTTGCAGCAGCAGAAAATATAAAGACCAGTGGATTTGTGTATATGCATCGTTCACTACGTGTTCAAGCCGGTTTAGATGTATTGTGATGAACCTATGTGAAAGGCGGCCAATTTTCGACACAATAATGTTCATTATCTATGTGATAATCTCGTGAATCCCTCCTCGGAGGCCTGTTCTGTGCCTGTGTGTGCGTGCGTGTTATCTATCTTCAAGAACACATCCACTTCCTCGCGGTTCTCAGTTAGGGGTGCAACTGTCCAAGCAAACAGGGTTGTCTGTCTTCAATGTCTGCTTGGAATAATGACGTATTGGTGTGTTGAAAATGAGCTGTTTATGCTTGCAGCTTGTTCTATATTGATATCAGTTTGTGATTACTTATAAGTGAACATTGTGAATGGCGCAGTATGAGGATTCTTACTGTGTTTCTACTGAGAGAGGGATCATGCCGTATAAAGGGGGTAGTTCACCCCCCGCAATATTACAAATAAGTGACTGTGTGTATATGAATGTTTGAAGGTGGTGTTTGTGTTTGTGTTTGTGGTTTTCACTGCTTTACATGCCTACCTTTCTCTCCTCTCTCCACTTCTCTTCTCTCCACTTCTCTTTCATCCATTCTCTCCCTCTGCTCGTGTGTGTGTGTGTGTGTCGCACGTGAGGGTGTTGGCACCGCTGCCTACATACACACACACACACACACACACATACAGACAGGTGGTCTCTGCTGACCTTGAAGAATAGCTGGCTAAATAGGAAGACACACAGCTATTCACTGAGAGAATGATGGAGAGAGAATATGAGAAACGTGTGGGCGGGGCTTATATATATATACTAGCATTAAAACCCGCCCGTTGTGCGGAAGAATTCATAAAAATATTGCAAATTAAAAATAAATAAGGCAAACTCATAAAAACCTTAATCAATTAAAAAGTCTAAATTTCATTATTTTTAATTTACATTTTGACAAAATATTTTCACTCAGCCCGCCTCATATTTAAACCCGGCCGACGTGCGGAATAATTCAGAACTCGAACACCATCCGTTCTGGTTCTTGAAGTCAAATCCATTAGTTTTGTATATGAATTCATTCTACACGGTGAAATTGAACGTTTTATTGCTGCCCGCGGGACATTTTTATTTCATAAAAATGAGCCATCGCTTCGTTTGCGTTTGAAGCCCCTGATCATTGAACCAGCGAACCATGAACCAGCGCAATTATGTCACCTCATATTCAAGCATACATACACAGACAGACAGATAATTTCTTCTTTATGTATATATATAGCATTAAAACCGCATTAAAACCCGCCCGTTGTGCGGAAGAATTCATAAAAATATTGCAAATTAAAAATAAATAAGGCAAACTCATAAAAACCTTAATCAATTAAAAAGTCTAAATTTCATTATTTTTAATTTACATTTTGACAAAATATTTTCACTCAGCCCGCCTCATATTTAAACCCGGCCGACGTGCGGAATAATTCAGAACTCGAACACCATCCGTTCTGGTTCTTGAAGTCAAATCCATTAGTTTTGTATATGAATTCATTCTACACGGTGAAATTGAACGTTTTATTGCTGCCCGCGGGACATTTTTATTTCATAAAAATGAGCCATCGCTTCGTTTGCGTTTGAAGCCCCTGGTCATTGAACCAGCGAACCATGAACCAGCGCAATTATGTCACCTCATATTCAAGCATACATACACAGACAGACAGATAATTTCTTCTTTATGTATATAAGCATTAAAACCCGCCCGTTGTGCGGAAGAATTCATAAAAATATTGCAAATTAAAAATAAATAAGGCAAACTCATGAAGACCTTAATCAATTAAAAAGTCTAAATTTCATTATTTTTAATTTTATTTTGACAAAATATTTTCACTCAACCCGCCTCATATTTAAACCCGCCCGACGTGAGGAAAAATTCAGAACTCGAACACCATCCGTTCTGGTTCTTGAAGTCAAATCCATTAGTTTTGTATATGAATTCATTCTATACGGTGAAATTGAACGTTTTATTGCTGCCCGCGGGACATTTTTATTTCATAAAAATGAGCCATCGCTTCGTTTGCGTTTGAAGCCCCTGATAATTGAACCAGCGAACCATGAGCCAGCGCAATTATGTCACCTCATATTCAAGCATACATACACAGACAGACAGATAATTTCTTCTTTATATATATATATAGCATTAAAACCCGCCCGTTGTGCGGAGCAATTCATAACATGAAATTCATATTCAATTCATAAAAAATATGGAAAAATAAAAATGAAATAGGGTACACTCATAAAAATATTAATCAATTGAAAATTATAAGTTTAATTATTTTTATTTCGACACAATATTTCCCCTCAGTCCGCCTGAGTCATTTTTAAACCCGCCCGTCGTGCTGAATAATTCAGAACTCGAACACGATCCGTTCTGCATCTTGAAGTCAAATCCATTGGTTTTGTGTATGGATTAATTCTACAGGGTAAATTGAACGTTCTATTGTCTATAGTTGCTGCCCGCGGAACATTTTTATTTATAAAAAAAAACCTTTTTTTAAATGAACCATTTGAAAAAATGATCTAAAAACACTTTTTTAAACCCACCCGTCGTGCGGAACAATTCATACAATAAAATTCATATCAAATCCATAAAATATAATGAATACAAATTGAAAAGCAAAAAATGTAACCTATAAATATCTTAACCAATAGAAAAGTCTAAATGTGAATATTTTTGTTCTTATTTTGACAAATATTATCCCTCAACCCGCCTGATATATAAATCTGCCCGTCGTGTGGTATAATTCAGAACACAAACACGAAACAAACAATGAAAGATGATGAAATCTTTTCATCAGACTGTTTCCAAACTATATTTATTACTTAACATCATTCCCCAATATCATTTGCTTAAGTACTATTTCACTTTTACCGCTATAATATTTATTGTTAAAATTTATATATTTTCCGCTATCATTAAAACCCAATATAACCTGAGTCAAACCTACCCAACCCAACCCAACCATTCAATCTTGACCGCTCTCAGCCTAGTCTGAGGTGATTTAACTTATTAGTTTGTGATCACAAAATATACTGATGCGATCATAATTTGTAATCAGAAGACTGAGATTATCTACCCCAGGGGTCCCAAACACGCGGCCCACCAATACTTTTCTCTCAACCCGCCAATATAGTATCGGGACCAAACTGTAAGGTAGCTAAATTCACATTTGTTGCATAATGCGATATAATTTTACACCATTATCATATTATCTCATAATTCCCGGTTAATGCTTCCACTAATGCATCATATTCATACAGTTGTTATTTTTTGGATTACATCGATAATGCAGCCCTTGATATTACAGCCGATATTATATTATGCAATCTATATTCTGCTACGTATTATTCCTAATACATATATCATCAGATCGCAAAATATATTTAAAGGTTCACATCATTCTCCAAAATCATTTGCTTAAGAGCTATTCTACTTTTATCGCTAGAATATTTACTGCTAGCAAAATATCATATACCTCGCTATCATTTAAACCCACTCTTTATAGATACATTTAATTCGCCCGTCGTGCGGAACAGTTCATAAAATATAATTAATATTCAATTCATATAAAAATTAGTGCAAATTGAAAAAGAAAAACAAACCCACAGGAAAGTTATAGCTAATCTAAAAGTCTAAATGTGAAATTTATGTTTCAATTTAGAAAACATGTTTTTCCACAACACTATCAAAACAATGCAACCTTCTGTCATCTCTATAATTCCAGGTTAATGCTTCCGCTAAAACAGCATAAGTTGGCATTACATGATATTGCAACCCATATCCTTATGCAACTTATGCTTATGCAACTTGAAATTAAACCAATTAAATTACACAGTTAAATTCAGTAGTTTACTTTGTTCCCAATAGCATTTTACCCGCCCGTCGTGCGGAACGTTATTGAGGACAATAAAGCCTTTATATTCAGTAGAGTGTAGCATTAATTAAACTGTACGCAATAAAACCACACCATCCATGCTTGGAGATAATATGATGCATTCTTAATTGTGATTGGGCTTCAGTGAAATTTAATCGGTGTATATTCCTGTGTAATCGCAAGTGCGCATAATAGCTGTCAAATTGGCAATATGTCCTTTTGACTTTACACCGCCGTAACTTCCTTCAGATACCCTTTGGAAAATTACAAATTATACCGTATTGTAGAAGAAAAGATTTCTAGAACGATGGTATAATTTATTTTTATGTGTAACAAATAGTTACTGAGAAATAGTAGAAAAATGAATTGATTTTAGTCGCCCGGTGTTCAAGTGTAATTTTGGATGTATTTGATAATTTTGCCAATTTTACACGTTTTTTGTATCATTTGTGGGTATAAATTATAGCTTATCTTGTAGAACACAAAATTCTCTACACAGTAACATATTCCTGTGTAATCGCAAGTGCGTAAATTGTGATTGGACTTCAGTGAAATTTAATCAGTGTATATTCATGTGTAATCGCAAGTACGCATAATAGCTGTCAAATTGGCAACATGACATTTTGACTTTACACCGGCGTAACTTCCTTTAGATACACTTTGGAAAATTAATAATTATACCGTACTGTAGGAAACAAAATTTCTAGCACGATGGTATAATTAAATTTAATGTATGACAAATAGTTCCTGAGAAATGGGTATAAAAATGAATAAATTGTAGTCACCCGGTGTTCAAGTGTAATTTTGGATGTATTTGAGAATTTTGCCAATTTTACACGTTTTTTGTATCATTTGTGGGTATAAATTACACCTTTTCTTGTAGAACACAAAATTCTCTACACAGTAGTATATTCCTGTGTAATCGCAAGTGCGCATAATAGCTGTCAAATTGGCAATATGTTCTTTTGACTTTACACCGCCGTCACTTCCTTCAGATACACTTTGGAAAATTAAGAATTATACCGCATTTTAAAAAATACAATTTCCAGCACGATGATATAATTTATTTTAATGTGTGACAAATAGTTCCTGAGAAATAGGTAGAAAAATGAATTAATTTAGGCGCCCGGTGATCAAGTGTAATTTTGGATGTATTTGACAATTTTGCCAATTTTACACATTTTTTGTATCATTTGTGGGTATAAATTATAACTTTTCTTGTAGAACACAAAATTATCTACACAATAGTATAATTTTTATAGCTGTACCATTGCTGGTTTATGAGGAATAGATAGGGGAATATTGACCAAAATATTCACGTTTTTGTGCGATAATTATGCCTTTTTGACTTTGTCATTTACACTTCACACCGCCGTAACTTTTTTTTAATACACTTTGAAAACTTAAAAATTATACCGTGTTGTAGCAAACAAAATTCCCAGCATGATGGTATTATTTATTTAGATGTGTGATAATTAGTTTTTGATAAATAGAGAAAAAAGTATAGAAAATCGGACGCGTGGAGTTTAAATATAATTTTGAATATAGATTGAAATTTTGTCATGTTTACATCTTTTATGTTCTATTTTTGGATATGAATTATAACCTATCTTGTAGAACAGAAAATTTTCTACACAGTGGTATAATCTGTATTACTGTACCATTTCTGGTTTATGAGGAGTAGATGTAGGAATATTGACCAAAATTTTCGCATTTTTCAGGGTTCATTTTGTCTTTTCACCGCGATAACTTTTTTTGGTTTTATTTTTAAAATTTGAAATGTATCCTATCGCGTAGACAAGGAAATTTCCAGCGTAATGGTATAAATTATTGGCGGGTACACCAAGTGGTTATTGAGCAGCAGCTTGCTGAAAATGGACCAAGGAGGGTGGGACAGACAAACACACAGACAGACAGACACACAGAGGATCTCTTTTATATATATAGATATATATATATATATATTTGTGTGTGTACATATGTGAATTACTAATTGTATTCGTGTGAGAGTTTGAGTGATTTGCGTATTAATTTCAGGCAATTTTAGCGAGTATTTTGTTGGAACATTTCCTGTGCCAATTAGTTGATAATTCCGGCATTGTGTGTGTGTCAGTGTGTGTGTGTGTGTGTGTGTGTGTGTGTGTGTGTGTGCATTCTTAACACATTCTTGCTCATAATCTGGCTATTATTATTATCATATGAGAAATCAGGTGCTGGTTTTTCAGCGGTTTATTCCACGTGACATTGTTGAGTGGGCAACTTGCTTGTAACAAGTAATTTATATCGGCGAGTGGAGTGGGTGAAAAAATGCAAATTTTACTCAACATTTCAACAGATCTCTGTGCAGAATATCACGAGATTATGTCGGGTTAAATTCCGAAATTTAAAATAATTATATTTCTGGATGCTGTTACAATGTGTGCGCTATTGGAAACATACACAAACACACACACACGCACATACACACACACACACACACACACACACACACACACATTGCATTTCTCACAATCCTGCTGAATCACTTAATTTCCTGTGTGTGTGGTATTTGTGTGGTCAATCACAGACTCACTATCACACTTGAGATTGCGTCTCATCTTTCTCTCTCTCTTACTCACTCACTCACTCACTCACTCACTCTGTGTGAGTGAGTGAGTGAGTTTTATTTATTTTATCGACGTGATGTTTCCTGTTGGCACACACACACACACACACACACACACACACACGCACACACACATACATGGACACGCACATACACCCACACTCTCGTGAGAAGCAGAGAATGAGAAGAGGAGATAGTGAGAATCTCAGTGTGTGTTTTCTGCTCGTCCACTACACACATGTGTCAGTGTGTGTGTGTGTGTGTGTGTCAGTGTGTGTGTCTGTTTATGCTTGTGACTTGGTTCGTTGACCTATGGCCATGAAAGAAGCGTTGTATGTTCTCTCACTGTTCTTGGCTCTTGTCCGTCCGTGTGTGTGTGTGTGTGTGTGTGTGTGTGTATGTGTGTAGGAGGATAGAGGGTGGGAGGAATTTTACTTACTCTCTCTTTCCTCGTCTCATAGAACTCTCTCTCTTCAATAGGAGAGCGGTTTAAGCGGTGTGAAAATGGTTGTTTATTGACTTTGTCAGCAAGGTATCGTGTGTGTGGTGTGTGTGTGTGTTTGTGGTGTCACTGGGAGGAGAGAACACCGTTCTATTCCTCCACCATTCTGCGTGCTCTTGTTTGCTTGTTTTCTTCCTGTTCTATGTTTATTCTAGTCCTCATGTGTTCGTGTGTCCATTGTTGGTGTGTATCATCCACTCTTCTCTCTCTGTTCGTCTGCATATTTGGAGGTTGTTAACGGTTACACTGTCAATGCTGGACTATTTTTTTTGTCGTGAATTCCGTTGATGCATCTCGTGCATATTCTTGTAATGATCCACTTGTTTCCTATTTGCACTGCTAGTCAGAAATATGAGCCAGTTTTGGCGGCCATCTTGTCTCAGGTCGACCATTTTGTCACGGTCATATTATCGTTAATTTCTCGTGATTTATTTGTTTCAGCACCTCCGATATTTCATGTATTTTCATGCATTTTTTCACGGCAGTTTTGCTGGCCAGTTTCACTCATCTTTCTGTGTGGTATTTCATATCTACTTCCTGTTCCAAATGATTATTCAAGTGTTTATCTCTCTGTATTCTTCCTGTGTGCTCTCTCTCTCCCTCTCTCTTACGTCTCCCCTGCTCTGCTCAAAATTATCTGCAATCTCACACAATCATCTGTGCGTGTGTGTGTCTATGTCTATATTTCTGTGTGTTCATAGCTATCAGGGTTATCATAGCTGACACGATTCTTTCACACCTCAGCCCGTTCTCTATCATGCAAAACAGACCCACCTCAACCTTGTTCAAGCTGTGTTCCACCGCGTCATCCAACATTATGCGTGCGTGTGTGTGTGTGTGTGTGTTATGATGACGTCATGCTCCAGTTTCGTAACACTATCGCGTATGCATTGCAAGCATATTTTTGCGGTATTGCACGTGTGGTGCCGATGAAAGTCAGTAAGTGCCCACTTGCATCTATCTGCTTCCGAAAGTAGTTCATGGTGAACTCTTGAAGTGTCAGTGTGTCAGTGTGTGTGTGTGTGTATATATCAGTGTGTGTGTCAGTGTGTGTGTGTATATCAGTGTGTCAGGGTGTATGTCAGCGTTTGTGTCAGTGTGTATCAGGTGTATGTCAATGTGTGTTTCAGTGTGTATATCAGTGTGTGTATATCAGGGTGTATGTCAGCGTGTGTGTCAGTGTGTATGTGGGTGTGTGTATATCAGTGTGTCAGGGTGTATGTCAGCGTTTGTGTCAGTGTGTATCAGGTGTATGTCAATGTGTGTTTCAGTGTGTATATCAGTGTGTGTATATCAGGGTGTATGTCAGTGTGTATATCAGTTTGTGTGTGTGTGTGTGTATCAGTGTGTCAGGGTGTATCAGGTGTATGTCAATGTGTGTTTCAGTGTGTATGTCAATGTGTGTGTCAGTGTGTGTGTGTGTGTGTGTCAGTGTGTGTATCAGTGTGTCAGGGTGTATGTCAGCGTGTGTATCATTGTGTGTGTGTCAGTGTGTATGTTTGTGTGTGTATCAGTGTGTATATCAGTTTGTGTGTGTCAGTGTGTATATCAGTTTGTGTGTGTGTCAGTGTGTAGTATATCAGTGTGTGTGTGTGTATCAGTGTGTGTGTGTGTGTGTGTGTCAGTGTGTGTATCAGTTTGTGTGTGTGTGTGAGTTTGCATGTTGATGTTGTTTGAGACCGGTTTTGTTGTGGCTCAAAATGGCTGGTTTTATTACTGCGAGCGGTTGATATTCTCGTGCATTGTTTTCTGTGACACCGCCGATTATGTTTGATCACCGCACATTTTATTACTTAAATATATGAACAAGGTTTAAAATGGGAAGACAGTGTTATGAATGTTATATATAAATTACATGCAACTGCAATCTCCATGCATCTTGATCATCAACAAGAACAGACAGACAGACAGACAGACAGACAGAGAAGAGTAATAATGTTTGAATATATATACATACACAGTGTGAGTGTGGAAATGAAATTTGCGGTGAATTAATGGTGAATCACAACTGGTCAACTGGTACCACATTCTCTCACTCTCTCACTCTCTCCCACTCTATCTCTCTCTCTCCTTCTTCTTAAACACACACAGTGGTGTGCCTAGTAGGGCTGGGCAGGAACCGTGAAAATTGATACTCACGGTTCCGGATCCGTAGGGCAGTGGAACCGTTGGAACCGGTTCCGGAACCGGTTCCGCTTGGATGAAAAAATATATTTTCTGTGCGCATGTTTAGAGATCACCCAAAGGGAAAAGACACAAAAGAGAGTTGGCATAGATGAACGTGTGACTGGGAAAATAACAAATGTTTATATAAATTCAAAATTATATTCAAAGTCAAAGTTCTATCAGTTTCATTATAGTGGGTATTCTCACAAAATTAAATTCAACATTTCATAAATTTCATTTTTGTGGGGGATCCTCCTTTTGTTTTTTTGGGTGAGTGAGGCATATAACTCTTGACTACGGCCCTGTAATTTGAAGAAAAGCTTTAATATTCAATGAAGACATGTACAAGGCATTAACATCTCTATATTTAACAACAGAAAAATGCATACAATGCTGACACAATAATGTGGCTAATGCTGCAAAAATGTGCTAAATAGTCAAGGTACTTTCCAATATAAACAATGTTTGCGTATCACCTGTTACATAATATCTCAAACAAACAATAATTTGATTTCGGCTATTGCCCGAAAACGTTCGCTTATTCCGTAACGCACACGTTCACACACACATACACAAAACGCGTATATATTACACATTTTTATTCAAAAAGAGAATCATATTTATGTTTTCTTTTTTGAGACTGTTCCGTCTGTGTGATATCCATTCATCGGCTTTTGAAAATAAACGTTCAGATGGAACGGAAGATGCCGGTGTGCACAAATATTTTGTCGCCACTTCATGTAGTCGAGGCAGTAACAACACTCGGTCCCTCCACCATGATAATGGATTCACTTCTCGGGAGACGTGAAATGGAAAATATGAAAAATATGAATTTGAATAGTTCTATATCGAGGCATATTGGCAATTTCACAACAATTCTATATTAGCGATATAATGGGCGTTCTCGGGTAAAAATAAAGTTACATTTGGGAAGAAGTATTTTAGTTATTCGTATGACTAAATGCTTAAATGATAAAGTATACGCCGAGTTCAATAAAAGAGTGATTTTCCCCTTAACGACCTGATTGAGTGATAATTATTAGATTCAGTGATGAATATTGTCAACATTTTCGTAATAATCGCAAGGTTACTAAGGCCTTCTGCTACGCTACTAATGTTGGAGCACTACAAGAATAAATTGAAACTAAAAAATAAGAGGGAAATTGATAAAAATGTCATTTTAATAAGTAGAAACAATTTCTAATATTAAACATTTATGCATGATAATGTATAGAAATAAAGCAAAATCAAATTTTACTCACCACTCAAGTGTACACGGTGGACCTCACTAGATTCAACTAAACAGCTCAAACACTAGTTGAGATGTTGGCACTGGCAGTTTGACTGACAAATTATTTGTCCTTAGCCGCGTACAACCAAGGCAGCCTGCTGATTTCAGTCATAACAGATTCTGAGTGAAAACACGGTTTCCACACAAATATGACAGGATTCATCAATGTCCACACAATCTGACTTCCTTCCAGGATTTTCACGCACATTTCGTTCGATACAAACAAACTTAGCAGGCATCTTTCTCGCCTGGTTCGCACCTGTATGGGTTTTCACATTCTTTGTGGGCGACACGTCAAATGTGATCGATGTGCCGTGATCACAGCTTTGGTCATGTATGCTTGTGTGTATTAGAATGTGTGGATTCTTTACTTTTCCAAAAGTTTAACTAGTACCAAGCTGCGGTAGATACATTTTTTCATGCTGATTCCGAAAATGTATATTTTATTGGATTCAATGAGAAAACCTTTTCCGGAAGTCAAGTTGAAACATCCATTTTGTCGTGAAATTGCGATCGTGTAGCGTTTAATTGGCGGCCTTTGATTTTAAAATTATTATTGTTTTGTTTGTTTGATTGTTCAATTGTAATTGAAGTCACCATGGAAAGGATGCAGTTTTCACGCAGATTTAGAAAAATGTTGTATCAACATTCATGCGATACTTTTTCGCTCAAATTAGCTGAAAATGCGGTTATTTAATCAAATTCCGGTAATCATACGCCAAAAATAATATATTAATAATATATTTTTAAAAAAACGTAATAAATAATATGTATTAAATTTAGTATTATACCTTGTGTAATATGACTCTGCGCGCACAGACTTACTTGCAAATAATGTACATGCATTTCAGAAAAAAGAAGACAATATAATACGCATTTTTAAATACACGTGATAAACTGCATTCACCGCAATTTCATATTAGCGTTAATTCTAAAACGCACCGTAGTGTTAATGTAGTGTGTGCGCAATGCGCATACATTTTCCTGTCAGTCCTGATACTAAGATCCGTGTGAACCCGGGTCCGAGAATCGGAACCGTGTGGACTCGGATCCGTGTGGACCCGGGTCCAAGAATCGGAACCGTGTGGACTCGGATCCGTGTGGACCCGGGTCCGAGAATCGGAACCGTGTGGACTCGGATCCGTGTGGACCCGGGTCCGAGAATCGGAACCGTGTGGACTCGGATCCGTGTGGACCCGGGTCCGAGAATCGGAACCGTGTGGACTCGGAACCGTGTGGACTCGGATCCGTGTGGACTCGGATCCGTGTGGACTCGGATCCGTGTGGACTCGGATCCGTGTGGACCCGGTTCCAGAACCGGTTCCGAATCTCGGACCCGGTTCCAATACCCACGTAGCAGAACCGTGAGAACCGGTTCCGGAACCGGTTCCTGCCCAGCACTAGTGCCTAGTTACCTGCTCGTGTGTGGTGGTGTGCAATGATGCGGTTGTTGCACACATACGCGCGCGCAGTTGCAATAATGTTATTGCTAAAGCGTACACTGTGACAGAATGTGTGTGTGTGTGCTTGGCTTCAAAAATCATTACAAGTATGTGTGTGTGTGTGTGTGTGTGGGCGAGTGTGTATGTATGTGTGTATGTGTGGGTGTAGCTGCCAAGTGTCATATCAGTGTGTGTGTGTGTGTGTGTGTGTGTGTATTGAAAATGAGAGATTTTGAGAGAGGACTTTATCTAGACAAAACAGTGTACATAGACAAGATGTATTGCCAGAGTATTGGTACTATCATGGAGTTTGACTTGAGTATTCGTGTGTGTGTGTGTGTGTGTGTGAGTACTGTGTTGTTGGCTATACATGTGAGTAATAGTGCTTCCATCTCTAACTCACGATATCCCTCCATTGTTAAGCGTTAACATTATGAACGTGTTCAAACATCACTTCTTTGCTTCGTCACAGTATAATATACACTTGAAATATTGTATTTTCACGTGACACAGAGTCGAGCGATCTTCCCAAATATCTGCCACTAATCAGATGACCTTGTTTCAAGCGATTATTGCACGACAATTCCTGGAAATACTGCGCTTGTTCATTTAATCAGATCGGCTTTTAGTGGTGGTTCTGTGTATTTCTGCGTCTGATTCACACACGAACACACACACACACACAAACACACACATACACTAAAGTGATGCACTTTCACTCAATTTCCCCGTCTGTGCGCTATTCCCATTTGATTCGCACGTCGCGCTTTTGTCGCTGACGTCACTATGTGCGTCATCGTCGGTTGTGTGACGTCACAGTATCGCGATCATCTGCGCTGCGATTGTCGCATTTGTGTCAGTTGTGCGTGGTAGGTCGTGGTGGTCGGACGTGTACGCTCTTGTGTGTGTGTCTGCGTGTGTGTGTGTGTGTGATTACTGGCAAGCGTGGTGAAGCTTGTCTAGCCGCGGCACGCTCCAGTTATTGAGTGTGTCATAGACAGTGACAGGCAGTGTAGGCTGCTTCAACCTCTCCCTGTTCAAGACAGGTGACATATGATCGTGTCGTGTGACGTCATACCGTGTCAAGCCACCTGTTCAATTCTACATTGTTATCTGGTGCCAATTGGTAGGTATGTGTGTGTGTGTGTGTACTCAGCTATTTGTTTACCACAGGAGATGAGCTATGCTCTTGCTGTCCTGTCTCCAACCCACCCTCTAGTAACCTATCTTCCTTGAAATTCCCAGTATTTCACACTATCCAGTCTTTCTTTAAATGCTCCTACGCTATTAGCTCCTACAATATTCTCCCCTAACTGATTCCAGACATCAACACACCTATATGGGAAACTAGACTTCTTAACATCTCTCAAACATCTAGTTCTTTTCAGTTTTTTTTCCATGACCCCTCTGGCCTGAATTATCCCAAACTATACAATCATCCCTATCTAACTTTTGCATACCTATTCTATGTCTAAAAATAGTAATTAAGTCGCCCCTTAGCCTACGTTGTTCTAAAGATGGTGTGTGTGTGTGTGTGTGTGTGTTTATTTTCTGATATTATTAATCTTCTCTCTGTCTGCATCTTTTTATGATCAAATTGCATATTTATCGCAGTCAATTCATATTGTAGCGTTTTAAAGGTATTCTTATACTAATAGTGTGTTGAATAATTCGTCTTATTCGTTTTATTTTTATGTCAACATTTGTAGCACATTAATTTAGCGACATAAGGGGATTTAATAGCAGCTGTTCAATCGGATTATGTACGAGCTTAATATGTCCTTGAGCCCAATGTATTGCGACGAATATAAATGCAAATTTTCAGCGTTGCGTGTGTGTGTGTGAGAATGAGTCGATAACCTCATTGAAAACAATAAGTTTCTTGCTGAGACATCCAGTAATTTCCAGTTGTTTTTTGTTTGCTGAATCATCGCTGAATTTTCGTGCATCTGTTCCTGCACAACCTTCACTTATTATCAGCTTTATATTCCAGTTTCTTGGTGACTATTCCACACTACACTTGTGTGTGTGTGTGTGTGTGTGTGTGTGTCAGTGTGTGTGTGTGTGTGTGTGTGTTTGTGTATATATGATCTGGACAATTTCATCTTACGTGTCAGGGCTGCTGGGTTGTGTTTAGACTTTCACAAATGTGTTCTATATGTGTGTGTGTGTGTGTCAGAGTGTGTGTGTGTTTGTGTGAGAGATTCATGCTTGGTTTGACAGTTGTTGTGTGTGCAGTAAATTCTTATAACATTGACACATTTGCACATTGCTTTCACACAGCTCACTGCGCATCCAAATTGTACTTGTGTGTATGTGTAATTGAGGTGTTTTGTTTGTGAGAGGATGTGTGTATGTGTGTGTGTGTGTGTGTGTGTGACATTGTTCCATTTGGAGTGAGTTTTCTCATTATAACTCTCATTTTCTCCATTGTATATGTGCCTATTTGTGCATGTGTGTGTGTGTGTGTGTGTGTGTGTCACTTCGTGCATGCATGTAATTGTTGGTGATTATGTCTGTGCGTGGTGTTTGTGTGTTTGTGTTTGTGGTGTTGATGCTTCAAGTAACACTCGTGAATCGGTGTCATATTGCACACACACACACATACACATACATACAGACGTACATACATACATACACATACATACATACACACACACAGACGCATATAACACGGGATGATTGCAGATTGTTGCAATGCTGCAACGGTGCTTGTTTGCAATAATTTGCAGTTGCTTTATCACTGTGTTCCATCTTGCTGTGTACTTTGCGATTGCAAAAATTCTTATTCACCTATGTGTGTGTGTGCGGGAAATTCCCGACTATCTGGTGGGAAATGGAAGAGTTGTCAAGTGGCAAGCTAAAGGTCGGACAGAACAGGACAAATATGTGTGTGTTTTTATCAATTTAAATTCGTTTATTTTTGTTTCTAATAACCTCTAATGACATTTACTTTGATGTAACAACTGAATTTATTGAATTTATCAGCTTATATATGTGTGTGTGTGTGTGTGTGTGTGTGTGTGTGTGTGTGTGTCTGAAGTGTTTGAAAGCTCACTGCACCATTGTAGTGTGTGAGTGGGTTGTATATCAACACATACATACAGACACTCGTTTATGTGTATGTATGTGTGTCTGCATGCAGCTGGGTGTATATAGGTGTGTCGCTATACATGTGTGTGTGTGTGTGTGTGTGTGTGTGTGTTTGTGTGTGTGTGTGTGTTGGCGTTTTATCGATTCTCATCGGGGGAGTTTGTTGGAGGGAGGGAGAGGATGGGTGGGGGGGTTCAGCTACATTGACACCCGGTGTATCACAAACATACACACACACACACATACATATGGTGTGCTCATTTTGATGATTTGTGTTACAAGTGTGTTTTGTTTGAGGTTTATTGCAAGTGTATTGGTCGGGTTTAGTATATACAAATGTTTATTTTCCTCATTTTGTTGTAATTGTTTATTTTTGCTGTCCAATTTACATGTTGGTCTGTGTGCGTTTGTGTGTGTGTTTTATTGTTTAATTCCTTGTTTTTGGCAATTTATCACAATTATTCTTTCGCTATGATTTATCCCCCTTTTACGCTCGTCAAATCTGCTTCTATAATCGCTTGTGTTTGTGTGTGTTTTACAGGTTTGTCTGTGTCTGTGTGTTTGTGAGTGTGTCATATTGATTCATCATGGTTGATTATTATAAAGTGCTCAGCGTTGATAAAACCGCATCAGTGGAGCAAATTAAAAAAGCGTGAGTTATTTCGCCTGGCTCTCTCACTTCCACCAAACAATTAGCTATTCACAATTTTCAAATAATTTCAACTGAAAGATTGTATAAATTTCAGTGTTCGTATGTCTGTCTGTCTGTGTGTGTGTCCCGGTTGTATGTAAAAGTGTGATTATGTAATGTCCAACATATTACACATTCATGTGATTGTAAATTCATCAACGTTGTAATTTTTTTAATTTATTTTTGTCAAATGTTAGTTTAAATTTGTACGTTTGTAATTGTGAAATTGTAATTAATGTGGTTATATTTTCGATATAGTCTTATAGAACACTAGTGACATCTATAGTTATTTTAGTTTGTCCATGTAACTTATTCCGTCTCTGTCATATAACTTGTCATGGTATAGAGGAGGTTGTGTGTGTTGTGTTGCCCGTGCTAATACCATTCTAACACCTCCTTCATCCATTGTCACCTGGTGTTTGCAGGTACCGCAAGAACGCTCTGCGATGGCACCCCGACAAGAACCCCAACAATAAGGAAGAGGCCACCAAAAAGTTCCGCGAGGTCTCCCAAGCCTATGAAGTCTTGTCAGATGGTCAGTTTTATTGTAATGTTCGTGTAATGTAATGTAATGGTAATGTTCATGTGATGTAATGTTCGTGTAATGTAATGTTTATGTGATGTTCATGTAATGTAATGTTTATGTAATGTTTTGTTCATGTAATTTTTATGTAATGTAATGTTCATGTAATGTAATATTCATGTAATGTAATGTTTTGTTCATGTAATGCTTATGTAATGTAATGTTTATATAATTTAATGTCTATATATTATAATGTTTTTGTAATGTAATTTTTATGTAATATAGTTTTTGTAATATAATGTTTATGCAATGTAATTTTTGATGTAAGTTTAAGTATGTAAATGTATTGTAGAAATTGTGTAAGAAATGCTATTAAAAGTAAAAATATGTAATTTTATTTGTGTAAATATAATTGTATGTAAAAATAATGTAATTAAGCAATTTTATTAGTCATAATTAAATTATGCAATAATATTATTAATAATAAATATATTCACAGCTTTTGTGGTGATTTTCGCGCAGTCTTCAATATATAATTGAGTGGTAAATAACTATATTTTCACATAAATTTGTGCATATACATTTTATCTGTATGTAAAGCGAAATATATGTATATATGTGTATTTACTTGGCATATTTTGACTGGTCTATGGAGGGGGGTAATATTATCCCACGTCCGCGGGTGGTGGGGGGTAAATGGGTTGCATTTGACCTAGTGACCTGCTGCAGCTCGTCGTGACCTCAGATGACCTCGTCATTGCACAGCTAATCAACATTGTCAAGATAGTTATCAATATCTTGTATTGTCTTCATTTTCCACTCACAACACAGCGCTGATAAATTCAATAAATTCAGTTGTTACATCAAAGTAAATTTCATTAGAGGTAATTAGAAACAAAAATAAACGAATTTTAATTGATAAAAACACACATAGTTGTCCTGTTCTGTTCGACCTTTAGCTTGCCACTCTTTCATTTCCCAGAGGTTAAGAGTGATTGGTTAGTGGAACAATATCTTGTATTGTACATTATTGGTGTGTGTTATTTTGCTAACTTGTTCCCTGTTTATATTCTATTTTCTATATTTACTGTGTGTGCTATGAAAATCTACGCTATTTCTCCTTCCTTCCTTCATATCTCTCTTCTCCTCTCTGTTTGTCTGTGTCAGTAATTCTCTTCTCTCAGAGTGTGTGTGTGTGTGTGTGTGTTTGTCGTTTGATTCGTAATTATCCACAATGTGTATCCGAGATCAATCAGTGTGTTTGTATGTCTGTGTGTGTGTGTGTGTGTGTGTGTTTACATACTCTCAAACACACACACACACACACACACACACAGACATACATGCATGCTGCTATCCTAATCAATATGTACAGTTTGGGCCGAAAGGAAATCCATAACACACATTCTGATTATACTGGTCTTGTTTGCATAGCATCAATATATTATATACCCGTGTATATATGCATGTATGTATGTGTGTGTGTGTGGTTTCTGATATTATTACTCTTCTGTCTGTCTGTCTGTCTGTCTGTCTGTTGATCATGATAATTGCAGAGAAGAAACGGAAGCTATACGACCGTCATGGTGTAGATGGTGTGAAAAATGGAGGATCCTCGTCTTATTCTCAGTTCTCCCGCCATCACCACCGCCATCACCATCATCATCATGGAGCAAGGAGACGGCACGCAGGCAACATGTTCCCCGGCATCGACCTGGAGAATATGATGTTCGGCATGCCCTCGTTCAACTTCCGCGATCCTGATGATGTGTTCCGGGAGTTCTTCGGCGCAGATCCTTTCAGCAGTGTGTTTGCAGGCGAGAGAATTAATTTATCACAAATTATTATCATGTTTCTTCTGTTATTACTTCTGTTTTTTTCTTCTCTCATTTTCTCTCTGTGTGTTTGCTTAATTCTTCATTCTGTCTGTCCCCAGACAGAATCCTCTCTAACCAACTAATTAACCCCACTGTTTGTATGCTTGTGTGTGTTTGAACATACAGACAAACACACACACACACACACACACACACAATATTAGCACGATCAAAGCTCAAAACATATGGCTTTAATCACATTTGTTCCCTTGTGTATGTTTCAGTGTATATGCTTGTGTGTGTGTGTGTATGTGTTAGTGTGTGTGTGTATACATGAGTGTGTGTATGCTTGTATGTGTGTGTGTGTGTGTGTGTGTGTATACATGTGTTTGTGTGTGTGTAGTTTATATAGAACACACACAGTGTATGTGCAATCAAAATTAGTTTTGTGCTAGCGGACCTCATTCTACATGCTGATAATTATCAACATTATGTATGTGTGTGTATGTGTGTGTGTGTGTGTGTGTGTAGGTTTATTCGCTGGCAGTTCCAATGTGCTAAACACAGCAGCAGCTACATCATCATCCCCGCCTGGCGCGGCCACAAGTCGCCACCATCGGCGCCACCATCACCACGCCACCACATCTAGCAGTAGTAGCAGTGGTGGCGCGGCCAGTGGTGGCAGACATCGCGCCACCAAACATCCCCATCTCAATAATAATAATAATAGTGCTGCTTCTGCTCAACTCTCGCCTCTTTCTCATGTGATGGCCTCTCATGCAGCCACGTTTTCCATGTTTGACACGATGATGGGCGATATGATGATGATGACTCATCACAATCATCAGCCGTCGTTTGTCAGTTCTACCAGTTTCTCGAGCCAGCTCAATGTTCCTGCTACTACTAGCGTGGCATCAGCTCGTGCATCTCAGACAGCAGCCATCAAGCGGGTCTCCACAAGCACCAAGTACATCAACGGCAACAAAATCACCACTAAAAGGTCCTCCAACCCTCTCTCTCTAACTCTCTAACTCTCTCATAATCACTCTCAAACTCTCTCATTTGTTATTGTTTTAAATTATCTCATTTTCTCATTTCTCACTCTTTCCAACTCTCACACTCTCTCTCTGATTTCTCCCTCTTTCCAACTCTCTCACTCTCTCCCTTATTTATCATTCTCTCCCAATACCACACAAAGACACAGTGAAATATGTTTATTTATATTAGTTCATATTGAATGTATTGTTCAATATGTTATAGTTTCATATTGAAGTCTGTGTTATGCCTTCTTCCTCATTCTACCTGTGTGTGTGTGTGTGTGTGTGTGTCTGTCTGTGTGTGTGTGTGTGTGTAATTACAGAGTATGTGAGAATGGACGTGAGACGGTGCAGATGTTTGAGAACGGTGTTCTCAAGCAATATCACGTGAACGGTGTTGTTCAGCCTGTTATTAACCAGCTTTGCTAGATGACCGCCAGGTGGCGCTGTGTTTCTCTGTGTTTATATACTTTTGTCTGTGTGTGTGTAAGAGAGAGAGAGAGATAAAAAGAAAGAGTGAGGGAGGATTGCGAGTTGTTTTAGCGAAATTTCACTGCCGCATTTTGTGGTTCCTCTTTCTATCCATCCATCTATCTATCTATCTTCCTTGTTCTTGCTATGTGTATGTGTGTTTGTCTGTGTGTGTGTGTGTGTTTTGGTGAGAACAAACGAGGAAGTGTAAATTTGTGTGTGTTTTTGAGCTTTCATTTGACTATGTGCATGTATCCGTGTGTTTGTGTCAGTGTGTGTGTTAGTGTGTGTCAGTGTGTGTGTGTGTGTGTGTGTGTGTGTTAGTCACTAATTCCATTTGAACAGGAAATTCATATTGTGTTTAATTCAGGTGGCGAAATAAATTTATAAATACATTTTGTGGCCATTTTATTTCTACACTGGCGGTACGTCAAGCATAAAAGCACGCAATTTGTGTGTCTTTTTATCAGGGAATTTTACTGCGGGCAAATTCAATTAATGGGTTTCTATTTGATGTGTGTGTATGTGTGTGTGTGTCTTTGATGTTATGTATCAATGCCTAGTTGATTTATGTGTGTGCGTGTGTGTGTGTGTGTATGACATACGATTTATGTTAGAAAAATACTGGTTCAAGTTTTGTTTATTCGTCATAGAACGAAAACAGATGTTAGCTGAGTGTTATTTTGAAGAATTTATTAATGTGATCCATGGGGACTACTGCTTCGAATAACACACTTGTAACTACTTATTACTGCTTATTACTACTTGTTACTACTTGCTACTACTTATTACTGTTTGTTACTACTTGCTACTACTTATTACTGCTTATTACTACTTGTTACTACTTGCTACTACTTATTACTGCTTATTACTACTTGTTACTACTTGCTACTACTTGCTTCTGTTTGTTACTACATGCTAATACTTGCTACTACTTGCTTCTGTTTGTTACTACTTGCTACTACTTGCTGCTGTTTGTTACTACTTGTTACTACTTGCTACTACTTGCTTCTGTTTGTTACTACTTGCTACTACTTGCTACTACTTGCTTCTGTTTGTTACTACTTGCTACTACTTGCTTCTGTTTGTCACTACTTGCTACTGTTTGTCACTACTTGCTACTGTTTGTTACTACTTGCTACTGTTTATACTACTAGTTACTACTAGTTACTACTTGTTATTACTAGTTACTACTTGTTTCTGATTGTTATTACTTGTGTTGTTACGCAGTATTTGATGTGTTTCCACGCTGTTTAAATGTTCATTCGAGTGATGTTTTATTGATTTCTGATTTATTTTTTCCCTCCAGCTCGAGCTACCATTACGCACCAATTTACCTGCAAAGTTACGCTCACACTCCACGGAAAATGACTCATTCAACCCCGTCCCTCAACTTCTCCCAATGAGCCAAGTTAAGAGGTGTTTGTGTGTTTGTGCTTGAAGCAAAATGTTGATTGAATTTTTCGCTGTCATTTACCGAGTTTTCTTGCAACTTGTTCAATTTGGCTGGGAGATCCTGTTGGTGAATAGCACGAGATTTAGTAGAATTTTATTTCTAGCGTTTACTGGCGCTTCTATATAGTGTGTTTTGTTTATATTGGCTTAATAGACATTTTTACGGTGCCATCACAAAATTCTCATCATGAGTATTTCGTGTGTAGTTCCTCGTGCTTCGCTAAGTTTCCGCATTTTTTCCTTAGCCCCCCAGCGGAAATTCCTCCCTCCGCCATTGCATGATACCATTCTTCTTACAGTATCACCACAAAAAGTCCTGTGGGGAATTCACTGTCTGGTGGGCAATGGAAGAGTTGCCAAGTGGGAAGCTAAAGGTCGAACAGAACAGGACAACTATGTGTGTGTTTTTATCAATTAAAATTCGTTTATTTATTTTTCTAACGATCTCTAATGACATTTACTTTGATGTAACAACTGAATTTATTGAATTTATCAGCGCTGTTGTGTGAAAAATGAAGAGATGACTCATTAAGAAGTGGGGAATCAGTGATAAAAAGGGTCACAGAGAACCACTGATTTATATCCCAAATGTCCCTATAAATTCTTAAATCCGGGGTGGGTTTTTAACATACAAAATCCGCCATTTTTTATTGTATTCATTCTATACAGCAGCAGTTTATCTGTGCTGTTTGTTTCTTATCTGTGTTTGTGCCTTGGGCAAGTCCCCAAGGCTCTGTTGACTCGCTTTCCCCGTAGATTCGCTAGCTCGCGATATACACGCGCTATATATCTCGCGATGTATATGCACGAGCACGTTCGCACATACAAACACCATCGATACATACACCGTGTGTGTGCGTGTGTGTCCGTGATGGATGCGATGGCTCCTGAATGAATTTCTCTACACACTTGTACACAAGCGTACTTGGGTCATGTCTCAAAGACACACACACACACGCACTTACACACTTACACTTACACAAACACTTACACACACACACACACGGGGGCATCCCTGGACGATTTCGTGAAGCTCCTGGGCGGACGAATCAGCGAGCGTTCAGGGGAGCCGCGAGAGACGGCCTGAATATGTGTACGCGTTTCTTACACACACACACACACACACACACTTAAACACACACACACACACACACACAAACTTACACACACACACACACACACAGAGAGACACCACTTTATCCAGTAAGTGAGGGTTTGTGTGTTTGTTGGAGATCAAGATTGTTTAGCGGTCGTTGTCAGAGTCGTTTGAAAAGATACTCACATCGTTTTTGTTTGTGTGCGCCGATGTATCGATGTATTTTCGAGCATCAAGTTTGACAGAACATACATACACACACACAGACAAGCACAATGCAACAATTTCAAATCAAGGACAACTTAAGTCTGATGACCAGCGCTGACAAACACACGAAGAAGATCACAAACAAAATTGACACTGACACTTCGGAGAAAATCTTGGAACGTGGGGAATATGGGAGTAGATGATGAGGGAGCGAAGATGAAGAGGCAGTGATAGAGAGAGATTGTGAGATTATGGGAAGACATCGCAAGAAGGAAACGACATAGAGACAGAGAGAGAGAGACAGGGAATATCACTGTGTCACACTGCAGAATCTCGCATGAGAGTCATAGCTGACCTACTGTGACCGCACGAGGCCAGAGGTCGCCCCGGGCACATTTCAGACAGGTCGACCTTGACCTCGGGGGCAGGTCGCGATGCTGGTGCCGTCTGCGTGAAATAATTGGACAATGAAGAACATCGAGCCAGTGCTT
>OU696593.1:1050000-1120000 GCA_916048095.2 Sacculina carcini | reverse complement strand
GACTCTTCATTGAGTTGATATTTTCAGTAGCTTTGTGTATTCCACTTGTATACAATTATATGTGTGTAGATAAAGTTATATCTGATAGAAATTGAGTTTCCCTGGAACCAGGTAGTAAGAGGATACGGTACACTTCCAAGTGGTACTCGGTTACAAAAAGTTTGACAGACACTGTCATGACAAAATGTAACTGGTGAATGGTGGATGTGATGGCACGTGACACACCTGTTGAAGAATAGCCCGATGGCCATACACCATACACCTAACACCACCACCACTATTAGAATCTCCTCCACACTGGAGACTTGCTGGTCACCAGGAGCTCCGTATGAGCTCATCGGAACCCCGCTCATAACTACCACATACACACACCCACACACACACACACATAGTTTAGTTTAGTCTATTGAACACTTATTAAGCGCTTACACATAGATGTTTCTAAAGAGCACATACACACATACATTACATTACATTAAGATATTTATATAGCGCCCTACACCTAGAGGGTCTCTAAGGCGCTGCACACACACACTCAAGCAAAGTACATACACACACACACAATCACACACACCAACACACACACATACACACAGACAGAAATAAAACAGTGAGAAAAAAAAACCAAAACACAAAAAACAAAACAATACTCAGACAGGACATAGAATGGGACAACAAACATACACAAGAACAGGAAACACATACGCGCGCACAAAGAAAAAAAAAGAGAGGGGGGGACAAGGACACTCACACACACGCACATAAACACAATAGATAAGTACATAAACGCACAAAATAAACAATACATTCACGTTTACAGATAGCATATTAAAACTACACAGCAGATAACACATTTAGACAACACATCAGTCATACAAGGACATAAGCTCAGAATGACAACACACAAAACAATAGACACATTAATGCAAACAAAACTGAACGCAACACACACATAGACAGAAAGGGACACACAAACACAGATAGCGGAACTCACAGAACAATACACAGACAGAACATACAATGAGAAGACATACATAAAAAAGATAGAGAGACACATAGATGCACACACAAACAATTTATATTAGACCTAGTAGACAAGAAGAGGAAACTATCAGACCTTGTAATCACTACTAATATACGTATTATTATTAAGACAGTAAAAAGACTTACTTAGGAAAAAAATTTTAGTGTGTTTTTTGAAAAGAGAAAGAGATTTGATTGAGCGTATTGAGGGAGATAGCCTATTGTAGATCCGAGGTCCTAAGATAGAGAAACAGCGATTGTAGTGAGAATGCCTAGATGGAAAGGGAGGTTCAACTAGTAAAAAATGATCCTTAGAAGACCTAAGAGAAAGAGATGAGGTTTTATGAGACAGAAGGTCAAACAGATACGTAGGCTAACGAACATACACACACACACACACACACACACACACACACACACACACACACACACACACACACACACACACAGACACAAACATACAGACAGATACAACATCGAAATAGATACAACACACACACAAAAATACAAATACAAATCAATATTTATAACATATTTATCATATATAAAAATTACAACAACTACAGAGGACGTATTCAGGTCTATTTTAGTCGAATAAATTATTATATTTTTCAAGCACACCCGCCAGAAATATATGACAGGCATTTACCGGAGGTGTGTAAGTGTATGTATGTGTATCCGTGAATGTGTGTGTGTGTGTGTGTATGCGTGTGCAAATGTGTATATGTTATATATGTGTGTGCATATGTATGTGTATTTTTAGTGTATATATATATATGTGTGTGTACGTGTGTATATGTATGTTAGTATGTGTGTGTATGTTTTTATGTGCGTATATTTGTATGTGTATGTGTATGTATATATATGTGTGTGTATGTATGTGCGTATGTTTGTGTCTGTGTATGCATATGTGTGTGTGTATGTTTGTATGTGTATATATGTGTGTGTGTGTGTTGAGCTAACATAGAGGCGAGGTATGGAAGAAAATGACTGGGCTGGAAAGAGACGCTGATTGGTCCAGTTGTGACGTCATAATGAGACGGTACTGGGTGGCAGGACACAGGTTGGCTAGCAGTACCAGAGTACTACCAGCCGTCAGTCTGACTTGCACGCGGTACCTGTACCACAACACCCCAGCACAAAACACAACACTAAACTCAAATGAAATCAATAAACAAGGTTTAAATAGGAAGACAGTGTTATGAACGTTATATATAAATTACATGCAACTGCAATCTCCATGCATCTTGATCATCAACAAATACAGACACACAGACAGACAGACAGACAGATAGACAGACAGACAGACAGATAAAGAAAAGTGATATTTAACACACACAAAATGTACAGTAATATTTATTTAACCATAATGTAATAAATAAAAAAAACAATGACTCTTATAACGCTTTGATGTAAAAAATCATTTAATATACACACACATTTTCTACATATATATATATGTAGAAAATTGATGGGAAATTTTATATTTTTCTGTCTGTGTGTCTCAAAAGCATTCAAACTGATTAAATAAGTGAACTCACGTGACAATATTTCAATGCATCTTCCATTGTTAATTTAATTAATAAATATATTGAAGTCACGTGACAATATTTCAATGCATCTTCCATTGTTAATTTAATTAATAAATATATTGAAGTCACGTGACAATATTTCAATGCATCTTCCATTGTTAATTTAATTAATAAATTCAGTGTAATCACGTGGTGTTATTTCAATGCATCTTCCATTGTTAATTTAATTTAATAAATATATTGAACTCACGTGACAATATTTCAATGCATCTTCCATTGTTAATTTAATTAATTAATTCAGTGTAATAATGTGGTGTTCTTTCAATGCATCCTCGATTGGTATCTATGCTAGCATCAATCAAACACAATTGACCAGCCAATTTCTGTTGAGTGAACGAGAAACGCCGTCAAAACAACACCCAGTAGGATGGAAGATCAAATAGCAAGAATCAATGAATAAATCAGGCAGTACAGCTCACTCAATCATAACACGAGATTCGGCGTGCAAAGTTTCCACTACAAAAAACCGACACACCCTAGCAACAAGCAAATCTTTGATTTACACCAATTACACCAATTACACCAATTACACCGCCGTATCAATGTCGGACTGCACCCAGGTAAAAATAATTATATTATTTTGAATTAAAATGAAGCAACGATGCGAAATATATAAATTAACAATATTATCATCAACATCATTTCTCTGTGTGTGTATGTATGTGTGTTAGTGTGTTAGAGTGATAAAATATAATGTTTCGATATGCAAATGTGTTTGTTTCACTGGCTGGTTGTCATGGCAACCGTGCAATAGTTCACTGACCCCGTGTTGACCGGCTGGTAGATGACTCGCAGTGTGACCCTTGTCAGGTCAACTGAGGTCGGGGTCAACTTCCAGGTCAGTTGAACTGAGTGGGCCGATGTTTGCACGATGGTCAAGTTGTAGGGCTCGGGGGTCACAAGGTCTGTGAAAAAGGTCAGGTCATTATGCGGTGTCAATGACCTCTCATAATACTAATACATAATATATTGAATAAATTAAAAACATAATAAACAATAAAGATAATCAAATATATAAAATTAACATCTGTATTAAAAAAAATCAACAATCATATTAATATTTATAATATTTTCGTGATATTCCGTATATTGAGTGCCAATACATAATTATGTTATGATAATACTGTCTGTCTGTCTGTCTGTCTGTCTGTGTGTGTGTTTGTTTTTTTGTTTGTGATCTTCGTAGAATATATCAAGCGAGAGAGAGAGAGAGAGAGAGAGAGAGAGAGAGAGAGAGTACCTCATATTTCTTCCCCACAATTTACTTCTAATTTTTGGGTATTACCCTATTACATATTGTATATGTGTATGCATATGTGTATGTATAAGTTCGTCCAGACTATATTACAGATATTAAATTTCATTCTATTTCAAATTTTCTATTGTTCATTTTCCCTATATATTGTTCTATTTTCATTGTAAATTAGCGAAGAATATTGGCACGACAGAAATTCAATTTAATTTTCATTTTTCACTCGCGCAATTAAGCATGTATTAAATATTTTGATTTCACACACACACACACACACACATACATATATACACACATACACGATGCAATCTACTAATTGCAATGACCTGCAATAAATCGGCAAAATATTGTTGCAAAATATCAGCTGGCATGTCGACGCGAAATCAACAACAAAAACAACTCCCAAGGAATATTTCAACATATTTCCAACAACAACAATATTCCTGATTGCAAGCGAATGAAAAAACCAGCAGAAACACGTGACTTTTGGTGCAGGCAGCTTGCTCTGTCAAATCAGCCCTGTGTTTGTGTGTGTGTACTCACCGAGTTGTACTCACCGAGTTGTTCTACAGGAACAGTGTGTGTGTGTGTGTGTGTGTGTGTGTGTGTGTGTGTGCGTGTGTGTGTGTGTGTGTGTGTGTGTGTGTGTGTGTGTGTGTGAGTGTTTGTGTGATTGGCAGTGCTTTCACGGGCTCATTCTCAATGTTTGTGTAAACAAACCCCGGACAGCCCCGAATTTAACAAAAATTAACAGACAAACTGAACGAATAACTGAGCTTTTATTGTGCATTATCGCTGTTGTGTGAGAGAAATAGTCAAGAATTACATAAAATGCGTTTTCCAGTTAAGTCATTTGTTGAAAAATATTTTTTGATTTTTGTATTTTAATTCATATTTATGATAATATTGCTCAAGCGGAGGTGGTATGAGCGCTACGTCACGTGATACTTATAGAACTTAAAGAAACAAATTCATCAGAATTTATCAATACACAAAAAAGCAAAGACTCATTGAATTAAAATCACGTGTATTTGGAGAGAAAAAAGTTTGTAAGTTAATTTTCAAGCATGCGCCATATAAATGTGATGAAATTCTTGTTCATAGGGGGCGCTGTAATGTGTGTTGTTAACGCCTACGGTACCGCCATACACAAATGTAATGCGGTACAGCATGTACATGCACGTTCTGTCCCCATCATTGATATTTCACGCTCCTAGCGATCAACACATCCCTCGTTTAATTAAGAAAAAAATCATTGAGAAGTTAACCGCAAAAATTCATTGAAAAGTTTGTGTTTTTATTTTCCAATATTATTACTCTTCTGTCTGTCTGTCTGTCTGTTTATATAACACGCTTTTTCAATTTCATTCATTTATATATTTTTATGAAAGTAATAGTCATAATTTCACGGTCATCGGGTATATTTTATACTTCTTGAAAATAAATTGATTTTTAATATGAAAATAACACTGTTTGCTATGGATAAGATTCAATTTTTCAATTTTTTATATTCAATTTTCAATTTTTGATTACGTTTTTTTTTATTCAAATATTTGTGGTAGAAATAAATCGCAGCTGATTTTTAGTGCGTTAATTTATACATAAATATTGATTTAAATCGGAAATTTTACTCTTGAAATTTTTCAGTCACAAATGGAATGAGATCTTCCCTAAAAACGTTGACAATTCCAGCAAATGCATAACTAAAAACATTTCTCCTCAAGTAAAATGTCCATGAAACCAGAATATTATTAATTATTTAAATATTTTACTGCACTGCGCTCGAAATCAACGGATAAATAAAGCAGAAAATTTATCACCTGCAGCGGAAGTGTGGCGGGTACACATGAGCAGAAAATACACGCAGCACAGCAGAAAAAACGTGAAAGACGACGTCTCGTTTCTGCTCAGACAACTTGAGCAGAAATCACCAGGACGGTATTTTTTGGAATTCTTGCGGTGACGAATTGACTGCATCCTGTTTCTGCACAGCAAGTGAATTAGCGCGTGCAACTGGCACTGCATCTTGCAATCAATGCAATTGTCACAGAGACAGAGCTTGCAATGCACAGGCGCGTGCAATGATACCTCGTGCTGCTGCTATGCAACACGTCACTTCTAACACGCCCCTCATCGCGTGTGACGAACTGATCACAAAAACACCACCAGAACACAATTAATAATTATCCTACCACTTCCTATTATTATTATTATTATTTCCATTGGTTTAGTAGCAAAATCATTATTGTATGTCTATAAGTACTTCAATTTTTTAATATTAGTTCAGGCACATTAATGTGTACTTTTATCAGCACGGAGGTGCGGCTACAATAAAGTCACGAGATTTCTGGCTGAATTTTGCAGTAAATGTCAAACATTAACCGCACGCCTCACTTGCAATCTATCAGCCCAATTGTCAACATCAGCTGGAAAAATAGCAAAATATTTTTCATCGACATTGATGACAAAAACGCAAAAAAATGTCAAAAAATATCCCAAAAGTGACCATATTTCGTGTGCGTTCGTGTAAGACGTATATTTTTCAACAATAATTTCATATTTATCATAATCAATCCATATTCCTTGACAATGCTTTTAAGGCCAATATGACACACGCCGACATACGGGCGATTTCTTGAGTTATATTTGCAAGCAGTAGATAACCACATGCCGCTAGAAACAGTGAAATACATAGATAAAAATACACGCAGAAGATCGTGCATAACAAAATACATTAGTGAATCTAGTCACACGGAACGCCTATTGTACACGAAATTCCTCACAACGAAAATCCTCCGCTCTTATGGTAAAAACGTGTACATGTTTGTTTGTTTGTTTGTGTATTAACCTATTTGTTTAGCACAGGAGATGAGCTATGCTCGTACTGTCCTGTCTCCAACCAACCCTCTAGTAACCTATCTTCCCTGAAATTCCCAGTATTTCACAATATCCAGTCTTTCTTTAAATGCTCCTACGCTATTAGCTCCTACAATATCCTCCCCTAACTGATTCCAGACATCAACACACACCTGTATGGGAAACTATACTTCTTAACAACTCTCAAACGTCTAGTAATTTTCAGTTATTTTCCATTACCCCTCTTGCCTAAATTATCCCAAACTATAGAATTATTTCTATCTAACTTTTACATACTCATTCTATGTCTGAAAACATCAATCAAGTCGTCTCTCTTAGCCTACGTTTCTTTATAAAGATAACAAACAAAACTGTTCTAGTCTTTCCTCATACGTGTGTGTGTGTGTGTGTGTGTGTGTGTGGGTGTGTGTGTGTGTGTCAGTGTGTGTGTGTCAGTGTGTGTGTGTGACCCTGGTTGATATATTTGTGGCTAATTTGAGCTAATGAGCGGGTTTCTTGTGTCACCGCTGGGTGTATCGTGTGTGGGTGTTGTGATCTCAAATACTCATTATTCTACCAGAATAAAGTTTACCACACCGTCTCATGTGCATGATAAATGTGCAGCTAAAATGTAAATGTAAAATGTAAATACAAAATGTAAATGTAAAATGTAAAATGTAAAATGTAAAATGTAAAATGTAAATGTAAATGTAAAATGTAAAAGTAAAATGTAAAATGTAAATGTGAAATGTAAATGCAAAATGTGAATTTTCAATCTAAAAGTACGTTAATATAAAAATTTGTTATGTAAAATGCAGAATGTAAATGTAAAATGTTAAATGTAAATGTTTAATGCAAATATAGAACAATAATCAGATAGAGACCAACACCAAAAAATTATCAGTAATATATTATTATTATTATTATTATTATTTATTACGAACATGAACAGTAAATAGAGTTCATATACGCACTATCACTTACCGAATATCAAGAACGAGCAATTATAACGATTTAGTGAAGGCGTGCATGGCGGTTATGCACGATTTTTCAATTCAATAAAATTGCCCGAATCGCAGTTGAATTAGACGGCATCAGAATGCTACAGCACGCCTAGAAGGTGACTGGTGTATCTCATCATTGACACGACATAACATAAACACACACAAACACACACAGACAGATACTGCCTGAAGAGAATGATGATACGCAGCACACACACACAGACAGACAGACAGACAGACAGGTAAGTTCGTCGGTGATGGACAATATGCAGTATGCACCGGCACGTACAGTGTTTATAACCGCACGTGCTTCTCAACACACACACACACACATACATACACACATACACATACACACACACACACACACACACACACACACACACACACACACACACACACACACACACACACACACACACACACACACACACACACGGACAAATTGTTACCAGGCACCGGTGTAGTAATTATATTTGGCTAGAAGCAACGATGTCACGCAGGAGTAGCCAATTATAATACACAAATTAATATCAAATATAGAATAACTACACCGCTGGCTGATGTTATTATTATTAGGATTGTTCAAATTATATCTGATTAATTTGTCGTAATTTTAATAATCACGTGACGTTGATAATAGTCACAAATTTAATCAGGCACAAAGCTAGTGAGTTTTCCCCATGTTGTTAATTACTCGTTCAAAGAAGAATGGGAAAATATAATTGCCTCCTCGACTCAAGACTGAGCAATTATGAAAGAATTTTCCCGCTAATAGCGCAGTGGAAAAATCCAACTCCTAACTCAACCTGATGTGAAAATCTGCCTGACATTTCCTCAGGGAGCGCACAATAAAAACAGGCACGAGTTTGACTGACAATTAATTTTGCATCAGAAAATGCTTTTTTGGTGAAAAAACACACGTGAATTCCCGATTAATATGCTGACTTATTGTTCAAATTCAACAACAGAGCACAGAAAAAACACGGAATATATTTTATTAAAAAAACAACTCGCGCAGACAGAAATTGAAAACGGGATCATTTTTCAACGATGAATTATCATACTGGTAAAATCGATTAAGCACGATCAAACACAACACACACACACACACACACACACACACACACACACATACAACTGAAAAACATAAGAAGAACCTCGCATGATAAAAGCACGTGAAATAGAAGAATTTGAAATTAAATGCAGGAATACATCGAAATAAGTGAAATATACACATGTATATATATATGAAGTGTGTGTGTGTGTTTGTGTGTGTGTTTGAGAGTGTGTGTGTGTGTGTGTTTGAGTGTGTGTTTGTGTAGGCTTGTAGTTGAAAATGTAAATCAAACATGAAGTGGCGTCATTAAACACGCGCAAATGTTGGGATGAGCAGATTTGCATAAAACACACATTGACACAAACACACACACAAACTGCACGCATTAAGAACAAACAACAATAATTCTCACACAAACATACAAAGGACAAACACCCGTATTGCATCTATAATATATATATATAAGGTTTAGATTTATAACACACATATAACAGAAAAAATGATTGCAGTTTTATGCCAGGAACGTTTTGTATGTCTAGGAAGCGAAATAAACCCCGAGATATCGATAATTTGAACAACACACTGACACACACTAACACACACACACTGACACGCTAACACACACACTGACACACACACACACACACACACTGACAAAAACAAAGCAATTCTACACAATGAAAAACGAGCCCTGAAACACTTTGGCTATATGTGTGTGTGTGTGTGTGTGTGTGTGTGTGTGTGTGTGTGTGTGTGTGTGTGTGTGTGTGTGTGTGTGTGTGTGTGTGTGAAAAACAAAGAAACACACATCAACAATTGCCCAACAACATTCAAAACACACACACACACACAAACATACATACACATACACTTTGCTTTCAGACGTGATGCATTTTACTTGTCACACGAAAAAACCGTTGGGATTTGAAATGTCGCCACACACACACACACACACACACATACATATGGATATGGCACACGCACACAGGATTCGTTGCTGATAAAGAGCGCATAATGGCTGTATTCTCGTGATAACAAGGCCACGACACCTCACCAATCAAAAATCAACACACAAAATTCCATAAAATTCGTTTTAGTCAGAAATAATTGAAATAATTGACTATATATATTGAACTCTACAACACACACATACACACACACACACAGACATACAAATACTGTTTGACCTGCCGGTCACGTGACCGATGACATGATAGATGACCTGCACAGAGGACACTGAGTCAACTGCTGGGCACAAACACCGCAAAAACCCCTGCACACACACACAGACATACATACAAATGTGTTGTTGTTCTGGTGGGTGGAAAAGTTGATGTCTGTAGAAAGTTGAACGGGGAAAAAATGGATTGTGGCTTTCATTAGTGAAAGAATGTGTGTGTGTCAGTGAGTGTGTGTGTGTGTGTCAGTGTCAGTGTCTGTCTGTGTGTGTGTGTGTGTACTTGTCTTATTCTAACAAACAAACACACACACACAAAATAAAAACACTATCTCTAGAGCAAACAAACACACAAAGACACACACAAAACAGAATACGTGAGGGAAGTTAGATTACACATTACATTACATTATGTAGACATATATATCACACACACACACACACACACAGGGAGAGAGAGGGAGAGAGCGACCTGTGAGAGCAGGGAAGCAGAGTAACGGAGGCGGGCTTGTCGAAACACAGAGTACAAGCATCCTCACACACACTGCCCTCTCTCAAACGCTCCAATTTCATGTGTCTACACACACACACATATACATACACACATACACACATACATACATATTTGTGTGGCAATGGCGACGTGCATGAAGAAAGTAGAAAAATTGAGAATGTAAAAATAATATATACATTGGATAATAAAAGCACAGTAGCTTATAGCAACATAAAACACACACAGAAATTAAACAGAGAATTATTACAAATGTTATTTTTACAGCTTGATTTGTGATTATTTCAGAGTGAAGTGCTGTTAAATGTGAATCACGTGAATTGTACAAATTTTTCTATGACAACTTTTAAATAGTAAAATAATAATAGCACGTGAGAGAAATAAATGAAACCTCTTCTTAAATTAAATAATTAATTCGTTTTTGAAATTTGCTTTCAACCAGTAAATATAAAAAAACATTAATACGCCAATTTATAATATTTACTATATATTAATACTAGTAGCAATATAACGACATATATATTGATTGCTATAACAATATACAATTAAGGTGGAGCGATTTGTAATTTTTCATGAGTTTAACATTTATCAAGGTGAAGAAAGGAGCAGTTTTCTGCGCTTATTACGAATAAGATCAAGTCATCTTTCTATCTCCAATGCGTTTTTCAGCATTCATAAACAAATTCGAAAAATGAAATGATAAAATTATAAAAACTAAGTTATATCATTAATTATATCAATAACACCACTTTGAGAAATATGAAATTCGAAAAAAAGAGTTAAAAATCGACCCATCCTATTATACATGTTATTATTGTACTGTGTGTGTGTGTGTGTGTGTGCATGTACTATTAGACACAGTACAATAACAGCGTGCCAATAATAATAATATTAATAATATTATTAATAATCCCCTGTTGGGACAGGACAACAAATATACCAACTGAACCAATATAAACCACAATGACGAACAAGAAATAACGGAAGACAGACAGACAGACATACAGACAGCTTATTGAGAAAGTAATAAAAAGTCACAATTGCCACTAATAACACTCGCTGTCACACAATAATAACAAATAAACAAACAAACACACTGTGTTCATGTATGTGTGTGTGTTTATGTTCATATATGTATATGGAACAGACGAATTGTAAAATATATTATCGTCTATCTGAAACAAACAAATACACATAAATAAATAGCAAAACTAAAATATTTGGACCAAAAGTAACAATAAAACACTGATAATATTAAAATACTTCCATATTTATATGTGTTATATTAGTATAAGACAGAGAGAGAGTGTGAGAGATAGAAAGGCAGAGTACCGGGGAATGATAGAGCGTTGTGCCGGCGAAAGAGTGCCATGATCGTTGAAACACTGATAACGCCATCTGGACGGGGGAAATTTGAACGGACTGGCGCCAAAATTGAACCGACACTGTTGAAATGACATGAAACTGGCGGCCGCGAAAAAACCACTCCTACCAGCCACACACACACACACACACACACACACACACACACACACACACACACACACACACACACACACACACACACACACACACACACACACACACTGATAGATAATCTACAATAAAAAAGATATATTTATATATTTAATTGCCAATTATGGTGAAAATCACAAGTTGTTAATAATTTAATTCATGCAGTTTTCACGTGCCATATTTCAGCGAGTACTTGCACGATGCAACAATAATTGCTCACATAAACTGAGTGATCAGTCATGTAGTGTATTGCTGTTATAACTGTCATTACAGCTCCCTTACTCTCTCCCTCTCATCCTACACTCTGCACGTAATATTTCATATAAGAAGGAAGCGAATGCCTAAATTTTCAGCGAAAAACCCCCAAAAACAACAACAAAATAATAAATATAATGATAATAATAATAACACTATTGATAATAATAATAATATTGAATATAATAACAATAATGGTCATGAAAATAATAATAATAATTAAATAACAATACTACTAATAATAATAATGATAATAACAATAATAATACAATAATAGTTATGATATCACGTGAGTCCTAATACTTGGTATTCTTGAAGAGATCGGTGAAGGGAGTGAGTGGGTCGCCGTTGAGTGAGAACACACAATGACCCAGGTCAAGGTCAATAAGAGCCCCCAGCACGTCCCCGGGACCCCAGCGTCTGTGATGATGACTAGTAGCACGTGCATCATGCCACAACAAACAACGACACCCGTCATATGCAACACTGCACGAGTCGTCACCGATACCGTACCCCTCCTGCAACACAAACACACATACATACATACATACACACATACACATACATACATGATAAGTATTCATATCAGGCTTTTTGCGAAAATTCATCAACAAAAAATAAAAAAATAAAAATAAAAACAAGATATATTATATGATTGTGGGTGATTATATGATTGTGTGTGATTATATGATCGTGTATGATTATATGATTGTGTGTGATTATATGATTGTCTATGATTATATGATCGTGTATGATTATATGATAATAATTGTGTGTGTGTGTGTGTGTGTGTGCGAGAGAGTGATTACATGAAGATTGTATAGTATCACATGATGATTGTATGATATTACATGATGATTGTGTGATTGTGATTACATGATTGAGGAAGCGGCTGTTTTTGGTGGCCCAGCCAATTTGCATGACCCCGCTGGTTACCACGGTCACCTCGTAATACCAGCATCCCGAATGCACGCAGAAAGTACAGCGCGCACTCTCAAATGACGATGTGTCACAGCGCGCCTAACACACACACACACACAGAGAGAGAGAGAGAGAGAGAAATCTAGGTCACTAGGTAATTTTAGGTCACTAGGCCATTCTAGGTCACTAAGTCACTAGGTCATTTTGGGTCACTAGGTAATTTTAGGTCACTAGGTCATTCTAGGTCACTAAGTCACTAGGTCATTCTAAGTTACTAGGTCATTTTAGGTCACTAGGTCATTCTAGATCACTAGGTCATTTTAGGTCACTAGGTCTTTTAGGTCATTCTAGGTCACTAGGTCAAAAATGGATAGTTCCACAATTATTGGTTGTTTATTCCAAGTATATACTCTAAAAAAATTATGTGTATTTGGAAAATGTGTATGAGATTGATGAGAAATCATCCGATAAATAAGTTATCCAAGACGATAAAATAATTATAAATATAAATAACACAATCAAATCAATTGAAAAGTGAATAATTTAAACATTATGTTTTCATAACTTATCTCAATTCTGGAGAAAACATTAAAATTAATTTCCGAAAATATTTCCTGTAGAACTACATTGTAACGTCACCAAAAAAATAAAACACAAACTGACACTGACACATTGACACACACACACACACACACACTGACATACTGACACATTGACACACACTGATACATTAACACACACTGACACATTGACACACTGACACATTGACACACACACTGATACACACTGATACTGACACACACTGAAACACTGATACACTGACACATTGACACACACATACTGACACACACTGACACACACATACTGACACACACTGATACACACTGACACACATTGACACACACTGACACACACACTGACACATTGACACACACTGATACACACTGACACATCAACACACACACACACACACATTGACACATTGACACACTGACACGCTGACACACACTGATACATACTGACACACATTGACACACGTTGACACACCTGTAGTCCGTCGGCGGTAATTTTGAGGTACTCGGAGGTGTCGTAGTTATTGAGCACGGCGCGAGACTGGCTCATGTCCACGGTCTCGTAGGTGAACTGTCTACCCTCCACCATAACTACACACACACACACACACACTCATTAGTATGTCCCGCCCCACCCAGGAAAATTACCAAAATACACAAATAAATATAGCAGCAATAGCAGACAAAAACAAATATTTTGTAACAATTTGGGCGAAAATAAAATAAAATAAAAGCGGGCAATGGAAAGAGGCGAAGATTAATTAAATTAATAACAGTCTAGACAGTTGGTTTTCTTAATCTTAACTTTCAGAGTTTGTATTCTCTTCTTAAATCAACATCAGTCAGTTCTATCATCACAACCTGAATTATTGATAGCTAAATTATCAACAAGATATACAATACAAAAAACGTAATAACCAACAATTTTATATGCAAAAATTCAACTTAAAGTTGCTTCAAGTTTCCTTCAAATTTTCCAGGAACTATGTTCGTAACTTATGTGTCAGTGTGTCAATGTGTCAGTGTGTCAATGTGTCAGTGTGTCAATGTGTCAATGTGTCAGTCTTACAGAGATTATCGAGGCACCATTGCGCACATAATCCCACTTGTTGTTTATCAAAGTCTTCAGCATCATCATACAGCCACGACTCCAGTCTCAACAGGGGGTGAACGGGCAGCGAACACAGTTTCTCATTGATAGATAACTTGTTCTCGCCTCACATACACACACACACACACACACACACACACACAGAATAACCAAACGTCACGTAAAATCTCATTACAAGACGCGAAAGCTAAATGAATATCACAAATTAAAGAGGAATTATTGAAATGAAGAGGTGCCTCACACAAACAGGCACGAGAATTTAGCAACTGAAAATGCGCTCGTGTTCAAAATGGCCGCCACTCACTGGTCTGAGCGAATTTCTCCAAGGCGATCAGGGCGAATAAAATAACTGAGGCGGTCTCGTGATGAATCTATCAACATACCGCCACATAACACACACACAATTACTCAATATTATGACAAATTCATCCTATTATATCATGGTTTATATTGACGAATATTTGTCATTCACTGTTATGCTAAACAATGATATTTTTCAAGACAATTAAAATCTAAACAGAACGAGTATAAAATCGCCTCTTTTTCCAACAGTTTACATGACGATGAATTTGCTACATCTAAGAGAAAGAGCGGGAGAGAGAGAGAGAGGGGTGAGGTGGAGGTACTGACCAGCACGTGCAGCAGGAAGGCGAGAGTGGGAGCCGTGAGCAGCCAGAGCGAGGGAGGACCCGCCATTTTCTCAGCCAGACAGCCAAACACAACACAAATGTTTCGCAGTCGGGTGTCATTGGTGTGATCACAACAACAACACGACCTGCTATCAATGCTGTTGTTGTTGTTGTTGTTGTTGATGTGGGTGTTGGCGGAGGAGGAGTGAGAGGTGGACGGTTTGGTCTGGACGTGAGAGGTGCAACTGGTAGCGGGCGAGTATTGCTCGGTGATGTTGAGCTGCTTCAGTAAAGACTCAGTCATTTCCTGCACACACACACAAACACACACAAACACAAGTTTAAGAGGGAAGAAACAGGAGTGATGTTCCTCCTGGAGACAGAAGGAATGGTGTTGTTTCTGGGAGCAGAGAGACAAAGAGAGGAGGATGTTGCTCACTCTGGAGAAGGGAGAGCAATGATGTTCACCTTGAAGAAGAGATGGATGGATAAGAATGATATTCATTTCGGATAAGAGATGGATGGATAAGAATGGTGTTCACCTTGGTGGGTAGAGGTGTAATAGTGTTCACCTTGGTGTAGAGAGGAGGTGTAATAGTGTTCACCTTGGTGGGTAGAGGTGGTGTAATAGTGTTCACCTTGGTGTAGAGAGGTGTAATAGTGTTCACCTTGGTGTAGAGAGGTGTAATAGTGTTCACCTTGGTGTAGAGATGTAATGGTGTTCACCTTGGTGTAGAGGTGTAATAGTGTTCACCTTGGTGGAGAGGAGGTGTAATGGTGTTCACCTTGGTGGAGAGGAGGTGTAATAGTGTTCACCTGGGTGGAGAGAGGAGGTGTAATAGTGTTCACCTTGATGGAGAGAGGTGTAATAGTGTTCACCTTGGTGGAGAGGTGTAATAGTGTTCACCTTGGTGTAGAGGTGGTGTAATAGTGTTCACCTTGGTGGGAAGAGGAGGTGTAATAGTGTTCACCTTGGTGTAGAGGAGGTGTAATAGTGTTCACCTTGGTGTAGAGGTGTAATAGTCTTCACCTTGGTGGAGAGAGGAGGTGTAATAGTGTTCACCTTGGTGTAGAAGAGGTGGTGTAATAGTGTTCACCTTGGTGGAGAGAGGAGGTGTAATAGTGTTCACCTTGGTGTAGAGGAGGTGTAATACTGTTCACCTTGGTGGAGAGAGGTGGTGTAATAGTGTTCACCTTGGTGTAGAGGAGGTGTAATAATGTTCATCTTGGTGGAGATAGGAGGTGTAATAGTGTTCACCTTGGTGTAGAGGTGGTGTAATAGTGTTCACCTTGGTGTAGAAGAGGTGGTGTAATAGTGTTCACCTTGGTGGGAAGAGGAGGTGTAATAGTGTTCACCTTGGTGTAGAGGTGTAATAGTCTTCACCTTGGTGGAGAGAGGAGGTGTAATAGTGTTCACCTTGGTGGAGAGGTGTAATAATGTTCACCTTGGTGTAGAGGAGGTGTAATAATGTTCACCTTGGTGTAGAGGAGGTGTAATAGTGTTCACCTTGGTGGAGAAGAGGAGGTGTAATAGTGTTCACCTTGGTGTAGAGGTGTAATAGTGTTCACCTTGGTGGAGAGGAGGTGTAATAGTGTTCACCTTGGTGTAGAGAGGTGGTGTAATAGTGTTCACCTTGGTGTAGAAGAGGTGTAATAGTGTTCAACTTGGTGTAGAGGAGGTGTAATAGTGTTCACCTTGGTGTAAAAGAGGAGGTGTAATAGTGTTCACCTTGGTGTAGAGGTGTAACAGTGTTCACCTTGGTGTAGAGAGGAGGTGTAATAATGTTCACCTTGGTGGAGAGGAGGTGTAATAGTGTTCACCTTGGTGGAGAGAGGAGGTGTAATAGTGTTCACCTTGGTGGGCAGAGGTGGTGTAATAGTGTTCACCTTGGTGTAGAGAGGAGGTGTAATAGTGTTCACCTTGGTGTAGAGGTGTAATAGTGTTCACCTTGGTGTGGAGAGGAGGTGTAATAGTGTTCACCTTGGTGGGTAGAGGACAGTCATCCAGTAGAAGCAGGATGACGGCAGGTCCGAGAGGGTCAGACAGCGGCACGACGTTGATCAGCGACATCACCACTCTCTGCCAACCCGCCTCTTCGTCGGCGATCAAGTGCAGACTCAACATGGCACGAGGAGGGTCTTGATTACTGACACACACACGGACATACAAACACATATATATGTAAATACATAGAGAGATCTACACGCTGGGAAGACGAATGTACAAGCACCTACCTGAACTTCTACGTGAGTGGTTTACGAATGAAAGCTCGTGAATTATTGCCAGTGTTGCCTCCAGTTTAACGCTCAAATACATGACGAATGATAATAATGGCCAACAGTGATGGATACTCAGTTGAACCAACTTCAAGCAGACATCAACAAGAAAGAAAGGCGGATGGAGAAGTAGAGAAAGAGAGAGAGAGAGAGAGAACTAACACGTCGACCAGTAGTCTGATATTGTTGAGTGTCGACAGCACAAGCGGGTCCACGATGCAGTCTGCTGGAGGCTGATCCTGTGGCATGTGCGATCGACGACCGCTAGCGCGAGCCAGCATGGTGGAAGCGGAGGAGGTGGAGGTGACTGGCGGGGAGAAGGAGCGCGCGTGACGGCGATCACACCACGAGGACCACGGCGCGCCGAGACACGCGCACAAACATCCACCCATCTCGCCAACATCTGTCAACGCAAAAATGGCAGACGAATGCCAACAATACAAAAGGAAAGAATGAAGATGAGTAAAAATTGACAACCACTACCGCGATATTACGAGAGCCACTGAAATTTTAACAGCACGAAATGTTCAAAAGAATGGATTTTCGAGAGAAAAAAAACGCAAATTCATTTCCGGCATTTATATGGTGCTCAGCTGTTTTCAAAGTAATTCTAATGTTGAAAAGACAACAGAAACAGACAGACAGATCAAATCTATACACACACATACATACATGCGTAGAATTAAACCTGTCACTATTTAAATACAAGCACTCAATGACCACAAAAATAGGCTACATAAATGAGAAACATTCTAAACAGAACGAAAACAAAATAGTCCACGCCAGAACCCAATTTACACAATAATTGGTACTTACCAAAAACAAACGTTTACCACACGCCGACAGAAGACATAACGAATAACAATCAAACAGCTCATATACAGCACATAGACGTCATATAAAAACACATAACAGCAATAAAAAAACGGCCACACATAACGATCTAGTTCGCAGCTTTTTGAATCAAGTGCGTCGTTCACTGCTCATCTTCTGATTATGTAAATAAATATAATCTCCTCACTCTTTTTAGCATCTAAATACATTTAGCTAAATATTACACAGCAAAGATATAATGGGGATAGAAAATTAGTTAAAAATTTAATTAGGCAATAGATTAGACAAGCCACCCAAACACTGAAATTAATGCAGTTGTATTTTATGCCTGCATAAAATCTCTAATCCGCAAATACACATTTGTTGTACATTAATATATTGTGCCTAAAAACATCGTGTATATTTTTTGAGCTCTCACACGACAGCAATAGATTTTGCATGACATTACTGCCATTCATTGACACCTCAATTATTTTTGCGAACCAAACACAGAGAACAAGTTCAAACACATAAACCCTTCACTCTAATGACGATATATTCGTCTCAACTACACTTCTCATGCGCACGAAAGCACACACACATAAAGGGCAATAAATTGACACCAGAGAGTCACAAATCAAACATACAACCATCGCTATTCACACCCAAACACACATCGACAGGTCAAAGCGAGGAAAAAGAAGACCTCATGCACTTTATATTCATATCAGTTGTTTATTGTCAACAATTCGCCTATCCGAGGTGCATTCAGCGACAGAGCACGAGCTGCATTTGATGCATTATTTCTTCTTGTCCTTGGACGACAAAAAGACAATTTTTCTCGACTTTATCGGAGCCCACACGTGACGCTTCATGTAGTAACTTACAAACAACAGAACCGACAACACCAACATACCCTGCACAACACACACACACACACACACACACTCGATAAGTGAGAATGAAACGACGACTGAAGCTGTAGCATTTACATTTCCACAAGAGAAAGTGATAGAAAGTGAGCAGAGAGAAAGAGAAAAAGACAAATACAAAAATAAGAAAAGAGAAAAAGAGATGGAGCAAAATGAACGAAAACAGAAGCAAAGAGAACGATGAACAAAAGAGTAGAAGACATAAAATGAAGTAAAAATGAGCCAGTAGTAATAAGTAGTAGTAAAAAGTAATAAAGTAGCAATTAGTAGTACTAAGTAGTAATAAGTAGTAATAAGCAGTAATAACTAGTAATACGTAGTAATAATTAGTAATACGTAGTAATAAGTAGTAATAACTAGTAATAAGTAGTAATAAATTAGTAATAAGTAGTAATACGTAGTAATAAATTAGTAATAAGTAGTAATAATCAGTAATAAATAGTATTAAGTAGCAAAGTGAAGTAATAAGTAGTAATAAGTGGTAAAGTAAAGTAGTAATAAGTGGTAAGTAGTGAAGTAATGTAGCGGTAATATTAAGAGACGGCAGGCACCTCAATGAAGACTATTTTACGCTGGTCAAACTCATCTTCTCCGGACCATTTGAGAAAAGTACATACATCCTTGGCCAATTGACTTTGTGTAGCAGGCGTGCCATCATCATACTCTATTATCTGTAATACAAACATTATTATTATCATCATATTCTATTATCTGTATCATCATATCATCATATTATCATCATACTCTATTATCTGTAACACAAACATTATTATTATCATCATACTCTATTATCTGTAACACAAACATTATTATTATCATCATACTCTATTATCTGTATCATCATATCATCATATTATCATCATACTCTATTATCTGTAACACAAACATTATTATTATCATCATACTCTATTATCTGTAACACAAACATTATTATTATCATCATACTCTATTATCTGTAACACAAACATTATTATTATTATCATACTCTATTATCTGTAACACAAACATTATTATTATTATCATACTCTATTATCTGTAACACAAACATTATTATTATCATCATACTCTATTATCTGTAACACAAACATTATTATTATCATCATACTCTATTATCTGTAACACAAACATTATTATTATCATCATACTCTATTATCTGTAACACAAACATTATTATTATCATCATACTCTATTATCTGTAACACAAACATAATTATTATCATCAGTATTAACAATATAATTAATTATCTGCAACACAAACATTATTATTATTATCAGTATTATTAACAATATTATTAATTATCTGCAACACAAACATTATTATTATTATTATCAACATTATTATTATGATTAGTACTATTATTATTCACATTATTATTATTATAGTTATTAATTATAGATAGAGTACCTCGCTGTAGAGGGCCTGAGCCATGCCTATTGCTCCCCCGGTGAAGTAGGGGTTGTAGTATTGTCCTTCCTGTATTTGAACGCCGGCCGGGGGGTCGCAGTAGCCCGTGAGCAGGGAGAACAGATAGTCCTCGCCTCCATTACGAGCCAGCACGATGTAGGAGAGGTCGGGAGGAAGAGCCCCGTTATTAGCAGCTCGTGCCGCCTTATCGTTGGCGTACGGATTGGGAAATGTGTCGAATAATTTGCCCGAGCGTTTGAACATGTTTCCATCGTCGTTAGGACCGTCTTCAACCTGCACAAACACACATACAAACATACACAAACATAAACACAAACACAGTTGGTTGAAAAAAACACTATAATTAAGTAGGAGAAATTAGTGGAATTTTTAGTTATAAAATTTCAGTATATAATTAATTGTTGTATATATAATTGTTGTTCATGTTCAATTTCGATTAATATTGAGGATTTATATTTTAGAAATATATTCAAAAATTGGAAATGTAAAAAAATACATTCCAAATTTAGGAAAAATAAAACAATTTTATTATAAATTCTTGCAATATTTGACGAAATTGTAACGAAATTTGGTTCAAATTCTCACAACTAGCTCTGTTTTACTCTTCTCTGTCTGTCTGTCTGTCTGTTTGTATTTGTTGATGATCAAGATGCATGGAGATTGCAGTTGCATGTAATTTATATATAACATTCATAACACTGTCTTCCTATTTAAACCTTGTTTACTATTATTAATAATAATAGAGGCAGAATGACCTGAACTTCCGCCGCTTCCTGTTTGACTTCTTGTTCCGTGTGAGAAACGCCGACCAGACGACGGTAGGTCATATTATTCATGCTGTGACACGCTGAACATACCTGCTTGTACACCTGGTATCCTCGACGCACACTTTTACCGCACACACACACACACACACACACACACACACACACACACACACACACACACACACACACACACACACACACACACACACACACACACACACACACACACACACACACACACACACACACACACACACACACACACACACACACAGCTTGAAAAAGTGTAGACTTAAAGGCGTGTTGAAACACTTGAAACATCAGATTATTCAACGTGTTGAAATAAATGCACAAATCGCGTGACAACTATCACATAGCACCTTCAATTTTAAAATTTTGCGACTTTTATAAAACCAGCGCCAGCACACAATAAGAGAAACAGAGACAGAGAGAGAGGAGACACAAACCTGGCATGATCCAGCGAGTTGAGAATACCGTTATGATACCAGGGTAGTGCGGGAGCTTGTAAAGTACCACCTGACGCTCTCACACGATTGTCCAGTGCATATAATAATGCTCCCGCTACACTAACACCCGCACCTACCATCGGCCACAAATACTAACACACAAACACATACACATATATACACAAACACACATACATACATATACACACAAATATGTACACATATACATATATACACATACACACATACACACACAAATGTGTACACATATACATATATACACATACACACATACACACACAAAGAAACACACACAGTAAAGGAAAAAACAACACAATCCAAATCAAACAGACAATTATGAACGTAAATATGATTTAAAAACAAAAAAAAATCATAAAAACAAAATCTCGCAAGAGAAATATGTGTAAATTTAATTTTAGCATTACATTTAATAGCAGTATTGTAATGGAATAGTCACGAGATTTTGTCATACATATATTTGTGTAGTATTATGATATTGAAATATATTATTAACGCTTTTATAATATGTGTGTTTCGAGAGTGAGCCCTCTCATTCATCCCTATATAACTTACTTCAATATTATTAATATTATTATTATTATCAACACTATACCTTTCCCGATGACGCGGATGACGACTTCTGAGAACTGGTCGATAATTTGACATGACGAGGCTGGCCAGAGAAAAATACACCACAATTACAACAGCTATTCAAAATATATATAAATTAGCATATTAAATAATTCACGTACGCTAACAAGACTGCTGGTCTTTGAAATTAAATAAATGTTTTTCTAACATGATGCAACAGAATTAGACTAATCAAATATTAAAATAAAATACAGTGTAATATAATATATAATAAAATGTATCCTAAAATAAATAAAATGGGATTATTTAAAATAAAACAATTTAAAAAATAGAATTCAATTATTATTATAACAGAAAATATATAACATAATGTGGAAATATCATCAGACATGAGAATATAATGGTTATTATACATAGATCAAATGACACCCCCAAACACCAGAACATACAGACACACACACACACAGAGGTGATTTTCTTCAGTTCGGGGAGAAGGATAGGACAGAAGACAGCTGCCGTTAGAAGGGGGGCACCAACTCTCCTGAATCATCCCTCCCCCCCCCCCGGTCCTGACAGTAGTTGCTGGAAGGTCCAGGCTAGAAGAAGCAGAGGGTGCTAGGCTTTTAGTCGCCTCTTACACGACACACAGAGATTGTGGACAGAAATAAACCGCAAATCAGTCAGTTAGTCAGAAAGTTGCCAGTTATCCAGCCCTGGCATCACTGACATTATTCAGGCCCTTCAGCAGAAGTCGCAATGTAGAGTTGCCAGATAGAAGACTACTCGCTGGTAGCGCCATCTATGGCCGATTCGGCAAACTAGCAGATCTACTCAATCTGATGACAACAAACAACAAACAACAAACAGCACGAGCATTGAAAATAACAAATAACATATGTACACACAAGGATAACATCAGTTGCACATTGAAACCAGTAAAATAACCAAACATAGCTTAAATTTTCTGCTGTACCATTTGGGTGTTATGTAATGATGCTCTCTTATGGAGTTGAACAGGTTATATAATCAATATTTTCTCGAGAAATGTTCTTGCTGCTGGAAAAATAGCCGTCCTGAATAGTTTGCGTCTGCACGACCTCCCAACTACATCACTAAATGAAACGCTACAACAGCCTGTTATGATAAGCTAAAACCAGATTCAAATGACGCCCCTTAACGATAGGCAGAAGATTGGGCTATGCCACAGGCTAAAATGCATTGATAATAGCGACGAATATCATAAATGTCCGGATGTAATCCCTTCTTTTGCCCGATTCTATCCTTATTCTCCATATTATGCATAAACATGTTCGTAAAGCAAAGATAAACAAAAATGAAGGTGAATAAGAGCACAGTCGTGGAAATATGATAGGCACTGAAAATGAATATCAATTTACGAATTGTCCCTGCCTTTGAATAATTCTAAAAACGAGAAACAACAACTTACGTAAGGACAGCATCCAATGACAAACCCAAGAGAAAATGTCGAATTGTATAACCAGTGTATTAATTGCATTTTCTTATTCATAAATGTGTTGAAACAAATTTAGCAAATATACATGTAAAAAATTTTTTCGTCAGATTTATCAATATGTTTTGCTCAGGAATTTGATTTTCGAATTAATATTTTTTCATTGATCGAAACATTTTCATATAATGATTTACTTAGGCCGTTTGGGTTAATTGAAGATTTCTTAAACAAATTTCACAAATATTGTTCGAATAGAACAGATTCATCAATCTTGATTCGAAATTATATATATAAAGTTATACTGTTTCAGGAAAGTTGACTCATCGGCATCATTTGTGTGGAGCGTCTCTCTCGCTTTACTGTCTGCTGTGTTTTTGCGTCGTAGTTCGCCGGAGTTTTGTTCCTCTCCCGGCTCGAAATGGCTGATTTTCCTTATTTGGGAAATCGTATTAGCTTAATTTCGAGCTCTGAAATTAGGTACGAAGGGATATTGTACACAATCGACACGCTTCATGGAACTGTAACACTCGCACAAGGTAAGTAACTGTCTCTCAATATATGATACATTTACATCTGCATATGCCGCTTTATATTGATAATTCTTCATGTCGGCTCGTATTTTCTGCTGCAGTTCGCTCGTATGGCACCGAAGATCGACCCACCGAAAGGCCGGTGGTCGAGAGGGATGAAATTTACGATTTTATCGTGTTCCGTGGCTCTGACATCAAAGACATCAAACTGTGCAACGTTCGCAAGACGTATGAAGATCCGGCAATTGTTGAGGTAAAATCGTCATTTATATTCGTTTTTTTATTTACATGAAAACGAATCTCCATCGTAGTCAAGTGGCTGAAACGCACGATTTGAGCAAGAGCGCTTTACGCTTGGTTCAAGGTAAAGCCATGTATTCGACCTTCTCTCCTTCCATCCATAAATTATTCCTCCTTCATATATCTTCCTTTTATCTTCTTCCTCCTCTCCTAATAGGCCGGTATACATGTTGTTCGTGATGTATTTGTGTTTGTCATCCATTTTGTCGCGCCTATGTTTTATTACGGCACTATACTAAATACATGTCTGCGTGTTTGTTTATAACACAATACTCTACAGATAATTGGATTTGAAGCTATTCCATTTGGTGACGTCATGAAACTGAATGCGCATTGCGCTAGACTATCATCTTACTGGAACAAGCTTAGAATCCCGCGCATTCTGGTGTTTTGATTTTGTGCCAGCTGAGAAATCGAGATAAAATCTGTATACGTATCAGAACCTCTCATGGAAAAACCGTGTGTTTCTTTGTGTTTTTCATGTATATATTTTTATGTGTTATTTTGATTGTTGGTTATTTATATTGAGCAGTGTGGACGCAGTGTGACATTATGCAGTGTTATCGGATGAATTGTTTATTGTTATTTTTCTAACTTTCTTTCTACATGTTTTAGTTAGCTTCCAGTACACATGGGGTCACCACACACAGGGTGGTAATAGTGCACTTACACTCTTCCCCCATGCTACTGTGAATTTACCTGTAATTAATAATAATAATAATAATAATTAGCTGATATTTTCCTTGCTTCTATTTGCTCTGTTTCAATCATTTATCACGGTAATTTATTAAACATATTACAATTGTTTACTGGACGCCATATCTACCGTGTTATTCTCGTCACAGATGGGGTCATCGACCTCTGGTGGCGCCGCCAATTTGCCGCCACCAGTGGCCGCACCGCAGTTTGGCGGCCCAGGAGGTGGAGGTGGAGGTTCCTCCATGTTGCACGGAAACTCGCTAATATCACAACATCACACCACCTCACATGAACACACAACAAACAACAACAACATGGCTAACACAGCCACATTGAGCAGTAACAAGGGTGCAGCTGATACTTCGATGTTGGCGCCATCTCAACGTCGAGTTACAGGTGACAGGACACGCCTCTCTCTCTCTCTCTCACTCTCTCTAAGCTACACTAAGCTACAATGGTAACATCACATATAACACACAGATACACATACATATATACAGAACAGACAAATAGTGATCTTGTTGATATATGTCACATTCTTCTGTGAATCGTGCTTGTGTGTGTGTTTGTTTGTATGTGTCTTTATGTGTGTGTGTACGTATGTTTGTATGTGTCTTTATGTGTGTGTGTATGTTTGTATGTGTCTTTATGTGTGTGTATATGTATGTTTGTATGTGTCTTTATGTGTGTGCATGTTTGTATGTGTCTTTATGTGTGTGTGTATTTTTGTATGTGTCTTTATGTGTTTGTGTGTATATTTGTATGTGTCTCTATGTGTGTGTATGTATGTTTATATGTGTCTTTATGTGTGTGTATGTATGTTTGTATGTGTCTTTATATGTGTGTGTGTATGTATGTATGTGTCTTTATGTGTGTATGTATGTTTATATGTGTCTTTATATGTATGTGTATATATGTATGTTTGTGTGCTGGTTTCAGGGGAGATGTCTGGTCGTTGTTCCCCGCTGTCTCGTAAATCTCCCACCAGCGAGCAGGGGGTACAAGCCACTGCCAGTCAGCCCCTGCTAGAACAAAACCCCCCTCCTCCCCCTGTTCCCTCTGCTGCCCCCACTTCACGAGCCTACCAACCAAGAGACCGCTATAACAACAACTACAACAACAACAATCGCTTCAATAATGACAGGTACACTGACACAGGGAGGTCTGTGGTTCAAATCCCGGCGGAGGAGAATTTCTCTGGGCAAATTCTATAATACAACAGCTCCTGTCCACCCAGCAGTAAATGATGGTACCAGATATCAGTCATGAGTTGTGTCATGTATTCTGGGGAGGTGGCCCTCTCTAATACGTCTTCCGTTCTTGTGGCGTCATAGCGTGGAGAGGGTCGGTTCTGCGGTTCGTTTTGTGTGTTAATATTTATAATAATAATGTTGTTTGTTGGTTTTGTGTTCTAATATTTATAATAATACTGTTGTTTGTTGGTTTTTTGTGTTAATATTGATAATAATACTGTTGTTTATTGGTTTTGTGTTCTAATATTTATAATAATACTGTTGTTTGTTGGTTTTTTGTGTTAATGTTGATAATAATAATTTTTCTTTGTTGGTTTTGTGTGTTAATATTGATAATAATAATGTTGTTTGTTGGTTTTGTGTGTTAATATTTATAATAATAATGTTGTTTGTTGGTTTTGTGTGTTAATATTTATAATAATAATGTTGTTTGTTGGTTTTGTGTGTTAATATTTATAATAATAATGTTGTTTGTTGGTTTTGTGTGTTAATATTGATAATAATAATGTTGTTTGTTGGTTTGTGTGTTAATATTGATAATAATGATGTTGTTTGTTGGTTTGTGTGTAAATATTGATAATAATAATGTTGTTTGTTGGTTTGTGTGTTAATATTGATAATAATAATGTTGTTTGTTGGTTTTTTGTGTTAATATTGATAATAATACTGTTGTTTGTTGGTTTTGTGTGTTAATATTGATAATAATTATGTTGTTTGTTGGTTTTGTTTTTTAATATTTATAATAATATTGTTTGTTTGTTGGTTTTTTGTGTTAATATTGATAATAATACTGTTGTTTATTGGTGTGTTCAGATCTCATGGTGGGTATCGAGGAGGGGGTGGTGGGGGTATGTCTCGTCGTGGAGCAGGGGTAGTGGGGGGTCAACAGTTCGCACCAGTGGGGCAACAACATGTACCCGCCTCGGAGCCAATCAAGTTTGACGAGGAGTTCGATTTTGAGGAGGCTAACAGGCAGTTTGCCGCTCTCACAACTCAACTCGCCAATGCTAAATTATGTCAGTCTAATTCTCGTGCCATCACGTCTCATACACCTCTACTTTCTTATTATACAGCGCATTTTCCCAGTTATATTTCATATATGATGTTGTGTTTATGTTCATGTTTTATTCAGCTTATATCGTATTATTATATATAATTTGCCTTAAATTAAATTAAAAAGTACAAGAAATTTGATATTTTTGAAGCTTGCTATATCGATTGATTTTATACGAAATATAGTTCTCAAATAAACAAAAAACTACAAAATATGGTTATTTCAAGTGTTTTCACATGAGAAATATCTGCTGCGTGTTTGTGTGTTAGCTGACACAGGTGAGAACACAGGAGGAGTAGTGGATGGAGAAGAGAATGAGGTGAACAAGACACCATCTGACACCAAGACAGCAGAAACGGCGGCCGACGGAGAACAGGGAGATACTGCAACATCAACTATGCAATCAACTTGCAACAGCCAGAATGAAGAGGCTGTTTGCTACGATAAGAACAAGTCTTTCTTCGACACGATCAGCTGTAACTCCATGGCACGAGAGTCAGTGTACCCCCCTCTCTCACCCCCCCTCTCTCCCTGTCTGTCTCTGTGTGTGTAAACATATATTCAATGGTAATTTAGGCTGATTTTACCTGTATTATATTGTTACTTTGTTACTATTGTATTTTAGATGTTTTTCTAAGTTAAAAACAAACTATTTTATAATACGCAAGTGTTCAACTTGAATTATTATTCTGAAAACCTGAATTTCTGTCGATTTTTGCGCCATTTCTACTGTAATCACATATATTTCCACTTAAAATTATCGACAGTTTATATTTTACATTATCGTTCTTCCATTCGTTTTTCGTCCAGTGTTGATATGATGACATGTTCATCCTTGCACGCTAAGGAGCGACCCTCTCACGCGCACACTCACGGATAACTGGTGGTGATGGTGTATTGGTGGGATTGTGTTCCTTCTTCACGCGCATGACGTGGGAGAAGTCGAGTCTTTCTCATCTTGCGCCATCCACCGTCATGTTTGTCGTGTTTGTTTGTTTGTGTGTTTGTGTGTTGATCCGTGCCGAAACACCTTGCCATTTGTCTGATATCATTAATCTCTCACTGACACTGTGCTGTACTCAAGTGTGTTGTATGTTCTAATATTTGTGTGTGTGTGTGTGTGTGTTAATTTCTCTCATTCTCGTCCTTATTCACTTCGTTATTTCATTAATTATTATCCTTATTTGTCTTTTCTATTTCTTTATTCTTCTTCCTGAGCCTAATTCTCATTTATCTCCTGTGTTCATCCCGGTCATCATTTGTTCCTTGTTCTTGTTCTTGTTCTCATCATTCTCATCACTATCTGGCAGTCAACGCCGGGGAGATTGGCAGACAGAACGACGTCAGAACCTGGAAACATTCGGTGTCGAGGGAACCAGGCGGGGTTTCAGACGCGGTGGCGGTGGCGGTTACTATGGCAACTACAATCGCGGTGGCGGTGGTTACTATGGCAACCAGAATCGCGGCGGCGGTGGTGGTTACTATGGCAACAATAACAACCAGAACTCGGGCGGCGGTGGTTACTATGGCAACCAGAACAATAACAACCAGAACTCGGGCGGTGGTGGTTACTATGGCAACCAGAATCGGTCGGTGGGTGGTTGGCGTGGCAACGCAGGTGGATACAGAAACAACAACAACAACAGCTATAATAACCCCGGCCAGGCATATCACTATAATAACTACAGCTCATCGCGGGGTGGAGGCGGATTTTATGGCGGCGCGCGCAATAATAACAACTCTGCTGGCTATCAGAACTTCAACCGCGCTGGCTACAACAACAACAACAACAACAGAGGGTAACATACCAACACACACACACACATACTCATACACATTGGATGATATAGTCTGCGTTAGGCATTTGAGGAATAGTTTCTATAATATATTTACTATAATTACAGATACTAGTTTTCATGTCATTTATTCATCATTTGATTGTTATTTTGTTTACATGCTTGAATGTCAAGTTTGGCTGTGATGTGTGAGGTCATTGACCCTGGCGTGTGTGTGTGTGTGTGTCAGTTTCAGGCGGCAGTCTCGTGGAGGTCAGGTGATGGAGGTTGGTCAGGATTCAGGCTCGGCTAAACTGCAGACTGTCGAATCATAGAGCACGCGACTTTTCTATTGATGTACTTTCATTATGTGTGTGTATGTGTGTTCGCCAAGTATATTGTGTGTAATAATAGCAGTCAGAACGGAGGATGTGTAGCAGGGTTTTCACGTGGCCTCGCTTGTTGATGCAAGTGTATTTAATGCTCGAATAATATTGTGTATATTTGTATCGTGTTAATTCTCGTGAGTACAAGCGTTGCTATCCACTTAATTATTAGAACGTCGATTGTTGAGTTCTCATTGTGTTTTTGAGTCATGGTTTCTGCATGTCATGTTTAGTTGCTGGTGTAAGGGTACGAGACGATTGAGTGAACGCTATTTATTTCGCCGCGGTTGTCATGGCAACGCAGCGACGAGGTATTCCTGCTGCCAGGCGATACAAAATGTCTGTACTCGATGATGCATATTACTTGTTTTCTATTGGAAAATATATTGGCAGAGCTCGTTTTTGTTTTCAATACATATCCCAGTTTATTTTTAGCATTATTCAATAGTATTTTCATAAATTCAATATATTGTTTTCATAAGTTTTATCTACGTGTCAAATTTCTCTAAATGTTTGTGGTTTTCTCAGTTGGCATCACCAATGTGTACGCACATGATTCAAAATAACCTGCTGAAAATATGCTGTGTTGTTTGTGATGTAGTTTTGCGTAGATGTCTTCGTTTAAAAGAAAGTTTGATGAATTAGTTGGTTCTCAGCATACCGACCAAAGTAAGTGCCTATTTTGATTAAGTAATTGATTAATTTCGACCATTTTATGTTCACAAGTAGCAGTGTTTGAATAGAACACTTATTTACATACAAATAAAGCGAATATTTAAACAAGGCCGCGGATAAATAATTTCACAGACAGAAACATGGTTGAGTGGACCAAACTTACTCCCCCTAACTGATACACAGTGAGGAGAGGACTAGAAGCGCCCTACAGGACCAAAAACTAATTCGTTTCAAACGAGAAGAAACTAAAAACACAGCCGAGGCAAAGAAAGAAATACTCCTTTTCCGGTTTGTATTGTCCCTTATAGTAATATAGACACCATGACAGAATTGAAAATACATTCGGTTTGAGTGAGAATATAGTACAACAATACGAATTGGTAATAGACGAGAAAAAAAGATCCAACAACCATATTTCAATGTTGTGTATTCTTACTTTTGCTATTATGTCATATTCTCACCGCCTCAGAGAGGAAAACGCTCTCGTTGACCTTGTACTGATGAAGATTGTAATAAATTCTGTTTTCATAATACCTATAATAGCTTGAAATTAGAACGTGTGTGTGTGCTATGTTTATGTTCTGCTCAAATTGAGAACGTGGCGGGTGTTATTTCTGCTCTTTCTGATACTTTTTGATATCGTCTCATTCTCTCTGGCTTATAATTGTTTATAATTATGATATCGATTCATGATATTCTTATGCTTGTTTGAGATATTATTTAAATAAAAAATGTTTTTATTTTAGTATAGTGGATTTATTTATGCTTGAGTTTTCCTTCATTGCTGCTTCGCATTTACTCAACGACAACTTGTATGTCTGTCTGTGTTTGTGTTCATGTTGATGCGTTCCATCATATTATTATTATTATTAATTACAGGCAAGTCCACAGTAGCATGGGGGAAGAGTGCAAGTGCACTATTACCACTGTGCGGTGGCCCCATGTGTACTGGAAGCTAACCAACAAAGATATACAGAGAAAAAGCGAGTTGGAAAACAAACTAATAAATAAATAACAATAAACAATTCATCCGATAACACTGCATAATGTCACTCAGCCCACACTGCTCAATAAATATCAATAATAAATAAATACGTGATTTAATCAATTACAACCATCAATAAATATGAATAAATAAGTAACTAAATATATATTATAATATCACGTGCTATGGCTTTTATAGAGCGTTTGATATCATGCATATATATATTTTTATTTATTGAGAAAAATACACCATTCAATAAACACACATGACATGGAAACTCATGAAGCCACGTGACTTATATATGCGACTCCTCCCTGTCACGTTCATGCTTAAATAAATGATTTATTACTACATAAACAAACAATACAGAAAATTGAGAAAAATCATAAATGCGAGATGGATTTTATCACAAACTAACAGTTTTATACATTGGTATATAATTGTAATACATATTTTATATTATCGTTTATATGACGCCATCACAGCCGCTTTTTTAAATATTTTCATGTTTGTTTGATTTCATCGCGAATTGTGTTGCAGATTTTGACGCTAGCAATATTCTAAAATTGTTACATTGTGTTTTCATTAGTCTTGTAGAATTTTCCGGTAGCTATTATTACAGATAATGATTCATAGACAAAATATTTATTTTACCCATAAAATATATCATAATTTGATGATGTAATAATAAAAAAGTACATGTTGCCTCAATAAATTACACACATGATTATATGAAATATATAAATATAAGTATAAAAATAATATAATATAAATATAATAAAAGGTTTGAGAGCCACTGCCAATGGTTTCAGTATTTCACCATTATTTTCTAGCTGAATTTACGACGCGGCATCCTCGCTCACACAGTCACGTGTTTTCTCAACTGAAATAAATCATCATCTGGTCGTGAAGGGAGCTTATTGTTATCAGCGCTACAGTTTCTGGCTCTTGCGTGTCAATTGATTTTGCAAGCGACTCTATGTGACGCCACGAACCCATGCGCGCGCGCGTGCGTGTGTGTGTGTGCAACAATGTGTGTGTGTGTGTGTGTGTTGAGGGTTGCGTACGATCAATGCTCAGATTGACCAAATAATACTACGTGCTCCACTTACCTCTCCTATCTCTCTCTCTTTCTCTCTTCCTTTCCTCCTGCTCCCTCTCTCTCTACTGCTCAGATACTGTTTCATCTGCGCGTGCATTAGTGTCAGTTGCTGCGTGTCTCTGGCGCGTGCTACTTGCTTTGTGTCTGTCTGTCTGTGTGTCTGTCTGTTGCATAGACACACTCACACACACACACACACACACACACACACAGACAAGAGGTTAATTATGGATGAATCTCGGATCATTACTGCTGATGGTGATCATGTGGGACGTGATGATCATCTTGATGATGGCGGGGGAGATGAGGTAGCACGTGAGGAGATGAAGGCAGACGAGAGTGGTATCGGTGAGCTGATGCGGGAGCAGCAAATGTCGACGAAAGTGACGCGGTCTTTGATGCGTCGTCGCGGCTCCCTGCATCATCACAATTGCATGTTTCACATGGACAGCGAGCTGGACCACGATCCTTTCACTCCTCGACAACAACTCGTCGATAACATGGCGCACAATTTCCGTCAACTCCTAGACTGTCTCGGCGAGGATGTTGATCGCCAGGGTCTGCTGAAGACTCCCAGCAGAGCCGCAAAGGCCCTGCTCTTCTTCACCAAGGGCTACGACCAGACCGTGTCGGACGTGATGAACGAAGCGATCTTTGATGAGGATCACGACGAGATGGTGATGGTGAAGGACATCGAGATGTTCTCGCTGTGTGAACATCACATGGTTCCTTTCATGGGCAAGGTATCGGTGGCATATCTGCCCAATGGTCGCGTGTTGGGTCTCAGCAAGGTGGCTCGCATCGTGGAGATTTTCAGTCGGCGTTTGCAAGTGCAGGAGCGACTCACCAAGCAGATTGCCCACGCGCTCCTTACCGCCGTGGCTCCGGCGGGAGTGGCTGTCACTGTGGAGGCTACTCATATGTGCATGGTGATGCGAGGCGTTCAGAAAATCAACTCTAAAACGGTGACCAGCTGTATGTTGGGGGTATTTCGCGATGACCCTAAAACCAGAGATGAATATCTCACGCTCATCAACTGAACGATCCTCTTTCTCTCCTCTATCTACCTTTCATTATCTCTTTCTTCTCGTATTTCCTCACACACGCTGCCAGCACAGATCGTTCACAATGTTCCTCTCACAAACAAGGGTCCAATTTTCCTCGTAGACAATATATCACTGTTCACTTTTGATTGGAAATTTATTGATGTTTTATGTGTAGCATTACTATATGTAATATTCCGAATTGTGCACTGTTATTCTATCAATGTTGTGCTTCATTCATAATCGATATATTGCTTGTAGTCGCTGGTATTCAACTATAGATCCATAAAACAACACACCCACATACCTCTATGCAACTGAAATCCAATGTATTTTGTATATATATTTATTGTATATGAATATATATTGGTGTGCCTGCTTATTCAACCATTATATATACGGTGGTATTTTGGAATTATTATGCGAGGGACCAAAACTTCGAGTGACTTATATACTGGCGGATGCTTGATCCAGTTAGCACGAGATGTATTGTTTGTGTATGCGTGCTATATATCTTGTACGTTGTTTATCATACATGATTAATCAATGATTTTGTTCGGTGGATGTTAGCCAATCAATACAAGAGATTATTGAAGACAAAAACTCATTTTAATGACAAAATGAATTTGTTTAATTGTCTGTGTGTGTTTTCTCGACGAATTTATTATTTACTGGAATAAATTTTAAGAGTTCGGATGGTTTTTAATGCAGTCCTTGATTTTTCACCATTCTATGCTTCCATTTGTACAATCGTATTCTCCTGTATATCTTTTAATTCGGTTTTCAATAAGTATTTTTATATAAATTTTTGTCTTTACATTGTTCTTTCTCAGTAGGGTGGTTTGAATATCAAATTGATATCTCTCGTCTTTCTTCCAATATACTTTTTTTAATATTTGTTCATATTGTTGGTTTTTATTTACTGAATCATATATTTATTTATTGTTGGTTGTTTATATTGAGCAGTGTAGGTGGATTAATATTATGCTGTGTTATCTGATGAATTGTTTATTGTTATTTATTATTTTGATTTCTAACTCTTTCTCTTTCTACATATTTTGGTTAGCTTCCAGTACACATGGGGTCACCGCAGAGTAGTACACATGCACTCTTCGCCCATGCTACCGTGTATTTGCCTGTAATTAATAATAATAATAATGTTATTTGAGAACGAGGGAGTAAGCAGTAACATTGGCTATTTTCCACCTGTGATTTCGCTCTCACTTTCATCACTGTGTGTGTGTGTGTCAGGTGTGAGGGATTTGTTGAGTGAGGTAGAAAGTGTGAGCAGTGCATGTCGCTGGCACTCGGAGTGTATTTCCCAATTATCCACGGCAGTTGACCTCGTGTCTCGCCCGGGTCCTCTATGTCAGCACCATCACAACAATGATCGACTAGGATCGTTGTTCAGCTGGCGCGTGCACGCACTGTGCTGCTCCAGTCCTCGCTCAGACCGAACACAAATCACGTGCTGTTTGTTCAACAACACCTCCACCCGCCTCCTGCCCGATTTCTGGCAGTTGCATGTGCAATATGGAGAGAGGGGAGAGAGCAGCAGTTCCAGTAGCTGCCGTCCTCTGCCTCACGTGTGGCGGGGCGACGGACACCAGGTCAACATCGAGGTCACGGCCGGGTCATTGACCTCGCATGACCTGGCCGTCTCGTGCAGTCTCGTCTTCTGTATTGACCTGACCCGGGTCACTGACAGCGCGAGCACTCGCAGGCCCGTGGTTTGCGTGCCTCTGTTTGACACGGTCATTGACCTGCTCACAGTGGCCGAGGTCATTGACCCTGACATGTCATCATCATCATCACTATCATTATCTCCCGCCGCCAGTTTATCAGTGCTGGTGAAGCTAGCAGATTCCTCGAGCCAGTCGGTGTCTCGTGCTGTGTGGAGGCAACTGTTATCCCCCTCTCAACAACAACATCAACAACAACAACAACAACATGACATTGTGCGACTACAAGCTTGTGGGCAATGTGCATGTATGCGCGTGTGTCCAGTAACAGGCACTAACGGAGTGCGTGTGAGTGTGAGTGGTGATGGTGGTGTAATGGTGGCACGTTGGTGGCGAGCGGTGTGGTGGCGTCTCCATCACCACCACCACACGCCACCACAGCAGCAGCGAGTGGCCGCGTCGTTGGTGGCGCGACTCACAGCAATATCGAACAAGGTAGAACAGAAGGAAACAGCGACAAATGATGATAATGATGAAGAATTGATGGAATTATGGTCAGCTCTGGAAAGAGGCGTTTGTCAACATTTACCTGTCTATATTACGCTCTGATAACAAACACTATCAATTATTTGCAATGGTTTCTGTTGGGCTGCATGGTGTAGTGGTTAACACACCCGCCTCACAAGCGGGAGGTCCCGGGTTCAAATCCCGGTGTAGGAGAATTCTATAATCCAACAGCCCCTGTCCACCCAGCAGTAAATGATGATGCCAGATGTCAGTGATGAGTTGTTTCATGCATTCTGGGGAGGTGGCCCTCTCTAATACGTTCTTGTGGTGTCATAGCGTGGAGAGGGTTGGTTCTGCGGTGGCAGCGAACTGCACGGGACACACCTGTGTGTGTGTGTTCATAAGCTTCGGCTTCTTCCCGTGTAGCAGCTGTTACTTGAGCTTGCTTTAGTAATAATATTTAAAATGACGGATTGTTCGGTTGAGTGAGCATTGGATAATTCAGGAATATTGCTGGAGTATGAAAAACGAAGATGTCCTCAAGATATCACGCACGTGAATAACAACAATAGTTCAGTTGTCAAATAACTTAATTTAATTGGCACAGAAATCCACACACACACGCACTGAATTATCATAAAACTACAATCAACAACATACATCCCATCTCTCTCTCCTTCTCTCACACTCTTCCTTGTTCTCGAATGCACGACATTTTCCGGGACCGTTGCACGTTTTTCCACATTGCCAATGCAAAACAATAAGTAATTATTGCAATATGCAGAAATTACAGTCGATTCCGTGCAATAATATCAACAAAGCAACAGCTACACTAAATATCACACACATGACCTCACAATGACCTTGTCGATTAGTTAATCAGTGACCTCATCAATGACCTAATGAGCACCATCACACATGACCTCATCAATGACCTTGATGACCTGATAAATGGCACAATCAATGAACTCATGATTGACCTAATGAGAAAGATCACACATGACCTTATCGATGACCTTGATGACCCCGACATTGACCTGATCACATGATGAGGTCACGGTGCGGCTCTACGTCGCCGAGTTCTGCTTGCTTGGTCGTTATTTCTGCTGGCATTAGCAGGAGGAAGAGGGGCAGGAGGGGAGCAGTTCTCCAACTCTTTCTTCACCGCGGCCGCTCGTCTCCTGCAGCGACGCACTAGAGGAGGACTGTGAGTCCCCTCCTCGCCTCCACCTTCCACCTCAACCGCCGTGGTGTTACTGGTTGTCATGACAACATGGTGTTGTTTCTGCTTGCCTCTTGGAGGGGCGGCGGGTCTTCTCAGCGATCGACCTGCCCTCTGGCCGGCGGGAGTGAGAACTGGCGACAAAACCTCATCTGCTTCTTCATGAGTATCAATCACTTCTGGTTTTGTTGCTCTTCTTGACAATGCTACTGGAGGTGGAGACACAAATGGCGGAGAAGAAAGTGGTGGAAGAACGGTGTAATCTTGTGATTGAGCAGGCATGAGGAGAAGATTATCATCACAATCATCACAATCATCATTGTTCCATGAGATGGCGTTTTGTAGTAACACTTTTCGTCCCAATATCTCCTCAGTCATCGTAACAATATCGTCTTGTTTCTACTCTCAAACACACACACACACACACACACACACACACATACACACACACACATAAATACAAACGTACACAACAGGAAAATATATACAAATGTGGGTTTTCCGTATTTAAATACAATTTTGACAAACACGAACACACATAGCCAAGCTATAAAAACCCCCATGAAGTTTCGAAATGATTTAAACTGACATAATTTGTAGAATTATTGCAATAATCACTTCCATCAACTGCAATTCACTATTACGTCTGCTAGCTTGCATTATTCTGTGCAATATGTGTGTCAGTGTTGTGTGTTTGTGTGTCAGTGTGTCAGTGTGTGTGTGTCAGTGTTTGTGTCAGTGTGTAAGTGTGTGTGTAAGTGTTAGTGTTAGCGTGTCAGTGTTTGTGTCAGTGTGTAAGTGTTAGTGTTAGTGTGTCAGTGTTTGTGTCAGTGTGTAAGTGTTAGTGTGTAAGTGTTTGTGTCAGTGTGTGTTTGTGTCAGTGTGTGTAAGTTTTTGTGTCAGTGTGTAAGTGTTTGTGTCAGTGTGTAAGTGTTTGTGTCAGTGTGTGTCAGTGTGTAAGTGTTAGTGTGTAAGTGTTTGTGTCAGTGTGTGTTTGTGTCAGTGTGTGTAAGTTTTTGTGTCAGTGTGTGTTTGTGTCAGTGTGTGTTAGTGTTTGTGTCAGTGTGTGTTAGTGTTTGTGTCAGTGTGTGTTAGTGTTTGTGTCAGTGTGTGTTAGTGTTTGTGTTAGCGTGTAAGTGTTTGTGTCAGTGTGTGTAAGTGTTTGTGTCAGTGTGTAAGTGTTTGTGTCAGTGTGTAAGTGTTAGTGTTTGTGTGTAAGTGTTAGTGTCAGTGTGTAAGGGTTTGTGTTAGTGTGTGTAAGTGTGTGTGTGCGTCAGTGTGTAAGTGTGTCAGTGTTTGTGTCAGTGTGTGTCAGTGTTTGTGTCAGTGTGTAAGTGTGTGTGTCAGTGTGTGTGTGCGTCAGTGTGTAAGTGTATGTGTTAGCGTGTAAGTGCTTGTGTCAGTGTGTGTAAGTGTTTGTGTCAGTGTGTAAGTGTTTGTGTCAGTGTGTAAGTGTTTGTGTCAGTGTGTAAGTGTTTGTGTCAGTGTGTAAGTGTTTGTGTCAGTGTGTAAGTGTTTGTGTCAGTGTGTGTGTGTGTTTGTGTCAATGTGTAAGTGTTTGTGTCAGTGTGTGTGTGTTTGTTTCAGTGTGTGTAAGTGTTTATGTCAGTGTGTAAGGGTTTGTGTTAGTGTGTGTAAGTGTTTGTGTCAGTGTGTCAGTGTTAGTGTGTAAGTGTGTTTGTGTAAGTGTTTGTGTCAGTGTGTGCGTGTCTTAGTGCGTGTTAGTGTTAGTGTGTAAGTGTTTGTGTTAGTGTGTGTAAGTGCTTGTGTTAGTGTGTTTTTGTGTAAGTGTGTCAGTGTGAGAGCATGAGGGAGCGAGAGAGCAGTTACCTGGAGATGACAGTGAGATACCGTCAGTTGACAGCATTGTTGCAGAGTTTCATTGGCTTGATGCAGTCTGGCTCGTCTTATTTGCACGTCACACAACGTTAGCAGCGCCATCTGGTGACATTTCAACAAACTAGCCTCGACGAGTTTCTGTCTCAACAACGACACTGTCTTAGTATCTTGTTCTGCTTTATTAGAGCACATGGCGGAGGTGGCCATATGCACGGCGGCTCGTGCCTTCTCCTCAGCGGCCCCGGCATCATTGAGCAGGCTGGACAGCCAGGCGAGGTGGCGCGAGGCGGTGATGCACGCGCTCAAACGTCGTGGCTCACAACAAGAACAACAGCGACATCTGGACGGATGTCCGGGCAACTCCACCACTCCTCTTCCTCCCGTCCCCTGCCGCTCTGCCTTGTTGTCGTCGTCCCTGGTAGAGTCAGAGTATGAGAGCTGTCGTGAGACGCCGGGTAGAGTGATGGGAGAAGCACAGCGAGATAATTTCCTCTGCCAACGCAATTCCTTACACGGCGGAGTTCCGAAACTCTCCAGTAGATGGCGCTGTTCATCGTTGTTTTCCTGGTGTTGTTCGTTGTCGCGTTGTTGTCTCACAGGGGATGAAGGGGGGGTGTCGCAAACCACCATCACCGGTGACCCCGTCCTGCCGTGACCTGGCGTCCTGACCTCGTCCAGGTCACGCTGTTGTTCTTGTGCTGGGCTCACGTGGAAGAGCAGTCGAGATACGGTGTGCACGTGAACCTGAGCTGCACTGCAGTCCTCACACAATAAGTCAGCCTCCACCAACACACTGACCAACACACACAGTCTGCCTCACACACACACACACAGCAATATAGATAGATAGATAGAGAAATAGACACACACACACACAGCTATATAGATAGATAGATAGATAGACACACACACAGCAATATAGATAGATAGATAGATAGATAGACAGATAGATAGACAGATAGATAGATACATAGATACATAGATAGATAGATAGATAGATAGACAGATAGATAGACAGATAGATAGATACACAGATAGATACACAGATAGATAGATAGATAGACAGATAGATAGAGAAATAGACACACACACACACGGAAGTGTTATTGGTGGTTATTTATATAATTTTGATTTACCAAATAACATGTGTAAAATGGCATCCAAATTGTGAACGTTCTGAACAAATTTCTGACAAATCTAACTGGCCTACATTTTGGTTTATCTAAACGATTTGTCGCTGGCTATTCACAAAATTATTTAACAAGGTTTAAGAATAGGAAGACAGTGTTATGAATGTTATATATATAAATTACATGAAACTGCAATCTCCATGCATCTTGATCATCAACAAATACACACAGACATACAGACAGTAATAATATTAAGACGTGTTATTTCCTTGAATGTTAGGTTTGCTAGAACGCAGCTACACACACACACAAACTTGACCTCAAATCGTGACCTGTCGGTGACCTGCCCACCTGAGAGCGGCGGTCATCTCGTGCGTCACGGCCAAATGTTCCCTGCACCTCGCCCTCATCTCACGCGCACAATGCAGACGAGCATACACACCACATATGTACTCGGTGCAGTCCAGCGCCAGGCCGCAATAATACAGCCGACTGCTTATATCAACTGACACCCACACACACACACACAGACATACACATTTCTACATTCACCGCTGTTTATTCGGCTATAAGCCTCATTTTCTATTAGAAATCGGTGTTAAACTGTTGTGTTCGCTCATTCTCATATGTGTGTGTGATGTGGAGTGGTGGAACTGCTTTTAAACAACACAAAAGAAACAGACGCATGACGAACGAAGAGAATTATATGAATAAATACAATAATGATCAAGAAAATGATATGGATGGAACAGAAATTAATTCACTGCTATGTATGTGTGTATGTGAGGGGATAGAAAGACACACGCATAGAGACAGAGAGAGAAGAGATAGAAAGACACACATAGAGACAGAGAGAGAAGAGATAGAAAGACACACATAGAGACAGAGAGAAAAGAGATAGAAAGACACACGCATAGAGACAGAGAGAGAAGAGATAGAAAGACACACATAGAGACAGAGAGAGAAGAGATAGAAAGACACACATAGAGACAGAGAGAAGAGATAGAAAGACACACATAGAGACAGAGAGAAAAGAGATAGAAAGACACACGCATAGAGACAGAGAGAGAAGAGATAGAAAGACACACATAGAGACAGAGAGAGAAGAGATAGAAAGACACACATAGAGACAGAGAGAAGAGATAGAAAGACACACGCATAGAGACAGAGAGAGAAGAGATAGAAAGACACGTATAGAGACAGAGAGAGAAGAGATAGAAAGACACGTATAGAGACAGAGAGAGAAGAGATAGAAAGACACACATAGAGACAGAGAGAGAAGAGATAGAAAGACACACGCATAGAGACAGAGAGAGAAGAGATAGAAAGACACACATAGAGACAGAGAGAGAAGAGATAGAAAGACACACATAGAGACAGAGAGAAGAGATAGAAAGACACACATAGAGACAGAGAGAAAAGAGATAGAAAGACACACGCATAGAGACAGAGAGAGAAGAGATAGAAAGACACACATAGAGACAGAGAGAGAAGAGATAGAAAGACACACATAGAGACAGAGAGAAGAGATAGAAAGACACACGCATAGAGACAGAGAGAGAAGAGATAGAAAGACACGTATAGAGACAGAGAGAGAAGAGATAGAAAGACACGCATAGAGACAGAGAGAGAAGAGATAGAAAGACACACATAGAGACAGAGAGAGAAGAGATAGAAAGACACACATAGAGACAGAGAGAAGAGATAGAAAGACACACGCATAGAGACAGAGAGAGAAGAGATAGAAAGACACACGCATAGAGACAGAGAGAGAAGAGATAGAAAGACACACATAGAGACAGAGAGAGAAGAGATAGAAAGACACGCATAGAGACAGAGAGAGAAGAGATAGAAAGACACACATAGAGACAGAGAGAAAAGAGATAGAAAGACACACGCATAGAGACAGAGAGAGAAGAGATAGAAAGACACACATAGAGACAGAGAGAGAAGAGATAGAAAGACACACATAGAGACAGAGAGAAGAGATAGAAAGACACACGCATAGAGACAGAGAGAGAAGAGATAGAAAGACACACGCATAGAGACAGAGAGAGAAGAGATAGAAAGACACGTATAGAGACAGAGAGAGAAGAGATAGAAAGACACACATAGAGACAGAGAGAAGAGATAGAAAGACACACGCATAGAGACAGAGAGAGAAGAGATAGAAAGACACACATAGAGACAGAGAGAAGAGATAGAAAGACACACGCATAGAGACAGAGAGAAGAGATAGAAAGACACACGCATAGAGACAGAGAGAAGAGATAGAAAGACACACATAGAGACAGAGAGAAGAGATAGAAAGACACACATAGAGACAGAGAGAGAAGAGATAGAAAGACACGCATAGAGACAGAGAGAGAAGAGATAGAAAGACACACATAGAGACAGAGAGAGAAGAGATAGAAAGACACACATAGAGACAGAGAGAAGAGATAGAAAGACACACATAGAGACAGAGAGAGGGATAGAAAGACACACGCATAGAGACAGAGAGAGTGAATAGAAATACACGTATAGAGAAAGAGAGAGGGATAATATTAAGCAGAAACTGACTGGAATTGTCCGATTTGCTCCAGTGAACGAGACATCGGCCGTAAAAACATGCCAGGGCTGCCAGTTCAAGCGGCGTGTTGGCAACCCTGCTGTTGCTGTTGTTGTTGTTGTTGTGACAACACCAGGACACAGTGCTGGTTCCTGGCACGGATGATAGCAAAGATGCCAGATGATAGGCAGACGAGGACACGGCGGCATTATCCAGCCAGCGTACCAGCAGAACCTCACTGTTCAACACCTCACTCAACACTCTCACACTCTCTTCCATCTACACACACACACACACACACACACACATACACACACAAACACACACATACACACACACACACGTGCTTAACTCTACCAGCAACTTCTCAAATACAAACTCACCTAATATTATTATTATTATTATTATTACTAAGAATGATTCACTGGTCACTTATTCGAAATTCTCCTAGTATATATCACACTGACACACTTACACTTACACTTACACACACCGACACACACACACACACACACACACACACACTTACACTTACACGCACACACACACTGACACACACTTACACTTATACACACACACACACACTTACACTTACACACACACTTACACGCACACACACACTGACACACACACTTACACACACACTTACACACACACACACACACTGACAAACACACACACACACACTTACGCTTACACACACACACACACACACACACACACACACACTGACAAACACACACTTACAATTACACACACTTACACTTACACACACTGACACACATTTGAACAACTAAACCAATATATATTTACTAATACACACACAGGCAGAGTTACACTGACACACACAAACATACATATATATGAGTTGTGAGCTGGGATGACCCACAGCTGACCTGTGACCTATGGTAATGCCTCCAGGCGCGAGCCAACAGGTCTCTTATTCGTGTGAGATTGACATCATCGTGACCTTGCTGTTGAGATGATTGTGATTGTGATTGTAAACAATCAAGACTCCAGTGGTCTTCAAACAAACCTTCCCATGCACCACGTTGAGATAACTCCACCACGGCTGGTATTAATAAAACATACACACACACACACAAGCATACACACTCAATTAAGAATTCAACATAACGTACAGGACTAATTCAACAGAATAGATAAAGATAGATAGATAGATAGACAGATAGATATACAGATAGATAGATAGATAGACAGATAGATAGACAGATAGATAGATAGATAGATAGACAAATAGATAGATAGATAGACAGATAGATAGATAGATAGATAGATAGACAGACAGATAGATAGATAGATACCATTAATCATGTATGTTTGATGATTGTTGAATAATTGAGCCAGTTGAAACAGCAGGGTCCAGGCAAGCAGTGATTGTTGTGAATATCCCAGTCCTGATAATACTCGACCTATGTCCTCCACTGTACTCATCAACTCATCACTGCTGTAACGAACACAACACACCGCCTTCTGTCCTCACACACACACACAGACATACACATACACACACACACACACACACATTTACACACACAGACATACACTTACACACATACACACACTTACACACATAGACATACACACACATTTACACAAAAACACAAGAGAAAGACACAAACATACACACAAACACAGATATACAAACAAACACACACATAGATGTACATACTTAGACAGACACACATACACATCTACCCACAGACAGGCACATACACACACATAAGGACATACACACATATATAGAGTGCATAGTTACCAGTATAATATGAATATGTGTGTGTGTCAGTGTGTATGTGTGTCAGTGTGTGTGTATGTGTGTCAGTGTGTATGTGTGTCAGTGTGTATGTGTGTCAGTGTGTGTGTGTGTGTGTGTGTGTGTGTCAGTGTGTGTATGTGTCAGTGTGTGTCAGTGTGTGTGTGTGTCAGTGTGTATGTGTCAGTGTGTGTGTGTGTGTGTGTGTGTCAGTGTGTGTGTGTGTGTGTGTGTGTCAGTGTGTGTGTGTGTGTGTGTGTGTGTATGTGTCAGTGTGTGTGTGTCAGTGTTAGTGTGTCAGTATGTGTCAGTGTATATGCGTTAGTGTGTGTCAGTGTGTTCACCAGTTGTACAATACTCACCAGTATTAATATAAGAGCATAGTAATGTCTCAGTAATGTCTCACCAGTTGTACAATACGTTGGGCGACATGTAGACACGTGATCAGCGACTTGACCCGGTCATATTCGTGGGTCAGGTTGATGCTGTCGTGACCTGACACGGTCAATGTGCAGGCAGAGTCCAGGTCAACCTCCTCGTCGACCTGCTGCTCACCTGACCCGGGGTCATTGACACTGCTCGCGTCCAAGTTCACCTTGCTAGTCTGATAGTTACACACGGATATACATAAGCTAAAGGTCGCACAGAACAGGACAACTATATGTGTGTTTTTATCAATTAAAATTCGTCTATTTTTGTTTCTAATAACCTCTAATGACATTAAATTTGATGCAACAACTGAATTTATTGAATTTGCTAGCGCTGTGTGTGTGTGTGGAAAATGAAGATGAGATGGCTGAATTAAGAAGTGGGGAATCAGAGAGAGAGGGGAAAAAGGTTACAGATAATCATTGTTCATTATTGAAGCAGAAGTTATAAGCAGAACGTACCGCAGCCTGTCGAATGTCCAATTGTTTCAGACAGATGAATTTCTGCCAGCCGGCCACACAAATGTCCCAGTAAATACTCAATGACTCATGAGTCACTCCTCCACATGTCTAACACACACACACACACACACACACATACACACATACACGTTCGTACATTACATATTCATATATTAGATACATACATACATTCATTCATATACAAGACACACACACATAAAAACATTACACATTCATATATTCCTTAATACATTTATACATTAATAAACATTAATACTTTCATACATGGCATATGCATACATACACACACACACACACAAATGTAAAACACTAAAAACATCACCATTTCATACACTCAGCAAAACACGAACGCTTACTAACATGTTTTTGTGTGTGTATGTCAGTTTCTGTGTCAATATGTCAATTTGTGTCAATGTGTCAAGTTGTGTCAATGTACCAGTGTGTCAATGTGTCAGTCTGTAGTACCAGTATGTCAATATGTGTCAGTGTCAATTTGTATGTATGTGTGTCAGTACGTGTGTCAATATGTGTCAATGTGTGTAAATGTGTCAGTGTATGTGTCAGTATGTGTCAGTATATGTGTCAGTATGTGTGTCAGTGTATGTGTGTCAGTGTATGTGTCAATGTATGTGTCAGTATGTTGTACCAGTGTGTCAGTATGTGTCAATACGTCAGTATGTGTCAATGTGTCAGTTTTTAGTACCAGTGTGTCAATATATGTCAGTGTATGTGTCAGTATGTTGTGTCAATATGTCAGTATGTAGTACCAGTGTGTCAATATATGTCAGTGTATATGTCAGTATGTGTCAATATGTCAGTATGTAGTACCAGTGATGTCAATATGTGTCAGTATGTGTGTCAATGTCAGTATGTAGTACCAGTGATGTCAGTGTCAGTATATGTCAGTATATAGTACCAGTGATGTCAGCCAGTCTACTGCTTGTTGACACAGCGAGGCAGCACGAGACAGTGAGGTCACGTGACTGAATCTGACACGAGCTACTAGCAGCCAGCAAGTGTGCACATCAAGCTCACCGACATTCTTCACACCAAGTACACCGGTCAACTGGTCTATTATAGCAGACATCAACACAACACGACCTGACCTAACATACACACACACACACACACACACATTCCTACACACACTATTTATACATTAATAGAACATTCATAATTTCATGCATGAAATACACACATATACACACACACATACAGACAATCAAATGATAGGACTTCACTTTAAACGTTTCTCAATATTATTTGACCTTCAAACAACAGTGTGTGTGTGTGTGTGTGTGTGTGTGTGTCAGTGTGTACCCGAGTTCGGTGGACATTTTGGCCTCCAAATACAGCAGTGACACGGTGACGTCACGAGTCACGTGACCGCGCGAGGCAACCAGGTCAGCCATTGTGACCCCCTGTCAGGCACAAACAGGTATTCAACTGATTTAAGTGTAAATATATTTAAACATGAAATTTGTGATAAAAACAAATTAAAATAATATTATATAGGATCTAATTATAAAAACACAAAATGAAAGTGCACAATCAAATAAAACACGAGAATTCAACAAGTAAGAAATTGTCGTGAAAAAATCATGCAAAATCACGCGGCTCAATACCACAAGATCCGTCGATAAACACACACACACACAGTAATACAAACAGAGAATATACGAGAGAGAGAGAGAGAAGGAGAGATGATGTGATAAAACTGACCACACAAGTGTGTTGTTTATCTGCACGACGAGCTGATCTCTTGGCCAACATGAAGGCGGACATCAGCTGCTGTGTCAATGATGATGTTGAAGACTTGTCTGCCGTCTCCTCTACATCACCAGTAGATGGGAGAAGGACGAGCAGGAGCCAGGCGGCGTGGGAGAGAGTGGAGAGAGCTGAGGAGTGTTGTGTATTGTGACGCTGTATGCTGGCAGTGTGAACGGCTCGTCGAACCAACAAACTTACACACAACTGACACACACACACATACAAACATGTGTGTATCTAGCAAGATTTATGTATGATCACAAATATAATAGAATATTATTAATAATACTGGTGTACCTCACGTCTATGGACAATACAGAACTGGGCACAGCGCAGGAACAGTTGACCTGAGGTCACGGTGAGGTCAACATCGCCCGAGCCACACAGAGTATACAGGTTGCCACACATCATCACTGCAAGCACAAACACAGCAGAAATTAACCAGTATTCAAACAATCATATTCACAAAATTCCCCAGTGAAATAAACTAAATTTACTCTCTATATTCCACAATAAACATGAAAAAACACCCATAAAACAAAATAAAAACAATGTAAATTGGTAGAAAAATACAAAATTCCTGATATAAATATAAATTCATGAAGAAATCATTCACCAAATATAATCCCCAAGTGAAATTATCTTTGTTTTTTTATCAAACACCACGAGACCAGAATGCGTAAGATCCTCCATGATACCTCAATAATCAACCAACCACCACTAATATCAACAAATATACATACACATGTGTGTGTGTGTGTGTGTGTGTGTGTGTGTGTGTCAGTGTGTGTGTGTGTGTGTGTGTGTGTACTTAGAAGATTGGTGATCCAGGTTGTGTCAGAGCTGTTTCCATCATCCTCCTTCTCTAGTTGTTTGATCAACGAGCCCACATAGAGCAGCAGTTGAGATGACATGTCGTGTAGTTGCCACAGTGTCCGCACGGGTGCGCCACCAGTCTTAACAATGAGCGAATGAGCCACATTAGCCAGCCGTACAGGAAGCAAGTGAGACAAATGTTGCGCACCTCGACCACAACTGTTAATGTTGTCAGTGTTGTTGTTGTTGTTGTAGAGTTGTAACAAACTGACTGAGGCGGCACAAACAACACTGCAAAATGACCGTGACATCTGCTGGACAAACATACACACAAACACCACACATACAAACATACACACAAACATACGCACATACACAAACACACACCACACACATACACAAACACAAACACATACGAACATACACATAAACACACACAAATATACAAGCACACATACAAACACACACATACAAACACATACATACACATAAATACACACATATATATATATATATATATATATATATATATATATATATATATATATATATATATATATATATACAAATAGAAAGACACACACATACACGAATATACATAAACACACACAAGCACACACACAAATACACCGACCCAAAAACACACATATTGTATGTGTGTGTCTCACTGTAGCATTTGCTGACGAAAAAACAATTACAAAAGACAGTAAAAATATTAAATAAACCGCCAACATAGTGTTTTGTGTGTGTTTATATTTTCTAATATTATCAATCTGTTACTGTCTATCTGTATGTGTGTATTTGTTGATGATCAAGATGCATGGAAATTGCAGTTGCATGTAATTTATATATAACATTCATAACACTGTCTTCCTATTTAAATATTACATAATTAATTTCACAGTACAAACTATAACGTGCTGATAATAGAAATAAGTTAACATGTTAATAAGTTAACATGTTAGCAAGTTAATTTAACATAGACAGTGTCGCCACCTATTGGTGACCTGTTCAGCTGAGCTCACCGGCTTGTGTGACGTCACAGTGAGGTCCAGAGAGAGACGAGTGATAATATACACTGTGTACCAGCCCTCTAACACGCACACAAGCTGTGTGTTGTGTTGTGATGTGACGTCACATGATGACGTCATAATACGCAGCACAGAATCAACCTCGTCATGGATGACGTCATTGATATTCTCGTCTCCAACCACACACGCGCATACAAATACATTAATTGTAAATACGCATGAATTATGTATAAAAGTTGTAACAATAAATAAATATATGATTCCATAAATATCTATTAATGTTAATATGAACATATAAATGGAGCATATAAAGGTTAAAAAATAAGTGACAGCTGCTACACGGGAAGAAGTCGAAGCTTATGAACACACACAGGTGTGTCCCGTGCAGCTCGCTGCCACCGCAGAACCGACCCTCTCCACGCTATGGCGCCACAAGGACGGAAGACGTATTAGAGAGGGCCACCTCCCCAGAATGCATGACACAACACATGACTGATATATGGTACCATCATTTACTGCTGGGTGGACAGGGGCTGTTGGATTATAGAATTCTCCTCGGTCGGGATTTGAACCCGGGCCTCCCGCTTGTGAGGCGGATGTGTTAACCACTACACCACGCAGTCCAACAGTCACATTATCGCCAGTATACAAGTGGTGATCATATTTACCTTCGATCGAGCCAGCCTGCAGTAACAACTGCACGAGACTCACTGATTTCTGCTCAGCCTCTGATGATGACCTGATCACAGCTTCACTTAGCAGCTGCAGCTGACCAGATAAGCTGAAATTAAGCCGAGCAGCCAGTCTAACAGCTGCCAGCTTGAGTCTACAGCTCCCAGCCGAATGTCGACTGTTGACAGCAGTGGACAACTGCACGAGAACAGAGGGGATGAGATGAAAGGGTGGTGCAGTTTGTGTGGCCGATGTGAGGGGGGTGGATGAGGGGGGTAGTTGTAACACCCCCTCAACCACAGCCACCCCTGTGGCAACCAGCTTGCTGACATCACAAACAGCATCACTGACTAGAAGACAGCAGAGTCGCAATCCTGACGTCATCAGCTGACTGGCCAATGAGGGGCAGTCTTGCACGCGCCGGCGGCCACAAGACAGCAGCAGACGGGAGCCATTAGACACGGATGTCAGGCAGCTGCTAGCGTTGTCACGTGCGGCGGTCGATAACTGACTCACGTGTTGGTACAACACGTCGCCAAACTGAGCAGCAAACTGCATCACGTCGTCTGCCTAACAACATGCACAAGCATAAACATACAAACATATATACATACAAACATATATACAAGCATATATACAAGCATATGTACAAGCATACAAACATATATACACACAAGCACATATATATTACATTAAGACATTTATATCGCGCTTTTCACCCGAGGGTCTCAAAAGCGCTCACACACACACACACACACACACACACACACACAAGCATACATACACCCACATACAAGCATACAAACATATATACATACAAGCATATAAACAAGCATACATACACACACATACCAGCATACAGGCATATATACAAGAAGGCATACAAACACATATACACAGACGTACAAGCACACAAAAACATACAGACACACACGCACACATACAGACACACGAACAGATATGAAGTGTGTCAGTGTGTGTCAGTATCAGTGTTAGTGTGTGTCAGTGTGTCAGTGTGTGTCAGTGTTAGTGTGTCAGTGCATCAGCGTATCAATGTGTCAGTGTATAAGTGTATGTGGCAGTGTCAGTGTGTGTGTGTGTGTGTGTGTGTGTGTGTGTGTGTGTGTGTGTGTGTGTGTGTGTGTGTGTGTGTGTGTGTGTGTGTGTGTGTGTGTGTGTGTGTGTGTGTGTGTGTGTGTGTGTGTGTGTGTGTGTGTGTGTGTGTGTGTGTGTGTGTGTGTGTGTGTGTGTGTGTGTGTGTGTCAGTGTGTTAGTGTATCAGTGTGTCAGTGTGTTAATGTATCAGTGTGTTAATGTATCAATGTGTCAGTGTATCAGTGTGTCAGTGTGTTAGTGTATCAGTGTGTCAGTGTGTCAATGTGTCAGTGTATCAGTGTCAGTGTATCAGTGTGTCAGTGTGTGTTAGTGTATCAGTGTATCAGTGTGTCAGTGTGTATCAGTGTCAGTGTCAGTGTGTCAGTGTCAGTGTGTCAGTGTGTGTCAGTGTCAGTGTGTATCAGTGTATCAATGTGTCAGTGTATTAGTGTATCAGTGTGTGTCAGTGTATCAGTGTATCAATTTGTCAATGTGTCAGTGTGTGTCAGTGTCAGTGTGTCAGTGTCAGTGTCAGTATGTTAGTGTATCAGTGTGTATCAGTGTATCAGTGTATCAGTGTCAGTGTTAGTGTATCAGTGTCAGTGTATCAGTGACAGTGTCAGTGTATCAGTGTATCAGTGTCAGTGTCAATGTGTCAGTGTGTCAGTGTGTCAGTATCAGTATCAGTGTCAGTGTCAGTGTGTGTGTCAGTGTCAGTGTCAGTGTCAGTGTGTATCAGTGTATCAGTATGTCAGTGTGTCAGTGTCAGTGTCGTAATGCACCTTGCTGACGGCGAACATGAGGAAATAGAGCAGTTCGGCGTATTTGACAGCGTTCGCGGCCGGTACATCACACAACACGTGACAACACTGTACAGCAGCATCCGACACGAACCTCCTGCCTGCCGCGTCCAACTCGCCCAGCTGTTTCTGCAGTGTTCTGGCCAGCGAGACCAGTAGTGGCTGCACCAGCTCGTAACTGCGTCGCTCGCTCACAAACTCCTGCACAAACAGGCGGCGTAGTCAGATATTGAGCGAAATAAGTAGAAAAGCACGAATTGAGCACAGCTTCCACAGCTCACAGTTCGAATCTTGACCCGGGTTCGTTCACTGAAACATATCTACCAGCTTGCTGTTGATATTATTATTATTATTGGTGTTTTAAGCGCGCAACGACCAATTTAAACTCCCGGTAGAGTCAAGCGGAGATGATGTGATGAACGAACCCGGGCCAGGATTCGAACCGCGAACCTCTGACACACGAGAGTTCAGCCAGCCTTACCACTGAGCTACTTGGGAGCTTTATCTACCAGCTTGAGTATACACTGGTTGTAGATTGGGCTCACAGCGGGGTGTGCCATATATACGGTCTCAACAGCAAATTGTCGTGTAGGCTTAAAATACAGCAATAATAGCAAACATCACAAGTAACCACAGCGTGTGTCAAATTGCCGCTAGAAAACAATGCAAAGCTATAAAAGAAATATATTCATATATAACACCAAATACGGTGCTCAAAAACATGCCGCGCAAAATAAATGCTCTGTTTGGGATCTACTTTATAAATTGATTGTGTTTATTGTTGTTGCGTATGTGTTTTATTTATTTTTGTGTACACTTATGTGTGTATGCGTGTGATGGTTTTGCTTGTATGCTCGTACTTATGTGCAATATTGTGTATATGTGTGTATGTATGTATAGGTACATGCATGTGTGTGTGTGTGTGTGTGTGTGTGTGTGCACGAGTGAGTGTATATCTAAATGTTGTGAAGTTTGTTACTGCTGCTGCAAATTATTGCTACCTTGATGTGCTATGTCCTATATAAATTGTGGTTCTGCGAGCTCCTCCGGAGGAGTAGAACTAAAATATTCATAAAGAATATTCATAATCAAATTCATATTCAAATTCAAATATTCATAAAGAATAACACCAAAGTAAGCTTTTTGACAATGAAATTCAGCCACTGAATATTTCCAATCAAGTGGACGAAACAACGCTACCTTCATATTCTCGTTGAAATCGGTCAGCTCAAGGGATTTCAAAGAGGACAGAAGACTCGCAACGGCAGGATCTGTCGGTGCGGAAGACATGACCCCCGCAGCTCAAGTCTGCTCAGCAAGCACACAAATATCAGGCTTTGAAGAACCTGCATGAAAAATACATTAAATTTGTGAAATGTCCATTATTAGTTGCTAAAAGGACACAAATACAGATATTTCCACTAATATCAATACAACACAGTAGTGAATAAAACCAATCAGAACCAAACTTGGTGAAAAAACATAACAAAATTTCACCCAAAAATACAATTGAGATATAAAACCAAATACCGCACAAGAAATGCCTCAAATAATACTCCAAGTAGAATAAACAATCAGAAAGCAGCACACATTCGCCTGAATTGCCCGCTTCTTAAATTTATAATGATGCCAGCTGAAAATATCTCAAGAATTTCACTCCACTGTATAATCAACATTTTTTATTATTTGGTCTGCTAATTAAATGAGTTAAATTGTATAAATAAGCACATATCTATCATTTTAAATTCATGTATTGTGGTTTTTTATTATAAAACAGTTAACAATGAAACAACACTTTCAACAAACTCCAATACACGTAGAACACTCCTTCCGTTCCCCTCACTATTCTCCTCACTCCCTGCAAAAAATCTCCCCGTGTTGCATTTTTCCGTTGTGTTGCCATGGCAACTCAGGAACTCTCACAATTATAAATTAACAAGCAATTAACATGATAAGCAATATGTAAAAATAATTATATATATATACTACAACATTCATTTTATTTGTTATTTTCTATTATAAATCGTTTTCATCTATTATATATTTATTTTTAACAACATTCATTTTTGTGCATAAACGTGGTAATATTTGTTTCTATCGTAGGTGTAATTGTTCTTGTATGTGCATCATTAAGGTATTACTTCAAAAACTTTTTTTTCTAGGGAAAGCATTTAATTTCGCCAATAATTTCATTGTCTGACTTACATGTTGTGTTATGTTTTTTATGTTGATTGAAGGTATTGCATACGAATGAAAAAATTATAGAATGAAAAAATCTGTCTGACTAAATATTTTTAGTTTGACTAAATCGCTTGTATTTACTTTCTTTTTTGTAATATATATTTTATTTTATTTATTCGCCTGTTTTTTGGAATTTTCATTAATAATATATATTAATATTTTGGTTGTTTTGTGACTTCTCTTTCTTTTACTTGCTCATTTCTCCCATATTCTTTACAATTGTCGTTTTATCTCAATTGATGTTTTCCCTTTTTCGCGCTTGTGTTTTACCGGCGCTATAGCAAATACACGTTGTTGTTGTTGTTGAAAGTATAATCGCATCAGGATGGTTATATAATGCGTTATCATTGTGCAATGATATTTAGCTGACCAAAATTAGCACCTCAAATCAGCTGTATATATTTATTACTATAATTCCATACTAGCACACACACACACACACACACACACTCCTCGTCTGTCAAATGAAAAATATGATATGATACGACAATAAAACATAAACTTCAAAATATTTCACTACTCGCAAACCTCAAATAGAAATTAAAAACAATTTCCACTCATCTTTCCATTTCCAACTTTCAAGTGTGTTTCTCGCAGAGAGAATAAATCCATATTTTTTTACAGTTTCGAGGCACTTATTAACTACACTGACATTTGTAATAAATTACTATTAAAACTTAAATTTACAATAAAAATATCTTGTTAATATTTGACAGCTATCTATGAGGGGATTTTGTTTATGAATTAAACGCATTTATTACAAAAACAGAGATGCAATATCCCTCGGAGTATAGATCACATTTTTCATGTCACGTGCTGGAAAAACTAATCCAGCCATTAGATATATATATATATATATATGTGTGTGTGTGTGTGTGTATGTGTACTAACAATGAATTAGACATTCTGTGATGTCTCACATCCTCACGATGTTGTTTTATTCTCGTTGCAATGCCCTTTCCTGTCTCACCGTAATAAGCCTTATCGCATCCACTACATGGTATTTTATAGACTACGCTATCTTTATTGGTTAGTTCGTTTCCTGTTTGAGTGTTCCTAGATGTTTTGACTGTCTTTTTCATAAGTTGATCGGATATTTTTAATCCTGTTGTTGGTACCAGCATGTAGTTTGTTCTCTTCAATATAGTGTTCAGTTGTCTGCACTCCTTTGATTCTGGAACGATTATCATGTTCTTATTTGGATTGAGTGCACGCTTTTTTCTTTGATGTATTTTTTGCGCTTTCCTTTTGCATTTTATTATGAATGCTAATATATATATATATATATATATATATATATATATATATATATATATAGAGAGAGAGAGAGAGAGAGAGAGAGAGAGAGCTGGGAGCTGAGATGAAATGGTGTTGTCATGGCAACGCTGCTGGAGCCTGGTTGTCATGGCAACGACAGTCTCAATCACATATCTTGATCCCCCCGGCTGAGAGCAGTTCAGCAGCAGCTTAGTGAATGACATGAACAAGCCCACGACTCCCCCTCCTCTGGGTCTCATCCCCCCTCCTCCCCCCACTCGCAGGCGAATATGTGACATGCAATGACGCGCGAGCCAATTGGCGAGACGAAAATGGCGCACTGGCGGCGATGATGGCGCCAATGAATCTGTCTGTCAGATCAACGCTCGCGTGTATGTGTGTGTGTATGTGTGTGTGTGTGTGTCAGTGTGTGTGTCAGTGTGTGTGTGTATTCCATGCGTGATGTTTTCTATAACAACATACTGACACACACACACACACACACATACACACACACATACATACATGCGTTCGCCACCAGCGTTGACGAAACTGTTTATACTGTCAACACTGCACGCATTCACACCACACACACACACATACACACACACATACACACGTACATTGACGTATTTATATATAAATATATATATATATATAGTTCGTTTCAATGAAAATTTCCATTTTCAGGCAGTACTTGCGTTGAAATAGATTTTTTTTGATTTTTCCGACCAAAAATACATATATTAAGCCGTATCGAGCTGTAAAATATTAATTATTTCGCAAATGACACACATAACCTAACTGAGATTTCAAATATATAGGTTGATAAAATTTAAAATAAACATAACAGATATATAAATAAAAATAATTTAGATAGACACAAGTATATAAATACAGGACAAAATTCAGAAGTTAATTATTTATAGAAATCAGAAGATAGTCACTATGAAACGGACGTGTTCCTAAATTAAATTTCAATCTCTGTGTGTGTGTGTGTGTATTATTATTAAGACTGTGTATATTGCAAAATAAATAAATGCAGTATATTGATGTTATAACGCTAGCCAACGTAATAAATATATGAAAACAAACATCATACGATATTTTCATTACAGAGAAAGAGTCAGTTTGAAATATGCATTATTACTCATACAAGCCCAATATACTGTATTTTCATCCACATATTCACCCTCACACACACACACACACACACACACACACACACACACACATACACACTTAGTGTCGTCTGTTCAAGTGTTTATCGCCTAGCAGCAACAGCAGTGTTGTCATGGAAACACACAATGATCTCGTCGCCATGGCAACCAGGACATTCTACCGGAAATGGCTCAAACTGTTGTCTATCGCTCTAGCAGACACATACACACACACACACACACACACACATACATACATACACACATCATTTGATGGATGAGAAGACAGAACAGCTCAATTTCTCACAAATTTTGCGTGTCTGTGTTCTTGTCACCTGTCTACGTGTATGTATGTGTGTGTGTGGGTGTATGTTAGTGTATATATGCGTGTGTCTTATGAAGTGTGTGTGTTTGTGTGTGTTAGTAAGTTAAATTATTTTAAAGAGCACACGTCTTCCTAACAATCGATGTTAATTGTCCCTGCTAATATTGACATAATAATTGTGTGTTTCTATATTCTTTGCGATTAAGGTTGTGCGAAGTAGGTATATATAAGTGTGCCTTTTTATGAATTATTGTGTGTGTGTGTGTGTGTGTGTGTGTGTGTGTAAAATGTCAGTTAGTGGGGTGGATTGTGTTCGTGAATCATTTTACCATGGTAAACATTATTCGCAAACATCAAGGTAACCATTTTACCACCTCGCCCCTCACAGTGGATCCATTAGATCAGAGGTTTTATAACCGGGGCTGCTCCCCTAGGGGATGGAAGGATTGCTGTGAATGTTTTACAAAAAAATTATATATTTAACATATACATTATATTTTGCCTGAAAAACATAGTTTTGCTTAATCCTCTTAAAGGAGTTGTATGAATGAATATTGAATATAAGAAAGTTTTGTTATTACATCGTTTGTATTTATATATTTTCGTATAGCTATCAAGAATTCAGGGGGTGTGAGAACTGATTGCTTATTTGAAAGAGGTAATGATGAGATCTTCCTCGCGCACAATTATTGTCTTCAATTAACTACACCAGTGCTTTCCAAACCTGTGGTACGCGAGAAACAACCAGCTGCTACACCAACATTTTCAGTATTATTAGAAGTTTCTGTTTTTCTGCTCGACATTGCAGTATGAGCGAGGATTTTCATCAACCTTCATGACTCTTTATTGAGTTGATATTTTCAGTTGATTTGTGTATTCCACTTGTATACAATTATATATATCATGATAAAGTGATATCTGATAGAAAAATGAGTTCTCTGGAACCAGGTGGTACTCGGTCACAAATAGGTTGGGAACCACAGCACTGGGTTGTGAAGAGGTACACACACACACACGAACATACACATACACACGGACATACACACACAGAGACATTCGTGGAATGTTCACATCTCAACATACACACAGAGCGCGTCTTCACCATGTCACCTTGTTGTATGCGCGTGTGTCGTGTGTGAATGAGTTGTCAATGAACGGTACAAAACGGCTCCTGGCACGTGCACACACACACGCACACACACACACACACACACACACACACACACACACAGGCACACACACACACACACACACATACACACACACACACACACACACACACACATACAGGCACATACATGAACATACACAGATGTGCATGAACACATTCTAATTAGGTCTATATAGCCTTATAGACAAACTTTATGTTTTAATCACCTTGTTAAACACATATTTTCAAAGTATTTGTTAATATATCTAGAAAAACCAATGGCTAACATTAGTACAAGCATATTCATACAAATGTTATAAACTTTCTAGAAAAATTGCTCGTGCTTTGATGGTAGCAGGTCTCGAATAACTTGTGAATAATGTAGAAACTCAATGATACTTCTTTCAATATATATTATTATTATTATTATTAATTATAGACAAATCCAGTAGCATGGGGGAAGAGTGCAAGTGTACTATTACCAACCTGCGGTAGCCCCATGTGTACTGGAAGCTTATCACAAAATATATACAGAAGAAAAGAGAGTTTGAAAACAAAATAATAGATAGATAACAATAAACAATTAATCCGATAACACTTCATAATGTCACTCCACCCACACTGCTCAATAAATAACAACAATCAACAATAAATATTAATAAATAAGTGAATATATAACAATCAACAGATAAGCAAAAATATTATTCAATAGGTAACAACAATCAACAATCAATCACACAATGAGACATCGTTGAAGCCGCTCATTATTTTACAGAAATGAATTGTTCTAATATTATTCAATCTTCCAGCAAAAGCTCACACAAATCTATATTTCTCTACAGCCAAAATTATAAAACTTGATGGCTTGACACACCTAAATACTTGTAAATACATGCTCCAAATATATTACAGTGCAGAACAATAAAAAAACTAGTTAATAAATCCAAGACACACTGACAAATTCTTAGTTTAATACACTCGAACGCGCATCAGAGCAAATTATTTCGATATTGAAGGGATCAAACTATTGAACTCTATCAGTTTAAGACCTAAAAACATTCCAGGTAGGCGTTTGTTTAGCAAACAGTTGAAAGATGAGCTAATATGGGTTTATGCAAAGCAATGACTATATAATTACAAGTCCCACGGATGTAAATGACCGGGAATCGTGAACCATGCGTGAATTATGAATGTTTGTGGATGTGTTTCTTAAAACTGAGTGTGTATAACCATGACTTTGAACTTGCAACCAAATTGATAATTTTTGTGATCAACTTAACTCAATTTCTTCTTTTTCTATCTAAATATGTATTTTATCATGTTTACAGACTTTTTTCATTCTTTATGGCAAAACAAACTTCTGCCCTCGATAGCACAAATTTCACGTTTTTTCTTATATGAATCATTGTTTGCTGCTGTCGCTTGTAAATATAAAATAAATAAATAAAAGTAAGATATAATAAATAACAACAAACAACAATAAATCATTTTATACTTCATAGTATCAATCAAACAAATAAAAATAAATATTACTAAATAGAGAATAATTAACAAGAAATAAAAATTAATACATATATATCAGTCAAATCCGCTGTTTCAGTAGCATTTCATTGACGTTGTGTTTGAATTAATTCAGATTTTCCTGCAAGATTCAGATTGTGCTCATTCAACGCACTCTCAGAGTGTTCGTGAGATATTGAGTCATTGTGCCTTCATCAAATATTTCCTTATAAATTTCAACTCGTAAAAACTCCATGTCCCCGATTTCATCGAGTAATCGGAATTGTCAATATTATACCAAGTTTCTATATTGATGTGTGTTATATATTATATATATTTATCGCTCTTTCATGTATATTCTGAGCTTCTAGGAGGTCGTCTAGTTTGTCTATGTCAGGGGTCGCCAACTAAAAACATTCAAACAGCCAAATTGGACCAGAAAAGAAAAAACAAATATGTCTGGAGACACAAAAAAATTAGAGCCTTATATAAGTCATATAATGAAGGCAATATATGCCTATTATATATTTATGCCTATTATATTAATATATGCCTTTATCTATATTAGCCTACTATCAAAATGACTAAGTCGGCTACAAATACATAATTTGCCTTCATGATTGAATTTTTCCATTTTGAAACATTTTTTCAAAGCTCCAGTGAGCCAGAAGAGAGCGTTTGAGAGTCGCCGGTTACCGACCCCTGATCTATGAGACTGGCCCTATCGTGCGCGATTGGACCGTTGTGGCTCATGAAGACATTATGTCGCGCTGGATGGGGATAAAGGGGGTGATGTCCACGAGCACCCCCACTCAACAAAATGGCCGACATTGCCGATATTGGTAGAGAGTAGCGAGTCACGAGCCACTGCTCTCACACACCCTCTCTCTCTCTCTCTCTGTCCAGCTCTTATGCAAACACCACTCACAATACAACCAATGAGATTATCCATTGTATGTCTGTCTGTGTGTGTGTATGGACGTTATTGCAGCGGGCTTATTATTATGCGAGCGACTACTTCAGTTATGTGTATGCTACCACTACTGACACGACATCACTGACACGACACCACTGACACGACATCACTGACACGACATCACTGACATGACACCACTGACACGACATCACTGACACGACATCACTGACACGACACCACTGACACGACATCACTGACACGACATCACTGACACGACATTACTGACACGACACTACTGACACGACATCACTGACACGACATCACTGACACTGATACCACTGACACGACATCACTGACACGACATCACTGACACGACATCACTGACACGACATCACTGACACGACACCACTGACACGACATCACTGACACGACATCACTGACACGACATCACTGACACGACACCACTGACACGACATCACTGACACGACATCACTGACACGACACCACTGACACGACATCACTGACACGACACCACTGACACGACACCACTGACACGACATCACTGACACGACATCACTGACACGACATTACTGACACGACATCACTGACACGACATTACTGACACGACATCACTGACACGACATTACTGACACGACACCACTGACACGACATCACTGACACGACACCACTGACACGACACCACTGACACGACATCACTGACACGACATCACTGACACGACATTACTGACACGACATCACTGACACGACATCACTGACACGACACCACTGACACGACATCACTGACACGACATCACTGACACGACATCACTGACACGACACCACTGACACGACATCACTGACACGACACCACTGACACGACATCACTGACACGACATCACTGACACGACACCACTGACACTGACACTGACACGACATCACTGACACGACATTACTGACACGACATCACTGACACGACATCACTGACACGATATCACTGACACGACACCACTGACACGACATCACTGACACGACATCACTGACACGACACCACTGACACGACATCACTGACACGACACCACTGACACGACATCACTGACACGACATCACTGACACGACACCACTGACACTGACACTGACACGACATCACTGACACGACATTACTGACACGACACCACTGACACGATATCACTGACACGACACCACTGACACGACACCACTGACACTGATACCACTGACACGACACCACTGACACGACACCAAATATTCACTGAAATGGTCTGCATGTCAGTGGTGTCGTGTCAGTGATGTCGTGTCAGTGGTGTCGTGTCAGTGATGTCGTGTCAGTGGTGTCGTGTCAGTGGTGTCGTGTCAGTGGTGTCGTGTCAGTGGTGTAGTGTCAGTGGTGTAGTGTCAGTGGTGTCGTGTCAGTGTCAGTGTCAGTGTCAGTGTCAGTGTCAGTGTCAGTGTCAGTGTCAGTGTCAGTGTCAGTGGTGTCGTGTCAGTGATATCGTGTCAGTGATGTCGTGTCAGTGTCAGTGTCAGTGTCAGTGGTGTCGTGTCAGTGGTGGTGTGTTAGTGAGGTCGTGTCAGTGGTGTCGTGTCAGTGTCAGTGTCAGTGTCAGTGATTGTTCAGTGTTCAGCCATACCATATTATGGCTTAGATGGAATATATCTCAATTATCGTTGTCACGATCCATTTCGTCAATTGCCGCCTGCTGATTGGCTTAGACTCTTTAAGTAGGCGGAGTTCATTGACTTGATTACCCAATCAGCGTGGAGCATTTCTGTGACGTCATCCTAGCGTTCATCTGCTGGATTTTGGACAGCCAATGTTTGTTTTGGAAGACGAACGTGTGTGTGTGTGTGTGTGTGTGTGTGTGTGTGTGTCAGTTGACCTCATGCGGTGGGTGAGGTGTGGTGCAGTGCAGCGGTTCTGAGTCACTCATCTCACAGTGTTTATACACAGTCGTGTGTGTGTGTGTGTGCGTGTGTGTGTGAGCGCGCGCTTGTTTTCATACACAACCAGTGTTGTTTTCGTAGTAAACGAGCGATAGCACGTGCTGAACTAGCCGTCTCATCGTGCTCAACCTCTCCGATACATTTATTTATCTAAATTTGTTTATTTGTTTGTGTGAGTGTAAGTGATAGTGTACGCAAACAGTGGGCTGCCAGGTGTTGGTTGTTTGACTAGCACGTGATGCATGCCATCTTCGGCTCGGACGGGGGCCCCTACTATCGTGCGACAGGTGGGTATGGCCCGTGCGTGCAGGCACCGTCAATGCCGGTGGGTGGTGCCGTGCAGGGGTATTGTTACGAGCAGTACGGCGGGCCACGCTACACTCCCTACTCAACATATTCTCACCCGACAGGTCTGGGGCACATGGTGAAGGATCTGGTCAAGCCTCCATACTCGTACATTGCGCTCATCTCGATGGCCATCCAGAGCACGATCGAGAAGAAGATCACGCTGTCGGGAATCTACCAGTTCATCATGGACAAGTTCCCCTACTATCGCGAGAACAAGCAGGGCTGGCAGAACTCGATCCGCCACAACCTCAGTCTCAACGAGTGCTTCTTGAAGATGCCGCGCGACGACAAGAAGCCAGGCAAGGGCTGCTACTGGGCTCTCGATCCCGACTCCTACAACATGTTCGACAACGGCTCCTATCTGCGCCGACGGAGACGCTTCAAGAAATTCCGTGACGACAAGAAGAATCCTGCATCCTCCAGCGTCGCGCAAGATCCAGGATCCAGAATCAAGACAGAGACAAGTAACACCGGCAGGACGTCCAGTCTTCTCTCACACCCAAGTCCACCCAAGTCCGCCGGCAGCTCGGCAACCTGCTGTCGACTGAAAGCAGAACCAGCAATACCCCCGACTGAAGCAACAGTGACGAGTGCTGCCCTGTCACACGTGACGAGCCGGGAGTACACCTCGGAACATGCTCACTCAATGTTCGACACCCTCGGTGGCTGTCAGGCGGACGTCACGAGCGTCGTGTCCCCCGTGTCGGCTCGATCAGGTGACACATCGTGTGTGCAGGACGCCTTGCTGCCCCCACCACGGGAGCAGAACAATGACGAACAAGAGGAAGACGAAGGAGAACGATCGACATCAGTTTCAGCTCCCTCGGGCACGGTGTTCAGTGTGGATTCGCTGATGAACCCACGATGCACCGTCGATCACAGAAACCACTATCACTCGCGGACCAGTCTTCCTCCGTCCGCTCATCCTTGCTCTCCGCACTCGTCCACACCAACAGTGTTCAGTCAGCTCAATGCCAGCTACGCCTCGACAGAGACAGGTCACGTGATCTACGGATCGTCGCAACGACATCCCGTAGCAGACTCTTTCAGCTCTCTTTGTGTGCTCAACCCGACAGTGTCTGGCGGAGGTGGAGGTGGTGGTGTTGGTGGGACGTATATGAGTCGAGGAGGATCTTCCTCCTGGTATCATCACTATCCTCATCCTCACCATCATCTTCAGCATCACCAACAGCAGGAGGAGGTCTTGTCTCCCGACGGCTCGCTGGTCGAGGCAGGCACCAATAATCGCTGCCACTACGAGACACCTTCGCCTCATTTATACGGCGCCACCAGTGACGCCACCACACCCGCCACCGCCACCACTGCACCGCTATGTTCCCAGCCGGAGTTTGGCAGTGGTGCTGGCGGCGGCTTCATGACTGCCTCCATGTACCGCCACTTCTACGATCAGCACGTGCAACAACAGCACCACATCGAACAGCAGCAGCAGCACATGGAACATCAGCCCGACTGTCTCAAGTACTGACCGGCCAGGCAGGTCAAAGGTCAATGACCGCAGGTCACTTCAGCCTGTCAATCGACATCAGTACTTGCACAAGGATAACGTGTGCTGTTATGCACCTTGATTCATCAAGCATTCAGCTCACTCATTGTTCTAATTAGCACGAGCATCCCTCGGTGTGTGTGTGTGTGTGTGTGTCTGTGTGTTTACTGCATCAATCTCAGATACACACATACACACACACACAATATTGTTTGCAAACGAAAATTGTCTTGTATTTATGGGTTCTATTCGTTAAAACAACTGAATGTCTCCGTGTGTGTGTGTGTTAATTGTTAAAAAGTCGCCAAAGAATCAACAACAACATCAACAACAATTGTCGCTTGTTGACAGTGTTGTGAGTCGTAACAATGTTAGCAAGCACTTCACACATTTGCCTAGTGTTTCAGCATGTGTACACGTGCATATTGGTCAATGTATCTGCCATTTATTGCATGTCATTTATTCACGTCTGAATATATCACCTGTGTTGTCTCATCTGGATTTTTTCTCCAAACACGAAATCACGTGATTATTGTCGTCCAACTCCTCTGCTCAATACTGCAAAATTCATCGCGAAAATGTTGAAGAGTCTGCAATTTTGGCACAATTCAGATTACAAATATCACAAGCAACTTGTGTGTGTGTGTGTGTGTGTGTGTGTGTGTGTTTGTGTGTCAGTGTGTGGGCGACCGTGTGGCGTCATGATATCAACATTGAAAACAGACAGTTTGTGTGTAGTTTTGTGCAATAGTTAGTGAACCATTCAGTGAACAAGATTATGCCATCCATGTCTCATCCTCTATATATCTATCTATCTATCTATCTCTTCATGTCCATGCGTGTGTGTATGTGTGTGTGTCCATGTCTGGTGACCTCGTGTATGTTTTTGCCAGCTGCCCAAGCTCTACATCTGTATGTGTATGTGTATGTGTGTGTGTGTGTGTGTGTGTGTGTGTGTGTGTGTATGTCAGTGTCAGAGTGTACACGACACAAACATACTAATCACAGACACACACACACATTTCAACACGATGGAACACGCAGAAAACAACGACTGACTGATAAGTGCACAACAAGAAACACACACACACACACACACACACACACACATACACACACACACACACACACACACACACACACATACACATACACGCTCGTAAGTGGAATTTCTATACATGCACTCATGTACAAAACACACGGGCACACACACACACACACACACACACAGACAGAAAGACAAAGTTTTCAACAAGTCATATATAATCAAAATACAAATGGGATATATATTTGAATTTATGCACTATTTTGTTGTTCATAGTTTCTTAGGAGAGGTAGGAATAGGTATAGGTTCTGGAATAGGAATAGGTATGTGTAGGAATAGGTTCTTAGGTAGGAATAGATAGAGACACGCGAAATTAGTTAGTTAGAAATGAGACACACAAAAATGTCACATGGCAGCTCTAATTCTCACGATATCTTTGTAACATGATCCTCGTACAAACAAGAGTGAAGGCACGTGTTATCACGTGTTATCACGTGTCACACACACACACACACACACACACACACACACACACACACACACATGGTGGCTTCAATTAATACAGTCCAATTTGTAGGTAATGTCAGTATGTCAGTTGAAGTCAGGTTACTGCGTTAAGTAAACATTATACAAGCGTACAATTCGTACACAAACACATGCATACATACACACACACACAATTATATATGTATACACAAATACATTGAACAAAATATGTTCATATATATGTATATATGTATGTTAATGTATCATATTATTGCACCGTTATGAACGTATATACTCATAAGTCACTGTATATTAGTGTGCATATGTATCATATGTACTCTGTGTAACACACTCCGTGTATATCGCACTCACTTCACACACACACATACATACCCACACATACACACATACATACATCCAGTAAGCGTGTGTTGGCCAGATGTGCTGCACATACACACACACAGACATACAAACAAGCAGATAGCACATGTGAATATGCAGCAAAGAAATAGGGACGTATATGTGTATGTGTGTATATATGTGTATGTGTGTGTGTATGTGTGTGTGTGTGTATGTGTGTGTGTGTGTATGTGTATGTGTGTGTGTTCGAACAAGATTTGACAAGCATGTGGTGCAATGAACGTGACCTTTAACTGTTGCATTGCGTGCTTGTATGTGTGTGTGTGTGCATGTATGTGTGTGTGTGTGTGTGCATGAGTGTCTATGAGTGTGGAATTACTACTTAGTCTAGATATTTGACAAAGACTTAGTATTCTAAGGCTATAGAAATTAGTATGTGTGATTAATAGTGGTATTTGGTAGAAAAAATAGAGCAATTTCCGAGTTGCCAGATGTAGTGATAATTCAATGACATTTAGCGATTTTTATTGTCATGAAATCATCACTTACAAAAGCATCACTAACAAAAATCCAGCAGAAACGCATAAATATTGCAAGATGAGGGAGAATATTGTAAGATGGGGGAGAATATTGCAAGATGAGGCAGACTATTGCAATATGAGGCAGAATATTGCGAGATGAGGCAGAATATTGCAAGATGAGGGAGAATATTGCAAGATGAGGCAGAATATTGCAAGATGAGGGAGAATATTGCAAGATGAGGCAGAATATTGCAAGATGAGGCAGAATATTGCAAGATGAGGGAGAATATTGCAAGATGAGCGAGACTATTGCAATATGAGGCAGAATATTGCAAGATGATGAACAGTGAGCAGAAACTGCCAGCCTACACATTGTTGATACAAGCAATGAACCGTGTTAGTAAGTGCACTGCTATTATAAGCACACTGTCAGCGTATGTGTGTCCGTGTGTGTGTGTGTGTGTGTGTGTGTGTGTGTGTGTGTTTGTGTCAGCGGTGTGTGTGTGTGTGTGTGTGTGTGTGTGTGTTTATCAATGCTACTATTCCGACACCGAAAAAAACACACAGCGGAAACACACACTGACACACACACACATATATATATATACAGTCACATGAGCGGCAGTTTCACAGAACATCATCAGACACGCAAATGCATGATGTGATCTCGTGATTGAACAGCAGCAACGCTAGAACCCATGGTAATGCACGCTGAATGAGCACCATGTAAACATCCGTTCGTTTCTCACACAGTCAGTTAGTCAGTTAGTCAGTCAGTTAGTCAGTTAGTCAGTCAGTTAGTCAGTCAGTCAGTCAGTCAGTCAGTCAGTTAGTTAGTCAGTTAGTCAGTCAATCAGTCAGTCAGTTAGTCAGTTAGTCAGTCAGTTAGTCAGTTACCTACAACTTATTCCAATTATATCACAGTCCACCTGTTTTTGGTTCTGATAAATCACTGCGCATGTCAACACACAGAAAGAGAGAGAGAGAAAGAGATAGAGAGGATGGAATGTGCGGTTTTTGTTAAATGCTTGCATGTGATGCATTAATCTGTTGTGTTGTTTCTCCTACATTCGCACACACACACACACACACACACACACACACACACACATATGATGACAGCTCATACACACACACACACACACACACACACACACACACACACACACACACACACACACACACACACACACACACACATACACACACACACACAAGTCGGTTGTTTTAAGACCACATTTGTGAGCTGCTGAGTTTATACATCATGTCCGCATCTTATTCTTGTTTCTCTCTGTATTCTCTTCGTTTTTCTATTGTTCCATATTCGCATGCACAGCTTATTTGGTTGTTTTGTTTGTGCACTATAAGCCAATGTTGAGGAGATATTTTATGCGTACGATAATCGCATTACGAACACATGTGTGTGTATGTGTGTGTCTTGCTAGAAATGAGGGGTTCACACATCAACAATGTCACGAGACTACCGAAAAATACTCAAACTCACATCTTGACACATTCATATGGGCAAAGCCATTTTGAATAAATCATAGCTATCCAAAAGATTAGCATAAAAATGCGTATATATAATCCCCTAAGTCAATTATCAATATATTTATGGAATTTATCTAATAATACATATATCTAGAGTAACTGTGTGTGCATGTATGTGTGTGTGTGTGTGTGTGTGTATGTGTATGTGTGTGTGTGTGTGTGTGTGTGTGTGTGTGTGTGTGTGTGTGTGTGTGATGGAGTTTAGCAGTAACATAACCGTTTTCCCACAAGCAAACAGCTTACACACACACACACACACACACACACAGACACACAGACAGACAGACAGACAGATTGACACGCAGACAGACTGATGCATGTTTCTCGACAGCTGTCTGTGTGTGTGTGTGTGTGTGTGTGTGTGTGTGTGTGTGTGTGTGTGTGTGTGTGTGTGTGTGTGTGTGTGTGTATGTGAGGTGGGTGAGTGAGGGCTGAGCGATGTTGCAGAAGGCCGTGAGGTGACGTGTAGTTGGCTGGTATCCAGAGTGCACACCACACACACACACACACACACACACACACACACACACACACACACACACACACACACAGTTCCTCAACTTGCTCATCAAACACTCCATCATTCCAGTACACTGACCTTACCGCTGGTCTGTACCTGATGTGTGTGTGTACAGATCGGTGGTACAGCCCTATGACATGACCTGACCTTACCCACACATGTCACGCTTGTTCAGCACACAGGTCACGAACTGATACAGTCCATATAAGTCGCAACACTCATACACAATCATACACAATCATACATAATCATATACAATCATACTCAATCATATACAATCATACACAATCATACACAATCATACACAATCATATACAATCATATATAATCATACATAATCATACAAAATCATACACAATCATACATAATCACACACAATCATACACAATCATACATAATCATACACAATCATACACAATCATATACAATCATACACAATCATGCAAAATCATACCCAATCATACACAATCATGCACAATCATGCACAATCATACACAATCATATATAATCATACACAATCAGATGCAGATACAAGTGTCAAAACCAGAAAAATTTCAAACACGTGCATTATATCGGGGAGATACTTGTACATATTAATAATTGCTCATTTCCAGCGAGGCTGTATGTGTGTGTGTGTGTGTGTGTGTGTCGTCATATACTACACAAAGATTTCCACACACACACACATACACAGGCACACACATATATACACACACACACGCACACACGAGTCTTACGACGTATTAATAACACACACACACAAACATGCATATACATTGGTACACACCGGATGCTGAAACATACACTTCATCTCTGTATGTGTGTGTGTGTGTATGCATGTGTGCATGTGTTTGTATGCGCGTATGTTGATGGGCATTGCAGAAAGTGGGGCACAATACCAAGTTAAACTAATAAATTTCAACAGCAGCACAAATAAACAATTATTCACAAATGATTTATCGTTTAGTGAGAAGTTCCTCGCTGCACAAGTCACGAGCACAGATATATAAATAACGCTCATTTCCAAGACACTGCTAGCTTGTGTGTCAGTGTGTGTGTGTGTGTGTGTGTGTGTGTATGTGTGTGTGTGTGTGTCAGTGTGTGTGTGTGTGTGTGTGTGTGTGTGTGTGTGTGTGTGTGTGTGTGTGTGTGTGCGTGTGTCAGTGTGTGTGTGTGTTATTTTATTCTGTTGTAATTTACTGTGATATTGGCTGTAATATTGATGGTGCAAATGTAGTGTCTATATTTAGCCCAACACTCTCAAGCTCTGTCTGCTTTTCCTCCCTTGCTCTGTGTAACGAAACTAGGC
>OU696593.1:937500-1042500 GCA_916048095.2 Sacculina carcini | reverse complement strand
GTAAAAACCGGCTGAAAATCAGCCAGTGTTGAGGACCAGCAGACTGACTTGTGCGCTCAACTGGACGAGTTGTCTGTTGTAACATGGTGCATAGAATTAATATATACTGATTACTAAGTTTATACCACTGGCGGATACAAAGGGGGAGGGGCTGAGGGTGTTGAAACCCCCCAAAAAATCAAGAAGTTAAAAATAATATATTCCAGTAGAATTTGTTGATATAAGCATTATCGCAAAGTATATTCGCACAGTATTGTGTGTGTGTAAATGGGTGTATATATTATTGAAAACTGCCCCAAATCATGACCTTCTCACGCTACTAAGTCATTCATACATAATTCAGCCCCCGGCCAAAATTGCACTCCGGATCCGCTAATAGTGATTGAATGTGTTAATAAATCATTACTATTGCTTAAATTAACTAGTATATAATGTTGTAATCGATGTAATTAAAACAGCTCTCACAAATGACAGTCATTGATGAGTAATTCACCATATAATGGGCCATTTGTCGAGCAAAACAAGAAGTGGGAGAAGAAAGAGGAGAAGGAGAAGAAAGAGGAGAAGAAGAAGAAAGAGGAGAAGGAGAGATGAGAATGCCAACTGAACGTTCCACTGACAAAATCCAGCACCTCTTCTAGTTGCTGCTTCTTCCATCACACACACATACACACACACTCACACACACACACACACACACACACACACACACACACACACACACACACACACACATACATACACCCCTAGCGCTGTCCTGTTCGCTTGTCCGTATGTATGTGTGTGTGTGTGTGTGTGTGTGTGTGTGTGTATGTGCACATCCGGTCAAACAGCAACAGTGTCAGATCACTTGAGCAGAATTACATGCATGCACACAGACACACACACTCGCGTGCTACCATCAATCACACACATACACACACACACGCACATGTACACGCAGAGACTCGAGAAGGAAGTGATGTATGCGAAGATGGGGGGTGGATGTGAGTAGGGAGGGGCAAGAGGGAGTTTATGTCGAACACAGCTGTCTTGACAGTCACTTCTCCCATACTCTCTCTCTCTGCTCTGCTCTCCCCCTCTGCATGCCTGTATGTGTGTGTGTGGGGGGTGGCGTTGTGAGTGATTGGTTGAACCTGACACCTCAGCACATCAGGGATATGTACCACGAGAGGTCACGAAAGGTCACCACAGGTCACGCAGTGTCAAGCGTCCAGGACAATTATCCCACACGAACTAACCCACTGCTAATTATACCCTGCTGATGTAAGTACCAAAACAAACAAATCACGAGAAAAACATGAAATTCAATATAAATGTCTCGAATAATTAATCATTTCCACGGTAATGATATGAAATATGTCGAGATGAGATAATTGAGCTTTTCTCCAACGGGAAAAAGTCAACAACGTAAAAGAATGGGCAGAATTTTGTCTTAATTACGAAATTCCGCGTCAAAACTGTTGCTAATAATATTTATTATTTCTTCAACATTCATGCAACCATCTCGATCAAAACTCAATCTCACTTTGCTCTGTTTAACCTCTAGCAAAATTAGCACTTGAAACAACAATGATATATTAAAGAATTATAAAACAGAAACTACACAAAAAACCATATTACCACGAAAAAACACAAATACTCCACTTCATGTTGCAAATACTTAATTTTTGCCAACAAAATTATTTAATTCACCTACAACATGGAAATAAATACTAAATTGTATTGATTTGGTTTTGTTCAATAAACTTCCATGTAAATAAGGATAATTTTGCATTAATTTCGTATTATTCTTGCTGAAAAATTTCTGCTTGCTGCCTTTAAGACGGAATTTGTGTGTGAATGTGTGAATGTGTGAGCGCTTCTGCTCAGAAATTAGGCAGATCTCCCTCTCTCTGTATCTCTCTCCCTCCTTCACTCTCATCGTGTCAAAATGTCACTCAGGCGGCCAGATGAAACAAATGACACCATAACTGACATCTTCCCACGACACACACACACACACACACAGACACACACACACACACACACACACTGACACACACACACACACACACACAGTAAACCCTCACGTACACACCCTCAATGTCAATCCTACTGTGTGTGTGTGTGTAATAAGTGGTAATACGATACACCAGTCACAATCAGAGCCGCCTGCGTCACATATGTAGCCGCTAACTGTTATATAATGCTGCCAAATTTGGTGATAAAAATAACACAAACTTACGTGTTGTTTCGGCATATCAAAGTGTAAAAAATGATTAAATCGCCAGTAACAAAATATTAATAACATATTTGAAGAAAAAACGTTTTAACCTATTGATTAATTTTAACCTATATTGCACTAGTGTGTTACTATCTCGGCAAATATTTGGCAAAAACTTGACAATACCAGCAGCAGACGAGCATACAAACACATTGGTCATATATTGCACCCACACACACACAGATAATAGTGTCTGTAAAAAGACAAACATCAGACCCAACGTCCGTAAAAAGACAAATCTGGGCTATTTCGTACAAAAATGACAAGGTTCGTGTGGGGGAAAAGCCAAACTCATTCTCGTGCCAATTTGGCAGCACTACTTGCGCCGGTAGAACAATTTTTTACGTCGTTCCTGGAAATTCTCGCGCCATTTTCGTCTTCGTTGTCGCAGTTCGTCCACTTTCTCCATGAGTTCACCGCGTCGCTCGTGATAAATCTGACGCATCTCCGCACGAGAAGGTACCGGCTTGATATAGCCACGTGCGCTGAGCAATTTAATAGCATAAGTGGTGCCACCTATGCGGACAACAAGAGAAATACATTATGCTCACACATATTGGCTTGTGAAATACATCAGATTTATTAACACGCAGAAAAACACGTGATATGTTTCACACTGCACCTACGCTAACAACACGAAAAAACTGGAATAATACGATATGATATATGCTATTGATAAATAACCTTTTAATTATAATGAATAACTAAAAATAAAAACCCCATAATAATTAGTAAAATCAGATTTTGTAAATTCAAATATAGCAAAGAAAATGAAACCAAGCAGAGAAATAAACTAGAAATATAACTAACAGAGAGAGAAAGAGAGACAACTAGCGACATCTAGCGGGAGATATTGACAAAACACACGCACACACCCAATGTCACGGTGTATCTGGCCGGGGTTGCCAGTTTGTAGAGCGCATAAGCCACCGCCACGTGTCCCGCGCTAGAATGACGCAACTTATCCACAATTGTCTCTCCCACACCCATCCACTGTAATACACCCGCTACGTCAACCCCACTGACACACAAACACACACACACACACACACACACACACACACACACACATACACATACATACATGTAGCTGCTGTTATATCATTGCTGTATAATGTGCCGTTAAGTTTACTTCTCCGAGTTAATTATGCCTACGATTAAAACGTCAAACTTTGTTTCACGAAAACGGCAGAATTAATTCAATGAAAACTTTTAAATTACTGACGAAACAAACAAATATAGACATAATTAATAGAAAAATAAAGAAAAATGGATAAAATTAATTGAAAATCGCCGAAATATTCACCTTTTTGAAGCGTAGTAGAAAACGCCAAACCAAACAGACGAGGTTGCCAGATGAACTGGCAGCAATACATACCAGTACTCTTTGTACATTCGCTTGAAGCGCTGGAAAATGCTGAGTTGTTCAGTGGGCTGCCATTTGGTCTGTTTATCCTCGGAAACGGCGCCCGTACGACGCACCGAATACGCCGCACTGCGACAAATACGACGACGTGCCTGGCAACACTGACTGAGTTGTGAGAGTTGCCAGATCAAGCAGTGATTGTTTGGGCTGAGTGGATGCATAGCAACGGCGTGGTTGTTATTGTTGTTGTTGTTGCCATGGTAACAACGAGCCAGCGCGCGACTATGATGAAGCCAGGGATTTGTTTGAGATGAAACCTCACTTCCAACATAGAATCTCCCACAAAACCACCAAACTGCACACACACACACACACACACACACACAAACACACACAGATATTGACACAAACTTTCTACAAGAATAAAACTCGCTATCATCTTTCTGGAAACACTTGGAAAAGTCTATAGTTGATCGAAATGTTTGTATATTTTATCGAAATGTATTTGTCGTTTGTGTTCATGTTGTATGTGTATATATGTGATCAAACACATGTATGATGTCTTGTGCTATATGACATTTGTTTGTGCTTCTATGATATCTTATGTTCTTCTTTCTTTGTGTTCAATATTGTTTATCTGCAGTGCATCTGAAACTGTGTATGTGTATGAATATTTGCGCTTTATAAATACATTACATTACAATACATTACCTTTACAATACATACATACAATACATTACCTTTACAATAACAAAACACATGTTTGTAAATGTGAAATTATAAATTGATATCTGGCGTATGGCGAACATATTTATCACGTGAAGTTAATGTTTGTACATTTAGTGTTGGTTATTAATTCCGTGCTGAGATTTTAATGTAACGAGTGTGTGTGTTTCAGATATTATTGACATAGGTAGTGATTTGGGGTTCACGATTAATTGTGTGTGTGAGTGTGTTTGTATAATTTCCTTGTCTTATTATTAGTGTTCTAAACACAAACTTTTACAAATTGTAACAGCATATCAACCGAGAAAAATGAATGAATGAAGAGAGAAAGCAAAACAGAATAATAATAATAATAATTATGAATATGAAGAAAGTGAGAAAGCGAAGAATGAGAGAAATATAGGAACAATATACAGAAAGCAAAGTATAAAACGAATATATGCAGGTATATATACATGTGTATGAGAGGAGAGAAGAAGAGAGAATTAGTGGCACCTGTGTTGGCACGTGATGTGTGACAGAGAGGTCTGCGAGAAGTTAGTTGTTGAAGACGACAGTAGATGGCACCACATGACACTCTCACACGAGGCCCGGTCAAAAGACAACACATTCTGTCATCACAAACAAGTTATCATATTGGTGTTGTGTGTTGTTCATTTCACTTCACACAACTCTCTCTTGCTCCAATGAAACAAATACACACGTCAGCCATATACAGCCAATATACCACAACTTCGCAACGAACAAATGAGCTGTATAATTATTACATGGAAAAACGATTGAATTTCAGAAATAAACCCCAAAAATTCCGCCAGAAAAAATAACAAGTTGATTTTCAACGCCGAAGCTATGCGTGAGCAGTAAAATTCAGCGAAATTATCAAGAAGTTTATTTAATCAAACACCACCACAACTTGACACACACACACACACACAAAACACACTACAAAACAGCGTCTGTTAAATTATCAACGATTTCCTTGCGAAAATGAAAAACAAAAAAAGAAGGCGAATTATCAGAGAAGATCAGAAGATGTGATAGAGAAAGAGATAGAGAAACAGACAGAGAACCAGCCACTAAAACATAAACACACACAAGCGCACACGCTATAAAAATAACCTCAGAAAATCACCTCGTTCAACGGACAATACTCCACCGGAGACAAACAGACAGACAACATAATGTCACGCAGACAGACATACATACAAGAAAAAGTCCCGGATGAAGATATGTTCTGAGTTCTACTGTATATACGCACATGTATGTTTGTGTGTTTGTGTGTGTGTGTGTGTGTTTGTGTACGCTGGGAGTGGAAGTGGACACATCGTGTACATACCATGTCAGTGTTATAAAAACACACACACATCTGTAAGATTGAGTGTATATCTACGTGTGAAGTACATATACATGGGCAAGATTGATGTCACTGTGTGTGTGAGAAAGAGTGTGTGAGAGAGGGAGAGAGAGAGGGAGGGGAGGAGTTAGAAGTCGCGTCGATGGTAGCGTTCTGGTTGCATGTACGACGTGACGACCACTCTGTTGGCGAACTTGCGTCCAGTCAGATGTTGCTGTGCTTTCTGACACTCTGACACGCTGCCGAACTCGATAAACACCTTGCCAAGACCGGGCACATCCACACCGTCGATGGGTCGCGGAATCTCGATGCTGCGCACCACGCCGAACTTGCAACACTCGCCGCGAATGTCCTCGACAATATCGTCGTACTCGTCGTCGTCGCGCAGCTCGTCGGCAGTAACCATGTTGAGCAGCGAGAGAACCTCGGTCGCCTGACCTCCCACACCGTTCAGCTGAAGACCTGGCACCTGGATGGGAACCGGGGTGGCCATAGCGCCAGTGGGGTTGCGCGAGCCGACCAGCGAGCGTTGCAGCACGAGCTTCTTGTCGCCGAGCAGCATGCCGTTCAGTCCCATGATGGCAGTGTCGGTGGTCGGCGTGTCAATGTACTCGCAGAAGGCGAAACCCTTGCTGAATCCAGTGCCTGTGTCCTTGACCAAGTGGAACGACTTGAGTTGGCCGAATGAGAGCAGCAGTTCGATGATTTGGTCCTCGGTGAGGTAGGGCGGCAGAGCGCCGATAAACAGCTTGTTCGGCGAGTCGGGCACCTGGTCCGAGATGCTGCCGTGCGACAGGACCATGTTGGACATGGACGCTGACTCGCCACTCAGAGGATGATAGTCCCGTGGACGACGGATCTTCAGCGTCTGGCCCTTCAAATTGATGCCGTCAAATGCGATACCTTGGGTGCACTCGTCAATCGAGCGGAACTCGAGGAAGGCGAAATTCTTGTCCAAGTTGATCTGGCAGGCGAGCACCGGATTGCCTGCTGCCTGCGCCAGGCCACTGAGATGCATCTGCTGGTTGAAGAACTCCATCATCTCCTCCTCGGTCACTCCGAACGGAATGTTGCCGACATAGAGCCTCCTCGACTGGCGGGACACCGTGCCTCCCGACACAGTCGTGCCTGTGATGTCAGGCAGAGCCGACCTGCTGGGAACCTGTCCGGCCGTCTGCATCGCCTTGTACTGGCTCGGTGAGATATGCTCGAAGCCGACAGGAGCCACATCCCAGTACTTGCTCAGATGCTTGCGTGTCAGTCGGATGGTTTTGGGCGGCGAGCGGTCGCGCGAGCGTGATCTCCGGCCCCGCGGACGATCCCTGTCGCGATCCCTGTGACGATCCCGAGAACGACTGCGGTGGCGACGATCTCGATCGCGATCTCTGTCACGCCTGTCTCCGTCACCCATCACGCAGTGTCACACGATCTAATGCTCCGCTCGTCGAAGCCACGCACAGAACCAGACCAATGTGTACCACACACAAACACACTCAGAGACTAGAGTTGCCGAAGACGACTTGAAGAGACGAATGAGAGCAGAGGCCGGTTCACCGACGACGATTTCCTAGAAATTCAACAAACACTGGTGTCGGTATCCTGCAAATTGGCTAGCATATCAACAACGGTACGGCTCACATGCACAATCGCAATCACAGTATGATAGATTCACGACAGTCAAGACAGCATAAATGTAAAGAGATTGCACGATAAGTCTACGAACAATAGTAATTACGCCACACAATCAGTATAGACCGTTCTATACGGAAAACCCTGGATAAAATATATACTTATTACACAATCATACTAAAATCTATTCTATTAACGGCACTAAGACACAACGCACTCTGAACGACCCCATACACTGAAGCCTCTAAAAAATACCCGTGCACACAATGATCAAAAAGATAATACTCACAGCTTGTTTAAATTTTGACACCAGAAAATCGCGGAATAATGAGAAAATCACAACCACACGAAACCAAAAACCCACAGAAAACGACGGGGACGCCGCACATTGACAGTCATAATTGCCAAGCCAATGATGCCAAAGTCTATTAAATGCACATAATTATCGAGCTTTGTCCGACTATTTTTTACACATGCATCGTGTTGCGATAAAAAATCGGGAACGTTTTCAATGTGAATATGGACATATCTATAATATATAATAATGAAGCCACATTATCAAGAAGGCCACAGTCGTCCGTTACTATTCAGTATTTCCCATGTGGAAATAATTATTTTGTGTCAATTTTCGCCTATTTTATCGGGAAACATGCCTATTGACATTGCGTTCTCTTAGAAGATGCGACTTTTAGTATTTGGTGAATGAGTCGTTGAACGCTAAAAACATACAAATCGGACTAATTATCAAATTTGCCGAGCTTTTCTAATACTATTGATTCTAATCGAGTAGATACGGAGTAATTGTAATTTGATAAGAACAAAAAATAAAATGAGATCGCTGAAATATAACGCTGAAATTACCAAACGGCAGCATTTTGGTAAGCTGTAAACGTCTTCATTGCGCATTGTCAAGTGCCTACGTTTCATATTTAGCATTGTCGACTTGCCGACTTTGTTCTTTGTTTTCGTGTGTTTGCAAATAATTATATGGAACTTATATAGTGACCAGGTAACATTTACTCATTAGTTTTTGCAAATGTCGTATCTTCCTAGAATATACTCCTCACTTCGCAGTATTGTAGTAATTACTGTCGTTATTATTTCTGCGCATACTGGTGGGGAATGGAGGGGTTGCCAAGAGGGAAATTAAAGTTCGACCAAAAGGGCAAATGTGAACTTTTATTAATCCGATTTCGTTTTAGTTTCTAGAGGCTTGCTGGTGTTTAATTTGGTGGAACAGCTTAACCTATTAGATTTCTCAGTGCTGTGTGTGGGTTCACGGTAAATGTAAGTGTAAGGATTCAAGAACATTTGATGTTGAAAATTTGATTTAAGGAATTTCTTCCAGTTCCTCGCCTCCTGCAAAGGCAGCACATTACATTAGAACACTAAACCTAACCTAACCCAAAATCTATGAAAAACATAGAAACGTTTTTGTGGAGTTTTAATCGTTTTTTTCATAAATTAGCGTTTTTAATGTTCTTGAATCCTTACACATTTAGCCTAGACCCTGTGTGTGCAGTGTGTGAAATGAAGATTTGACTTACAAGAAGTGTAGGAATCTGAGAGAAAAGAGGTACTAGAACAACTGTACTGAAATGATAACCTTGTTGGACTGTTTGTTTTGTGTGGCAGACAGACAGACGTAATTGGCGCAGGTGCTGAGCGAGTGGCGTGATGGGTGAGGAGGACGGAGAACGCCAAAGATCCCGTCGTCGTAGCAGATCACGAGATCGCCGCAGACGCTCGCGATCACGATCACGATCGCGGGATCACCACAAGAAGATCACAGGGCTGACACGACGACACGCAAGCAAGTACTGGGATGTGGCTCCTGTCGGCTTCGAGCATATCTTGCCGAGTCAGTACAAGGCGATGCAGGCGGCCGGACAGATTCCCTCGGCCGTCGTGTCGGATTTGTCGGGCAACTCGATGCCGAGCACCAGCGTGACACGACAGGCACGCCGCCTGTTCATCGGCAACATCCCGTTCGGAGTGACCGAACTGGAGATGATGGACTTCTTCAACCGGCAGATGCATCTCAACGGACTGGCGCAGGCAGCCGGGGACCCCGTGTTGTCCTGTCAAATCAACCTGGACAAAAACTACGCTTTTCTCGAGTTTCGCTCGATGGATGAGTGCACACAGGGCATGTCCTTCGACGGAATCACGCTCAAAGGTCAGAGTCTGAAACTGCGCCGTCCGCACGACTACCAGCCCATCCCCACTTCGGCGGGGGGTGATGGGGGTGGAAGTGGAGCTGCCTGCGCTCCGTCGGCTCAGTTCGTGTCGACTGTCGTGCGAGACTCCCCACTCAAGATGTTTGTCGGCGGTATTCCTGGCTATCTGTCCGAGGAACAGGTGAAGGATCTGCTGCTGTCATTCGGACAATTACGCTCGTTCCACCTGGCGCGTGACACTGCCACGGGCTTGAGTCGCGGCTACGCCTTCTGTGAGTACCTCGACTCGGTGCTGACGGATCAAGCGATAGCCGGACTGAACGGAATGCCGCTGGGAGAGAGGAAGTTGGTTGTACAGCTGGCCAGTATTGGATCGAGAAGCTCTTCTGCTCACTCCGCCACTCCGGTTCCCATCCAGGTGCCAGGTCTTCAGCTGAACGGTGTGGGAGGTCAGGCGACCGAGGTTCTCTCGCTGCTCAACATGGTGACTGCCGACGAGCTGCGCGACGACGACGAGTACGACGATATTGTCGAGGACATTCGCGGCGAGTGTTGCAAGTTCGGCGTGGTGCGCAGCATCGAGATTCCGCGACCCATCGACGGTGTGGATGTGCCCGGTCTTGGCAAGGTGTTTATCGAGTTCGGCAGCGTGTCAGAGTGTCAGAAAGCACAGCAACATCTGACTGGACGCAAGTTCGCCAACAGAGTGGTGGTCACATCGTACATGCAACCAGAACGCTACCACCGACGCGACTTCTAACTCCTCCCCTCCCTCTCTCTCTCCCTCTCACACACTCTTTCTCACACATGATTTTTGAGTCACGGGTCATTTTTTGCTATTGTTCAGTATGATTTTACGGTGCTGGTGTGTTTCTGTGTGTGTTCATATTCATTAGCGTATCAGTAAAGTGTATGTTTGTTTTATGATAAAAATGGTGGTGTGTGAGTGTATTTCACGCGTGCTGAATATTGTGGGGCTAAGTTACCCCTCCCTCCCTGCTCCGCGCGGGGGTAATTAGAGTCAAGCTGGTAAGATCAGGGTTGGTGGTTTTGTGTTGAATAATTGGCTCGTCTCTCTCGTGATGTATTGTTTCAGCATCCTCCTTGTATCATTACATAGTGCATTTGACTGTCTTTTCACTGGGGGTTTGTTTGTGTCCTGTTCTTGTGTGTGTGTGTGTGTTGTGATTTTGAGTGACCTTGTGAAGTGACCCCTGGGCACTGAAGTTCAGCCAACGCACCCGTGTGTGTGTGTGTGTGTGTGTGTTGGTTTGAGTGTCAGTGTATGTCAACGCGTGTGTGTGTGTGAGTGATGTTTGTGTGTATCGTGTTGTTATATTATGCTTGTATGGTGCATTGTTTTTACGGCGAGGTGCCCTCCACCGAGAATGCACGTGTTTTCAACGGTGTTCATTTTGTTTACGAGCACAATGTGAGTCAGTATGATCTTTGTGTTTGGCGCGTAATTGACAATATTTGGCGCGTAATTGACAATATTTGGCGAGATACATATACACGATATGTTCTCAGTCTGTGTAAATTTGTATTTGTGTGTAATAAAGGTGTGATAGATTTGGTTTCACACTCGAATGTACAGCAAATACACAGCAAGTTTTCTGTAGTGTTGAGCTATTAGGGGAGCGTTGTAAGTTGACACACACACATACATACATACAGGGCTCAGAGAGGTCAACTGCTTACCACGTGACGTTGCATGGGCACTCTGCCAAGTTGCAGTGATATAAATTACAAAAGGTATGTAACGCTCATGTTATGGTACTGAATGACATCAATAGCGTTTGTTCCTATGTGTATGTGTGTATGAAAAAATATTTTCTATACGAATTTTCTATTATTAATATTTTCTATATATTCCCTACGAATTATCCCCCATTATTTTTAATATAGTGTTATTGATGTTACATTTGCCTTTTTATACTTCATACTTCTTTTTTCTACCTTTTTATTTATCCTCTACTGTTTGATATATTTCTGTCTAAATGTATGTTTGTGTGTGTCGTAAATATTTGCCTTCAATCTTTAAACGTTTCTATTTGTGTGTGTGTATTTCTGTGTTATTTTCTATTTGTGTTTGTATTTGTGTGTGTGTGTGTGTGTTCTTTTCTATTTATGTGTGTATTTGTGGGTGTGTAAAGTAAAGTAAGTAAATTGCTTCATTGTACTCCAATAAGTTGGCTTTTCAGTACTTTTCAGTACAATGTGTGTGTGTGTGTGTTTGTGTAGGTGAGTAGTGAGGGTGATTTGCCGTTGTGTGTGTCAGAATCTCGTTCAGTGTGCAGTGTGGTACATCGGCGACTGTGGCAACCCGTGCTGGCTCAACGAGTGTGTAGATGTAGGAGGGGTCAATGTCCTTATCGCTGGACTTCATCCCACCACTCTCGCCAGCTCTCACACTCTCTCTCACTCACCCCCCGTACTCAAATAAAGGTGACAGCATTCTCCATCCTCACAATTATCTTATGTTTATATATTTTCTCATATTATTACTCTGTCTGTGTGTATTTGTTGATGATCAAGATGCATGGAGATTGCAGTTGCATGTAATTTATATTAACGTTCATAACACTGTCTTCCTATTTAAACCTTGTTTATTTATTTTAATAATAATAATAATAATGTATACATATGCGTTAAAGTCTATTAAATGATGTTTAGTATTCATTAGTTCTTGGTATGTTCTCTGTAGAATATACCACTTTGGATTTTTGGAATTGTGCTATTTGTGCTTGCTATTTACCCATTTTGGTTTGTTTTCTGACTTCGCGCTCTTTTATCTGCTCAATTCTCCCTTATTCTTTACAATTGTCGTTTTACCTCAATTGATGTTTTCCCTTTTTCGCGCTTGTGTTTTACCGGCGCTATAGCAAATACACGTTGTCGTTGTATGTGTATGTGTGTGTGTGTGTGTGTCGGTAGTTATGTGAGCCTGTTACGGAGTTGGCTTCTTGTTCCGAGGAGTCCCGTGCCGCCACCGCCACCACACCAGACGCCACCACACTAGACGCCACCACAACACGCCACCACATGGGCGAAACCATCACTGATACTACTCGCTTTGATGTGCAGATTAAGTGTGTGTGTGATGGTGGACGATTTTACCAGCCTCTCATCATCTCTTCCTCATCATCATCATCATCACACACACAACTGAACAATATTTCACAACCATTTCTGCTTCACTACACGTGCCAACAGGTGACACACGCACATACACACACACACACACATACACACTAATCTCTGTGTGTGTATGTGCGTGTGTAGGTGTATCTGTATATATGTTTGTATATTTGTATACATGTATAGCTGTGTGTGTATTTGTTTATATATCTGTGTGTATATATGTATATATATGTATATATCTGTGTATATATGTATATATGTGTGTATCTGTATATATGTGTGTGTGTGTGTGTGTATATTTGTTTCATATTCGTATACATGTATAGCTGTGTGTGTATCTGTTTATATATTTGTGTGTATATATATATCTATGTATGATATGAGATGAAGTTGAACTTCTTCAGACACAAGTATTTATTTTTCTACCACAACGTTTCGCCTTACGGCTTTATCAAGCAGTCTATACTTGTGTCTGAAGAAGTTCAACTTCATCTTATATCATTTATCCACCAGACACGTGAGTACTCCATACATTTTGGATCTAAATATCTATGTATGTATATATCTGTGTATATATCTGTGTATGTGTATATATCTATGTATGTATATATGTGTGTATGTGTATATATCTGTGTATGTATATATATGTATATATATATGTGTGTGTGTTAGTTGCGTTTGTGTGAGGCGGGAGAGGTTTGTGGTTCGGTACGATCTGACACATACGCCGTCTACCACACGTGTTCCTGTCCCGTACATCACTCATGTGAGTCGAGATACAGTAGCAGAGGTACTACTGTACTGCACCAGGCGTCACATCTTCTGTACCATCATCCCCGCGCCATTCAGGCTACCTGTCAACCTCTCACTGCATGAATCAACCACACTTATTTATATGTTGCTCTAGAACAGTGGTTCTCAACCTGTCTGGTGGGAAATTCCCGACTGTCTGGTGGGGAATGGAAGAGTTGACAAGTGGCAAGCTAAAAGTCGGACAGAACAAGACAACTGTGTGTGTGTGTTTTTATCAATTAAAATTCGTTTATTTTTGTTTCTAATTACCTCTAATGATATTTACTTTGATGTAACAACTGAATTTATTGAATTTATCAGCGATGTGTTGTGTGGAAAATGAGGAAGAGATGGCTGAATTAAGAAGTGGGGAATCAGTGAGAAAAAAGGTTACAGATAATCACTGAGCTATTTGAGTTTTGTATCACCATATCATCTTAATCTGCAAGATTCTTGATACACACTTTTAATCAGCCTTTTAATATTATAACTTCATTTAATTCATCGCAAATTTCTCGTGCTTCTTCCTGACTGAAACCTTCACTTTTCCAACTATCTCTACATTTTATTGATTATTTATTGATTGATTATTTATTGATTTTTATTGATTGATTATTATCACCCCATGCTACTGGGGACTTGCCTGTAATTAATAATAATAATAATAATAACAAGCAAACTGTTTGTGTGATAGTGAAAAAGAAGTAATATTTCAGTCGTATTGATGACACAATAAAATACTGACATCTTGCAACGATCATGTAATTGACCGCGCACGAGACAGCAATCACGTGCTAACACACTGACACACACAGTGAGGTGAAAATCGACCGTGTGAGCAGTAAATACACCCCAGCCTTCACCCCGCCAAACATCAACACAACCAACCTTATTGACCCGCGCGCGAATATTCAATATAAATTAAACGCACAAACAGACAAAGAGAGAGAAAGAGAGAAACATCAAACAAGCTATGTGTACGTGCATGTAAACACACACACACACACACACACACATAGATAAGCATCACAGAGAACGCTGTTCTAAACAACAAATTGACATCTCTTCAACACACACACACACACACACAGTAGATGCATAGTTGACAGAACCGCATGAGACCCAGAGTCAGGTGCTACACGACACGTGGCACGTGATATTAACACGTGTACCGATACACGTACACACACACACAAACTTGTAAAAATAAACATTTACACGTAACAATTAACATTGGAACACAATCAGCGCAAAAACACACACACACTGACACTAACACTAGCACACTCACATTAACACACATATAATCACACATTAGAACACACACACACACACATTAACAAACACACACACACACACTGACACACATTAATACACACACACACACACACACACTAACACACACACTGACACTAACACATACACTGACACGCCGACATAACAGTTAGTATATCAAGTTGGGGGGACAGTTGAGGGGGGGGGAGAGCAGTTACTGTGTGTTGAAGGCTGGTCTTTGTAGCAGAAGCGAGTGTTCTCCATTGTACAGTTGTTGTGAGGCGACAGCGGTGAAATGATCAGAACACCACTGATGTACCAGCAAGCGACACTCGGCCTCAACACACACGGCCAACTTGGAACGCAGGTTGTGACGAATCAAACTCTTTGTACTGCACACCGCCTGTAACTGTAGGTGTACAAACACAAACACAAACACGCATACAAACATACGCACACACAACCACAGACACACAAATATACACAAACAAATATACACACACACATACACACACACAAACAAATATACACACATACATAAACACACACAAACACACACACAAATATACACACAAACACACACAAACAAATATACAGACATACATACACACACATACACACACACACAAAAACACACACACACAGACAGACAGACACGCACACACACATACAATTGCATTAAAAAATCACCAGATAAAAAGAACACGGAGTGAAATTTCATGAAAAGAAACTGACATTTATATATTTATTTCCAACCGGGCTTAGACATACATGAATGAATAGGAAAAATACACCAATCATACAATTAAGACATAAACCACAACAGCTTATTGGTCAGTCTCTTAATTGAAGAGAAATTAAAAGAACTTACACAAATAACGCAAAACATACAGTAAATATATAAACATATATAAAATATAACATCACTTTTAAACAACATTAATCCTCAGCAAATGTTTTGTTTTTACATTTAAAACAGCGAAATGAGGAGGTGTTTGTGTCCGGGGTTTTTCTATGTTTTCTGAAAACCGTTGAGAAGCTGAAACTGAAGTTGAAAATAAGCCTGAAATCGAGTGTCAAATTTGTTGTCATTTTTTACAAGCAGAAAATACGATATTCACCCCCAAGTATAATCAGCTCCCATTTTAGCGCTAAATTTCAACATCAAAAGTTTGGAGGCAGAATTATATTTGAGTGTGTGAGAAATACCAGTTTGTAAAGTCAAATTCTGTGTAAGAACAGATCAAATTATGTAATAAATTGTATTGGTACGTTTGTGGTATTTTATCAATCAATATAATATAAACTTGTGGAGCGTTAAACTTGGGTGAATACGATACAAGTGTGTGTGTGTGTGAGTAAATGACAGAACAATGACCCTTTTATCTGCAATATATTAAATTCACACTATAAAACACACACACACACGCACACAATATTAATTTAAATGTAAACTTATGTGTATGCGTGTGTTTATCAGTGAATGAGTATATATCAGTGATATATCGATGATATTATAAGTTACTTGATAAGTCAGTGATAAGTCACTTGATAAATCAGTAAGTTACTTGATAAGTCAGTGATAAGTCACTATATGAGTCACTTGATGGGCCATTTAGTGAGTAACAACTCAATATGAGTCAATTAATAAGTCACTATATGAGTCACTCGATGAGACAGTTAGTAAGTCACTCGATGAGACAGTTAGTAAGTCACTATATGAGCCACTTGATGAGTCATTGGTGAGTAACCTGGCTGATGTTGTCGACTAGTTGTCTGGTGTGAGCGATGAGATCCTGTTGAGCCGTGGCTGACCATAACACACAAGTGGCCAGGCCGCACGACACCGCCTCACAAGCACTCATACCTCGACCAGCCATCAACAACGATGTAGACTACACATACACATACATGCCTGAGTATGAATATACATATATTGTGTGAAATTGTACTGAAAATTCAGCTTATTGGAGTGAAATAAAATAATTTACTTACTTAAACACACACACAAACACACATATATACAATTGTGTAGAACAAACATGACATCATTTTAGCCATAGATAATATGAAATACGATGTCGGTAAACAATGGAAAATTTCCTGGGTTATTTCACACAAATAAATAACCAACAATTTTAGCACAATGAATATGCACCGTTGCTAGTATGGAAGCGGACATAGCCAAGGGCGAAACAAGAAATAATACACACACACACACGCACACACACAAGGGAAAATTGGCGTATTTATAACCACATCACTCGAGTTGAATCAATTTAAACAGATGTACCTGTAAAACACACACACACACATAAGGATATACAGAGTACGGCAGCAAGAGAGGGGGGGGGGGGTGATGAGACCTTCATGTGCCCCAGCAGAGAGGTGAGAGTGTGGGAGGCCCCCGCCTCAGGCACAGTAGCCAGTCTGTGATACAGTGTCCTGAGAGTGGCACTGTCGCTGATGTACACCAGGTCACAGAGGGGTAGCAGCGACACCCCAGCACCCACACAATCACCCAACACCCCAGCTATCAGCGGCTTCTCAAACTCGGACATCAACACCACCAAACTCCTGTGACACACAAACACACATAACGATCAACAAGTGAAGAAACACGAAAGAAGACGGTAGATAAAGAGAAAATCATTCCAAAACGAACAATTACAAACAAGAAAACTGAAGAAATGAGCTAAAAAATAACAGGAAAATACAAAAGACGATTATTAAGAGGAAGAAGAAGATAGAATAGAACAGATGACAAATTATTACTGCTATTGAGAATATCACAAACGAAACTGTTATCATATTAACTAACATTTAAACCCGCCCGTCGTGCGGAACAAGTTATAAAGCATAAGTTATATAAGTACAAGAGTATATATTTCTATCAACACGTTTATATTTGTTGTTATATTTGTTGTTATATTTGTTGTTATATTTGTTATATATTTGTTGTTATTATGTTATATTGTTATTTGATATATTGCATATTTGAGTTTATATTTGTTGTTATTTGTACAAATATTGTATATTTTAAGATATATTTTTATAATTGACGGAGGGTTTTTCCCTCAACACGCCATATATTTCAATTAATTCGCAGTACCGGAGTTCCTCGGCCAGTAACTGCGCGTGCTTTCGTCGTTTATCTCCGGTGAGAGAGAGCAGGGCAGAATAGTCGACACCCTGACAGAAAGCACCGGCAGAGGATGTGAGCAGCACGGCCCGACATGATGAGTCACGTGCACACACACACAAACACTCTCGCAACTCGCGCATCACCTGACATACACACGCACCCGCACACACACACACACACACACACAAACACGTGGTATTCTATACTGTGTGTGTGTGTGTTGGATATGAATGAATGAAATAGAACGAGGATAAACGCTGGTGAACAAGAACCAGTGCACTGATATCTATCTATACCGATCTATCTATACTATATCTATACCGATAGCACTGGTTCTTGTTCACCAGCGTTTGGCAGAACAAAGAGAAATAAAGAGAAACAGAGAAAGAAAATAACACACACAGAGATAGAGACAAGCACACACACACACACACACACACACACACACACACACACACACACACACACACACACACACACACACACACACACACACACACACACACACACACTGATAGATAGATAGACACCTGGATATTGATAGATAGATAGATATCTGGATATTGATAGATAGATACCTGGATATTGATAGATAGATAGACACCTGGATATTGATAGATAGATAGATACCTGGATATTGATAGATAGATAGATAGATAGATATCTGGATATTGATAGATAGATAGATACCTGGATATTGATAGATAGATAGATACCTGGATATTGATAGATAGATAGATACCTGGATATTGATAGATGGATAGATAGACACCTGGATATTGATAGATAGATAGATAGACACCTGGATATTGATAGATAGATAGACACCTGGATATTGATAGATAGATAGACACCTGGATATTGATAGATTGATAGACACCTGGATATTGATAGATAGATAGATAGATAGACACCTGGATATTGATAGATAGATTGATAGACACCTGGATATTGATAGATAGATAGACACCTGGATGTTGAGGCCCGCTCTGAGTCTGGTGGTCACCGGACACATGACGATCTGATGAAAGTTGGAGAACTTCTTGACCACCATCTCCCGATGTCTGCTCGTGGCCAGGTTGGAGCGAGAACTGACCCTCGCTCTCTCCTCCACGTGCATCACTGGCCGAGCTCCTCCTGTCACAGAGGAAGAGCAAGAGGATGACGAAGAAGAAGATGATGACGAAGTTTCCTGAGCAGTGGCTGCTTCCAGACGACGCTGTAACACACAGTAACCTGACACAAACACAAACACAAACATACACACACACACACACACACATACATATACTTCACTGAAAGAGTCGCTTTCATGCAATAATCATATTTATCGCATGTTATTTGCAGAAGTACAAGCAACACATAAACACACACATAGTTATACCCAAGTATACCCATACAAACATATACATATATACACAACGACACAAACGCATACACAAGCAAAAATATAACAACTAAACACACACACACACACACAATACATACATACACCCATGTACAAACGTATACATACACATCCACACGCAAACATACACACAAACATATACAACCACACAAATATACACACCCACACACACAGACATACACATCCACATACAAACATATATACATCCACACACAAACATACACATACACCCATACACTAACACACATACCCACAAACACACACACACACAAGCACAAACACACAAACACTAACACACACACACACACAAACACACTAGACAGTAGCACATTGTGACAGAGAGTACAACAGAAGCCAACACGTGTGTGTGTGTTAGTGTGTGTTAGTGTCTGTGTGTGTGTGTGTGTGTGTTAGTGTGTGTCAGTGTGTGTGTTAGTGTGTGTCAGTGTGTGTGTTAGTGTGTGTCAGTGTGTGTGTATATGTGTTAGTGTGTATGTTAGTGTATGTGTGTTAGTGTGTGTATGTTAGTGTATGTTAGTGTGTGTTAGTGTGTATGTTAGTGTGTGTGTGTGTATGTGTTAGTGTGTGTGTGTGTATGTTAGTGTGTGTGTGTGTGTTAGTGTATGTGTGTTAGTGTGGGTGCGTGTATGTTAGTGTGTGTGTATGTTAGTGTGTGTTAGTGTGTGTTTATGTTAGTGTGTGTGTATGTTAGTGTGTGTGTGTGTCAGTGTGTTAGTGTGTGTATGTTAGTGTGTGTGGGTGTGTGTCAGTGTGTTAGTAGTGTGTGTGTTAGTGTGTATGTTAGTGTGTGTGTATGTTAGTGTTAGTGTGTATGTTAGTGTGTGGGTGTGTGTCAGTGTGTTAGTGTGTGTATGTTAGTGTGTGTGGGTGTGTGTCAGTGTGTTAGTAGTGTGTGTGTTAGTGTGTGTTTTTGTGCGTACTTACTATGAGATGTGGGACTGCCGGGTATTTCCACTACTGAAGATTTCCTCCTCGACTGCGACTGACTCTGATGATGTTGTTGTTGTTGATATTTGGAGACAAGCAGAGGCAAATGACGATGCTGATCGTGGTTACCAGATGTGGGGGCGCAGGACGAGGGGTGTAGAAACTGGCACGATTCAACAGCCCCGTCCTTGGTGACAGCGACAGGGAGAGAGTGACTGGTGTTGACAGAGGAAGAGGGATGAGCAGCAGAAGCAGATATTACCGGCACCATATTGAGATTGTTATCCCGCGTGTACAATTTACCGTTGATAATGCACGCGACTCCGGTAGCAGAGGCATTAGTGATAGCAGTGCTGGTGGATACACTCACTGGATCACACATACTGGCTGTCTGTCGATTCACGACATTCTTGACGGTCGATGTGTGAACAACTGATGCAGGAAATGATGAAGATGTAGCCAGAGCTGGACGTATTTTGGCCACTCGCACTGGTTTGTTTTTGAGCAGAGATTTCTTTGCGGGCGGTCTACCAAGCGGTACAAGTCTAGCTTTCTCATTAGCAACAGGAGCAGAGGCCAAGTTGGTTGCCTTGGCAACAGCAGGGACGGAGTTGGTTGCCTTGGCAACAACACTAGCAGAGCTGGTTGCCTTGGCAACAAAACTAGCAGAGTTGGTTGCCTTGGCAACAAAACTAGCAGAGTTGGTTGCCTTGGCAACAGCAGGAGCGAAGCTAGCGGTCTTGTTAGGGGAGGAGTCGTTCTTGTCGTTGGACGATGGCTTGTGAGTGAGTAGTGAGAGAGCGCGAGCTGCCGCCCCGCGTCGCATATCGCCACCAGCGCTTCGTTTTCGCCGCACTTCGGCCAGCATATTGAGAGCTCCCTCGTCGACGAACAAACACGTCATCTTGCGTTGGCCCGGCTTGATGAGACGTCGTCGATGTCGCACGGTGAGAGATCGCTGGACTCCAGCCTGTCTTCTGCTCTTGCTTCTCACCCCTTCCTCCTGCCTGCCACCTCCTGCCGCGGCTTTGTTTGCCACCCCCTTGCTCGTGGATGAGCAGGAAGCTCTCGTCGTCATTGATGGTGATGCCGGAGAAGAAGAAACATCAGACCTGGTCCTGGTGACGTCCTGCAGAGAACGGCCGGGAGAGCAAGGGGACACTGCGCTTTCTGACTTCACGCAGGAACACCGCCCAACATCATCCACTACATCCAGCTCATCGCATGACATAGCACTGTTGGAGACATCATCACTGGTGATGTTGTTGAGAGGATGAGCTGGGAGGCGTGAGGTGGAAGGCGTGTCTGTGACATCAGCACACTCCTCAGTCGCCGCTGGTGATACTGCTGGTGTGGTCGTCACGAGAGCAGCACGAGACTCCGACGATGACGATGACGAAGAGGAAGATGAGGGAGAGGAGGACATCTTCAAGTAAGTTCTTCTCACCATCAGCGGAGACATCATGGCGACATCTGTGTCAACTGCAGCAGACTGGCACGAAACAGCGCGGTGTTTGGGAGGACGACCTCGCCTGCCGAATGAGGAGCGTTGACCACTGCCACGTGCGATCGCGTCATCACTGGTGGACACGGCAGCATCAGGCGCTTCTGGCGGGGTCAACATATTGGCTGCATTTGCGTTCATCAGACTCTTCAGACGACCTGCAAGTGAACCACAGTAGAAAATCATAATAATAAAAATATGCATTAATATAATCATGATGATGTAGATGACAATAAGGATGTTAGACTTTTAAGGGACACTCCTAGGACATGTGCGCCTGGTTCATAAGGAGTGCAAATATTCCTGTAAAAAATTGGATATATAGATATATGTTTTGACCTTTGCTGTATATTTTTGCTGGAAGAAAAATTCTCGCTTAATCGTCCTAAACAGCATTCGAAAAGATATATTTAAATCTATTTTCCCAATCAAGGGGTAGAATTGCAAGAAGAAACGCGAGAATGAAGATGTGCTAGAACTGACAGCTGATTTGACAAGACTGGCAACTTTTAAAAAGGTTGAGAACCACTGTGTTAGACCGCTGGCTTCATAACTGCATAAATATATAACTACAGCTCAATATCTCTCATAACTACAGCTCAATACCTCTCATAACTACAGCTCAATACCTCTCATACCTACAGCTTGATACCTCTCATAACTACAGCTCAATACCTCTCATACCTACAGCTCGATACCTCTCATAACTACAGCTTAATATCTCTCATAACTACAGCTCAATACCTCTCATAACTACAGCTCAATATCTCTCATAACTACAGCTCAATACCTCTCATAACTACAGCTTGATACCTCTCATAACGCCGCCATTAAGCTGCAGCACAGTGACAGTTTGAGTCGGCTTGTCATCATTGTCCTGGCCGTTATCAGCCTGGGCGGCGGCCGCAACGGCCGGAACTTGCTGCTCATGGAGGACAGGAGGGCTGGACGAGACAGAGGAGGATTCCTCCGAGCAGTGAGCCAGCACGCGCGCCATCGACTGCCGCACCTCCTGCAAGAACTGTCCGCGACCACTGAGCGGGCCATCCGACGAGCCCGGCTGTAACAGCGGCATTTTACTGCTCCCACAAGCACACAAACACACGTAGACGTGATCAACTATGCGACCCACAAAACTCCTGCTAAAATATCGTAATTGAGGGAAAAATTACATGGAGAATTTTAATGCAATTGAGCGTTGAATAACAACGGATTTTCGCTCAACTCACACGACATTGATGTGCAATAACTAGAAAGTTTGCATTCACAGCTCGAGTAGGATAGAATCAGTCGATGCTATTTCTATTGGGTGTGTGCAATTGAAATTATCTGTAAATATTGTGGCTCATCGATTGATAAATTAGACTCATCCCGATCACAGATGCATACTCCTAAAGCATCGCAAGCTCTATCTACATGATATCACATCATTTGAATCACGCAATCAAGCGTAACAAATATACTGAACTGAACTAAAATCAAATAAAAACCATCGGTAAATAACAAAAATTACGAAGTACAAACATAATACACGACATTTCACCAAAAACACTTATATTCTTACCTCCACTTTATATTCACGACCCATATGCAAAAAAAGAAACAACGAAACAAAAAAATGTCGCTATGACAATATGATTCACGCAATATGATTGGTCGTGAGCAAATTAGGGTTGCCAAATCGACCAATATAATGATGTAATCACAAATATTTCTGCATGTGGCAAAATTTCCCGTCCTAAATTTAATTAATCAAATAAAATATTTTGCATAGTTTTTGCTGTCACTATATTTGTCCAATATTTTTTGTTTGCATTTCTTCACAGCGGTATTATTTAGATCTCAATTGTTGCCAGTTTACAAAATATAAAAACATCAAAAAACTTGTACTGAATATATTTTCTCAAACATTCATTAACTTGTTTCTGCAAGATCTTCTCATTTGCAATATTTCGAATATTAGAACACGAAATTTTTCAAATGTCCAAGCGTCAAAAGACCATTTAAATTTTTTTTCAACCCGTATATCATTTCGTCACCATTTTCTGTGATTAACTCATGTTAATGCAGTGTATATACCTGGTGGTTGATCAGTCGCCAAGTCAAACACGAGGTTTGCAAAAACGCCAAAATTTTGCACAACACGAGAATAAAATTCATGGCGGTGACTGCAAAACCCGTGCGGCCGGACCTGCGGTGTGCCAGCCGGGGCCGTGAGGCTTTGCCCATGCATAAATTCACGCGAACATTAGCCTTTCAATTGCTGTGTTCAAATGCGTAATTTATCATATTTATCATATCATGTTGTCAGTGACAAACACAGAGACGCTTGCAAAATTAACTAAACTGCCAACAACGAGTGTAGCAACATATGTTGTGTCAGATATCGATACGACTAGGTCATTGTGTCATCGACTTCTTAAAACACAACCCCCACACCCTCCCCTACCCCCACTAACTTCCAGTCAACACCGACGAAACGGGAAAATTCCAGTTCATAATTGATGACGTCTCCAAATTAAGCCACACCCACTTAATGGTGACGTCACAGTGGCGTTGAGTTGCGTAGCGCCAAAAAAATAAACACAAAATCAAACAACAAGTGCCCTCGGCACCAACGCACGTTTATTTCCAGCCAATTGTGAAAAATATCAACAAACCAGATATGCTGGCATAAACAGGCCATGTATTAAGTTATCAACAAGGTCCTCTATATATAGGATAAAATATACCCGCACCACTATAGCTGGTAACGTTACAAACAAGATTTTCAACAAATAAAACCCGAGTATTACATTCTGAATATTCTGGTGTTTTGGAAATTTTCACACACAAAAAAGACGACGAGGTGAAATAGAAGCAAATATTAAACATTAAATATCGGATTTGCCACGAATATTGGCGGATATTTTAAGTGCATCGACAATATAGCAACACAAATCAGGTGCAAATGAAAACAAACCACATTTTGCCACTCGGAAACAGTAAAACAGCTAGGAGGAACACACTAATAAATCACAACACACACATAAATAAACACACACACACATATTGGTAAATATTAGTTTGAATAGCGGTAAGACTAGAGGTTGGATTTGCGTGAGAAGAATTTAGCGATGGCGTTCATGCAATCTTCACTGGTCCAACGCTCAATTAATCGCTCACATTCAGTGTCATTGACCTTGTGCAGCAGGTCAATGTCCAGGTCACGGGTCAGCGCCTTGCTGTAGGTCAACGACTGACCGACACACACACACACACACACATACATACACACTGTACTCTTGAAAACTGTACATAATTGTACATTACTAGTTTACAAATTTCTATCAAGCCTACTAAATAAATCACCCACATAATTACATTTCCCAATGCGCTACCACTGTGGAGAAAGACGAAGGCGGAATTAAGCGTGTAATATGTAATACGTTGTAATATGTAATACGTTGTAATGTGTAATACGTTGTAATATGTAATAATATGTAATATGCTGTAATATGTAATCTGATGTAATATTAAATATGTTGTAATATGTAATACGTTGTAATATGTAATCCGATGTTATATGTAATGTGTTGTAATATGAAATATGATGTAATATGTAATATGTTGTAATGCGTAATCGTGATGAAATATGTTGTAATATGTAATAATATGTAATATGCTGTAATATGTAATCTGATGTAATATTAAATATGTTGTAATATGTAATACGTTGTAATATGTAATCCGATGTTATATGTAATGTGTTGTAATATGAAATATGATGTAATATGTAATATGTTGTAATGCGTAATCGTGATGAAATATGTTGTAATATGTAATAATATGTAATATGTTGTAATGCGTAATCGTGATGTAATATGTAATAATATGTAATATGTTGTGACATGTAATATGTAACAATATGTAATATGTTGTAATATGTAATATGCTGTGATATGTTGAAATATGTAATATGCTGTAATATGTTGAAATATGTTATATGATGTAATATGTTGTAATATGTAATAATATGTAATATGTAATATGTTGCATTATGTACTATGTTGTAATATGTAATCGTTATGTATTACTTGCTATATTATCAGATGCTTTGCTTATTCGTACTGTGTATGCTTGTGTGCGAGTGTGTGTTTGCTTATGGAACATATTAGTGACGTGTATGGCGAAGTTAGAGTGTGTGTGTATGTGTATGTGTGTGGAATGGTGATGATTGTGTTGTGTGAGAGGAGTGATTGACACACGATCACCTTGCTGGGTAGTTGGGCATATTGTTGAAGTCGGGGCCATATTTCCTGGTGGAAGGCGTGATCAGGCAGTACCTGAGTGACAAGACCCACCGCCTCTGCCTCACTAGCCGTCAACTTCTTGTTGAACAACAACACCTCCATCGCCTTACACCACATCATAGTATCATAAAGAACATCACAATATCATAACATCAACAAACGCAGAAAATATTCCGACAATATTTTATTTATTATTATATTTTTATGTTAATATACAATATTGATGAAAAATATATAGACATCAGCAATATTTTCGTGACACAAACTCTAGCGGAAAACGAAATCAAACAAACATTGTGAATTTTTCAACCAATAAAAACGCTTGCTGCATATGACGTCATCACAAGATCAGCCAATCAGAACATCGCTTTGATAAAGTGCAGCCAATCAGACGGCTGGAATGATGTGACGTCACACCTTGGCAGGGCCCATAATGCGCGGGAAGGTTAGCGAGGAGCAGCCCTCGGGAGATTGTCCGAGGCTGGAGAAAGGAGTGTGGAAGGTGGCACTGTCGGTGGCGTACACGGCGTCATACAGCCCCATTACGGTCACCGACACCCCGATAGCAGGACCGTTCACCACTGCTACCAGGGGCTTGGGGAAGTCTATGAAAGCCGACACGAAGTCACTGCTCTCACACACACACACACACACACACATGTGTAGTGAAAAAATTGAGAAAACTCGTGCAATATCTTGTGTGTGTGACTTTGAGATATTAGCTGAAATTAAATAAAATGACATCACAATGTTTGCTAACAATTTCTCACTTGAGTAATTTGCCGGAATCTCGTGCCATTTGCTTGATGTCACCCTGAATGTTGGAGAAATTGCTGAGGTCGTTGCCGCTCGAGTAGAAATCACCCGCTCCTGTGGTAACTGTTACCACAGAGCTGGGGTCATCGGCCGCCTCACGTAAAGCCTCAATAATCTCCAAATATGACTGCACACACACATACACACACACATTACCATATATATAGGTGCTCAACAAAAGAACAGATCTCATAGTTTATCTGTGTAAAAACCAGCCCAATTTATGATAAAACTAAATGAAATATTAACTTATATAAATATCAAACATCTTCAATTGCTTTTCTAGTATTTATTCCGATACCATTTTAAAATACTGCAAAATACATTAATAAATAAATGAGTGATTTAATGAAAAATTTTAGTATCACACAGGCGAGGATCATGGTGAAATATATCACGATATTAACAGCGAGGGATCATGGTGAAATATATCACGAGATTTACAGCGAGGATCATGGTGAAATATATCACGATATTAACAGTGAGGGATCATGGTGAAATATATCACGAGATTAACAGCGAGGATCATGGTGAAATATATCACGATATTAACAGTGAGGATCATGGTGAAATATATCACGAGATTAACAGCGAGGATCATGGTGAAATATATCACGATATTAACAGTGAGGATCATGGTGAAATATATCACGATATTTACAGCGAGGATCATGGTGAAATATATCACGAGATTAACAGTGAGGGATCATGGTGAAATATATCACGAGATCAACAGCGAGGGATCATGGTGAAATATATCACGATATTAACAGCGAGGATCATGGTGAAATATATCACGAGATTAACAGCGAGGATCATGGTGAAATATATCACGATATTAACAGTGAGGGATCATGGTGAAATATATTACGAGATTTACAGCGAGGATCATGGTGAAATATATCACGATATTAACAGTGAGGATCATGGTGAAATATATCACGATATTTACAGCGAGGATCATGGTAAAATATATCACGATATTAACAGCGAGGGATCATGGTGAAATATATCACGATATTAACAGCGAGGGATCATGGTGAAATATATTACGAGATCAACAGCGAGGATCATGGTGAAATATATCACGATATTAACAGCGAGGGATCATGGTGAAATATATCACGAGATTTACAGCGAGGATCATGGTGAAATATATCACGATATTAACAGCGAGGATCATGGTGAAATATATCACGATATTAACAGTGAGGATCATGGTGAAATATATCACGAGATTTACAGCGAGGATCATGGTGAAATATATCACGAGATTTACAGCGGTTTTTTGCACTAACTTCTCTCAAATAAGCGTTCTTTTTAGTCGGCCTGTTGAACGTGATAACACGAAGTCCCTTATCAACTGTGGACAAAATGTATTTGTACTTGGACGGTTCACCGCTAGAGGGCTCTGTCGTCGCCGCTGTATTCTGCTCAGCTGCCAACTCATCCACATAACTAACATACGCAGTGCGTGCATCCTCCTACACACACACATACACACATACATACTCATATATATCACTGATATAAACACACACCATTATATATATGTTTCTTTAAGTAATTATTGTGGTAGATCAAGTATTGTTATACATTGTAAGCATTTCTTATTCACCCTTCTTATTTCATTTCCATACTCATTCACTGTGTGTTTTTATTTTCTAATTTTATTACTCTGTCTGTCTGTATTTGTTGATGATGTCTTCCTATTTTAAACATTGTTAATATATTTTAACAATAATAATAATAATGATCAAAATAAGTGATATAAGAGACCTGAATTCGCCCGAAACATGTCTGTGTTAGTGTGTGTGAGAGAGAGAGAGGGGGGTCAATGACCTGACTCATGTCACCCAGTTGTTTCCAGGCGTCCCACTTGGCTCGACCGATAAAATCCATCATTCCCGGCCTGTTGGACTTCACCTGTCCATTACTGGCCTGCTTAAACAGCGCATACAATTTCAACTTAGCCGCGTTTCCTGAAATAACACACACACACACACACATACACAAACACACATATCGTATTTATTCAAGCAAAATTGTGTAGCTGAAAAATAAGTAGAAAGTGTTTGGTGCGCGCGTTATAAACTAGCTCTGGTAATATTCAATATAACTATATATATTTATATCAATTTTTAACTATTTTGACTAAGCCGCTGAAGTGACACGACAAGTGTGTTTATATTCTACTTTACGTTGTCTATAAATGATTTTAATCACGGCTGCACGAGCTTGTCAATTATGATTGTTACTTACAATGCTTGGTCTCAGCTGAGAATGAGCGAACACAACAGTTTTAACACCGATTTCTTATAGAAAATTAGGCTTATAGTCGAATAAACAGCGGTAAACACACAAACACAGAACAATTTAGACATCTCAAATACTAGCAACAATGCAACACTCTTGAAAGTATATAGTACAATAACAAAGATCAATATCAAGACTTGACCCATAGTTAATACAGTGAAACATGGTGATATAAGGCGCTAGTTGGGGTGCAAAAAATTTCACCCCCTGATTGCGCCGATTATACCGATTATTTGACTGTTTATATCATTTTGTCCTTGTAGTACGCGAGGATAAAACAGAATTTACCTGCTTCCTATAGTGAAATAAAGACAATTAACAAATATAACTATTTACGCTAATGATATAGTATTTTTAAATGTTATTATTTATTTTAATTATTATAAATTTCATAAAATTGACGATTTTCAGTCAAATTTTTCAATAGAAACCTCCCAAAAGCATTGGGATTCCAGACTCTATCGCGCCCAACTAATAATATCGTTGTTTGACTATGCTACACTGACCTGACCTGACCTAATGCACTGACCTGGATCTTCAGGAAGAGTCTTGAGTCGCGCCTGAGCCGAGCTGAATTGATCCACCGAGGTCGACATAGCACGTGCACAAGAGGACAACATGGCAGCAGAAACAGCGTGTCTCGCCAGTGATTTCACACCCTGTCCACAAACACTGCCACTACACACACACACACACACACATACACACACACACAACATCAACAACATATATTTGTAGAGCGCATATACCAACACACACACACACACACACACATACACACACACACACATACACACACACACACATATATATATATATATATATATATATATATTTGTAGACCGCACATACCAACACACACACATAAATATTCACTTACATATACACACATACATGTACAAGCACATATATACACACACATATGCATACATACACCCACACACACACATCTATAACAATATACAAACACACGTCCACACATATGCACATGCAAACTTACACGAAAACAATAACGGCATGTCACAATAAGCATACATATAAAATATGAACAAATATTGTATCAAGCGGGCTCAGAGCGCGGCATAGGAAGTAAGGTTATGCGAAGAATGATCAAAGGATATGTCAAAAAGATGATTGCGAAGAGAAGTAGAAAACGCAGCAAGATTTTTGAGAGGAAATCACGCTATGGACTCCCATAATGAAGAGATATATAGAAAATATATTAAAAAATATAATAAAAAATATAGTAAATTGTGATTGTATAGATTGAATTTAACTTAAGAATCAATTTGAAGCGAATTTATCGACAAAAAATTTGCTACAGTCCTAATTTCAGCAAATAAAATGAAAATACACAAGAAAACACACACATTTACACGTGCAATCCACCACTCACATCCTTCAGATTAATCGGGTTTATTGCACAGTGTGAGGAAAAAAGGAGAAATACTCGCCCATTGGAGGAGTACCTGATGATATTCGCGCGAGCAGATGAACGCAGTAAGAATTTGACAGCGTGCATCGCTGCTGAAAACTCGAGAACGAATCAAGTGAACGAACACGAGTATTGTATATTACCACACCTGTTATGACTCGCTGAAAGACAACAATTCAATATACATTCAACAATTTTGTAAATCAATCAATGTACTTGGAACAGCGCCTGTTAAGACACACACGCATGTGATAAAGCGAATAAAAAACACAGAAACGAAACTCAAACATAAATCACAACCGATAACAAGTGTGAATGAGTGAAAAATGTATAAAAATAGATAGACACACACAGAGACACAAACATATACAAGTACAAGAACACTCGTGAACAAATATGTGAATATACATAGAACTACACATTCTCACATGCAATCAAGTAAAACGAATTGGAAGAAGTTGCAACTAGGAGGAAGGGATAGGGGCAGTATAAGAGCAAGAACTCAAACAGAAACATACGGAGTAAGAGCATGAGAAGCAGAATAAAAGGATACCACGAATATCTGAAAGAGACGAGCGAAATGAGGAATAGAAAGTGGCTGATAGAACAGTACGAGGAAGCCAATTGAACAGTCGGGGAGCAAAGAAAGAAAAAGACTTAGAAGACCAAGATGACTCGTTCAAGGCCACATTTTCACCATTACGAACAAAACATTCCAAAAATCACAACATTTCTGCACCTCAGTCTCTACAGCCACCATTACTAAACCATATTGAAGAATTACAAAATCCACCCAATCTATTATCGGCTTACAAACACCTCACGCTTCAAAAGCACAATATAACAACAACAACAGTGTGTATTTGGTATAGCGCCCATCATCATAGGCGCGCAGACGAGTACTTATGCAGGAGAAACATGAAATATATACTGGCAATGCGAGCATGGGATAATACGATAATAAGAGCTCGATCACAAAACAACAAAATAAAACGCGGATTAAATCAAGGAGAAACAGCAGCAGGACACAAACAAGGACGTAGAAGAGTGCAGCGTAATTAAAAAGCGACATTAAAAACAAGGGAACAAAATGCATGCACGCAGAACATACACAGTCACAGGCTTCCCGGACGAGAAAGATATTTACGAAGAGAAAAGGCAAATGAACGATAAGACAACGATGAGGTGATGTGAGAGGGGAGAGTTGTAAAGACGCGGACCGAAAAAGGAGAAAGATTTGGAAGACCACGCGGACTCATTTAAAGCGCGAGGGCAGGCTAAAGGGACAGGATGTCGAGAAGAGGGGGTTTCAGAGAGAGAAAGTAAGGCATAGAGATACGTAGGTTTAGTGGGACAGCGTAACAGTTAAAAGATTATGGAGGAAATTTTGAAGTGAATTCTAGATTTGATAGAAAGCCAGCAATACAATATTCATGATCACAAAACACTGGAATTCTCTACCAAAGATATTCGATAGATATTGGCTAAATTAGAAAGTTCCCGACATAAGCAAACAAATCAACCCTACAAACAATGCCTACAACCTACAAAAATGCTCAACAGAAAGAGGGGAAAAATTCGACCAAGCACCCAGCGCCACAATCGAAAATAATACACCGTTAAAGTATAATTTTAATGTTAAAAGATCACACAAAATCATTGTGAAATATTGACAGACGTTAACAATAATTGTTTCTATATTTACGTATTGGTAAAAAAAATTTATCAATGAAAACCAGTAATATAATCTCCATACATAATAATTTCAGACAATATACTGTACATACCCATACAGAACGAAATCCCTTCAAGGATTACAATGGAAAAACAAATTTAACACACAATGTATTAAAATATAAACAATTGATGTAAAGCTCTTCATTATGCCAAATTTGGTGACATTTGCGCCGCGGAAACACTCATTGCCACGACGTACTGTCAGCCTGGCATCTCCTGTTTAAACAACGAACGAACACACACAACTGACTCATGGGAAAACGACGGAATATGAGCGAAATGAACCATGAATAATACCATGTCAAATGTCAACACACACGTCCTGCAGTAGCTTCACACACGTGCGCGTGCGATTTGTAAGCCTCTTGTTAGCGCAAGTAGCGCAGAGGTCCCAGACTGAAAAAGCCAGCGGGGCGGGGACTGGGACCCGTCTTGCCCAGCCCGTCCAGTCCGATGATGGGAAGTCCCAGTTGTCCCTGACGCTGGTTGATCTGCGAGACGGGTAGAAATCCACGTACTCCCAACTGTTCCAGCTGTTCTCTGCTGACGAGAGCCAGGTCGAACACGGGCACCACCAAGTCAGGCTGGCGAGAAGAGGTGGACGGCACCTGCGGGGCAGACTGCTGCTGCTGCTGCTGCTGAGAGTTCGCCGACGACATCACAGACTCCAGGCTGACGTGCGGATGTCTCGCCTGCACGTGTTGTTGAAGATGTTGCACGGAGCGCACGCCGGCTCCACATACACGACACCTAAGCGACTGAACACTGGACGACTGCTGCTGCTGCTGCTGTTGCTGGGCAGAGAAGGCGTGCGTCATCTCGTGCTGCTGAAGAGCCGAGTTGGACGTGAACTGGCGGGGACAGTGGCGACACACGAGCGACGCAGGACGCACTGGGCTGTCCACGGTTAGATCAACAGTGGGAGGTCTGGCGGGACGAGAGACCGCCTGTCTTGATGATGTGGATGATGAAGTGTTGGTAGACGGTGCGGCGGGAGGTTGAGGCACGGCAAAGACGGACGCCTGACTGGTAGCAGTAGTAGCAGTAGCAGTGATCGAGGACGTGGATGCCGGAGTCAGGGAGATACCAGCAGGAAGACTGGGCAACGAGACTGACAAGACCGTCGCGGCAGCAGCGCCTCCACTGGACGACGACGCAGGGGTCACCGAGATACCCCTGTTGGCCAGCACTGATGCCACATCAGTCTGCTGGCTGTTGCAAGCAGCAGCGGCAGGAGCACTACTACTGGTCGAAGGCACTGGCTGAGACGCGGAGGCCATACTGCCACCACTGGACGTCACGTTTCCCTCGACACTCTGGATGCGAGGAACGCCGAGTTGTCGTCGCTGCACTGATATCACCTGACAGTCGGACTGGTCAGACTGGATGGGGATGCTGGGACGACGCTTGGCTGGCGGAGCTTCACTTACGGCCGCAGCAGGAGCAACGCGTCGCTGAGCCAGCGTCAAACTGGCGCCGGGAGGCAGACCTCGTGCTGGAGGTCCAACTAGCGGCAGGAAGCCAGGTGAAACAAGACGCATGTTGGGTGCAGGAACGGCGGCGGTTGGTTGTCGCAGTGGAGGACGTCCTCGTCTCGCGACAGGCCCGTTGTTGGGTATGTGGAAGTTGGGAGGCAGGACAGCGAAGGGAGCACCAGGTCGCAGCGAGACCATCCTCACTGACGCCGCCGGCGATGACGCAGCAGCAGCAGGAGGGGGGACACACGAGCCACTCACAGGCAGTGCCGATCTGCCGTGTATGGTGAGACAATGCACCCTCAACTCGTTGCCCGAGCTCGCCTTGAAAGGACACATGGCGCACTGCAGCGAACTATGCGCCGCCACCAAGTGTTCCTGCAAAGAACGCACGCACGGAAAGACGGCACGACACACGAAGCAGAGCAGAAGTCGCTGCTGAGGGACCGTAGCCACTGCGTGCGGGGTCAGTGAAGAGACAGCGGGGGGCAGAGTTTGAGGCGGAACAGTGACAGTGCCCGACACTGCCACCAACACGGGCATACTGGTGACAGTCGCTGTACCGGCAGATACAACGCCCGAGGCAGACATGAGCACGGGAGGACGACAGCGCGTGGCCACCGAGGAACCGCTCACCCCGGCAGCCAGCAGTTGAGGAGGAGCGGGAGCAAGTGACGGAGTAGCAGCCGTCACTTCCTGACGAAAACTGCGTTCGTCAGGGATGTTGGCAGCAATGGCAGCCATGCGGATCAGAGGCTGACTTTCGTCTTCTTCCACTCCTTCCTTGTTATTGTTATTGTTGTTGTCCGACAAGGAGACAGAGTCGCCGGGTTTGTCGACGACTGCCGAAACATCGCTGAGCAGTTGGTCGAGATCAACATCGGTGATACGATGTGCAGCCAATGATGCTGATGATGAAGAACTGGTCTTCGTGTCGACAGGCTCCGAGCTGGTCGAGCGACGCACGAGACCGCTCGACAGAGCAGGAGGTGATGGAAGAGCGGGAGGAGGAGCCGAAGAACTGAGTCTGGTGGAGGACAGAGCAGTGAGGGAACCAACAGGAAACAATCGAGGAGGAGGGGGTCGCACGGGATCACCGCTTGTTCCTGTCTGCTCTGAACAAGAAGGTGTTGAAGAACGATGTCGCACCGGCTCACCCTCACTCGTCTCCTGCTGGATGCCAGGGGAATGTGGCGAACAGGAGGCCTCAGACTGTCTGCCCAGACCTTCATCATCACCACCCTCCTCATCCTCCTTATCGTGATGTTCCTCTGTGTTACTCCTGTGAGGATGCGAGCTGGCAGCAGTCTCCGTCAAGTCTTCAGCCGACAGATCCTCGCAATCGAGCTGATAGAAGGAACCATCGGACATATCTTGATCTCCGGCGCTCCCGATCACTCCTCCTTCATCATCACCACCCTCATCATCGTGCACGTCACTCACAATGTCACCATCAACAACAGCAACAACATCAGCAGCGGCAGGCACGTGCTCGGGGGTGTGCAGTCTGTCTTGATCGGAGCACACGACAGCAGCACACTCAACACCACTTCCACCACTCACTGAGTCCAGGCCGGAATCTGAGTCGTGACACGAAGCTGTGTCACATACCATCACCTGACAACACCCATATATAACACACACACATATAGATACAGATAACACACACATATAGATACAGATAACACACACAAACACATAAATAACACACACACATAAAACATACAGCTAACACACACATATATATAAATACACACACACCCAGACACAACACACACTAGCAAAATACACTTGTACTACCCTTGTAGCAGACATACTAGGAACACACAAACACACACACACACACTCACGACACACACAAGTGACATACATGCAAACGCGCACAATACTCGTGTGCAAAAACAAGTGCACGTGCAAACACACACACAGTGTATATGTATATGTGTGTGTGTGTGTTTGTGTATGTGTTTGTGTGTTGCACTTACAGCACTGTAGCTGTTTTTCGCTGAGTTTGTTTGTCGTCGCAGCGTCAGTTTCAAACAGCCCCCCCCACCAGCACCAGCAGCCCCTCCCCCTCCTGCTACCTCCCCCTCCGTGTGCCGCTGATGTTCAGCCTGGTGTTGTTTGAAGGCGGCCAGTTCTGCTGGTGTGAGACGAACCAGCCGCACGTGCGGGGCCGGAACACTGAGCAGGTGAAACAGGTGGTGACTGCAGAACTCGCGGTGACTGCTGAACCGCTCACCGGGACACCGCACACATACACCCTGACACACACACACAGACACACACATGGTGTATTTTCGTCCTAGTATGTGCTTATACTAGTGTGTGTATGTGTGAGTGTGTATATGTTTGTCTGCAAGTGTCATTTGATGTCATATATACATACCGTTTTAGTATGCATATATGTGTGCAATTATTTGTCCGTGAGAGTATATATACATACATTGATTGATTGAAATTGTACTGAAAAGCCAACTTATTGGAGTCAAATAAAGCAGTTTACTTCACTTACTTTACTTTACACACACGTTGTTTTTGTTCTATATCAGACGTTCTTACCGGGGGGGGGGGGGGGGGGGGGGGCGAGGATAAAAGATGAAAAATTAAAATAAATATATGTTGTTTTATCTGTGTTTCATATTTTTATCTGGGAAAACATTATTTTTCTAGAAGCTACTTTAAATTGTGAATAATTGAAGTGAATATTGTCTGTTTGTGTGTGTGTGTGTGTCAGTGTCAGTATGTGTCAGTGTCAGTGTCAGTGTCAGTGTGTGTGTCAGTATGTGTGTGTCAGTGTGTCAGTGTGTGTGTCAGTATGTGTGTGTGTGTGTCAGTGTGTGTCAGTATGTCAGTGTGTGTGTCAGTATGTGTGTGTGTGTGTGTGTGTCAGTATGTGTGTGTGTGTGTGTGTGTGTCAGTATGTCAGTGTGTGTGTCAGTGTCAGTGTGTGTGTCAGTGTCAGTGTGTGTGTCAGTATGTCAGTGTGTGTGTCAGTATGTGTGTGTGTGTGTGTGTGTCAGTATGTGTGTGTGTGTGTGTGTGTCAGTATGTCAGTGTGTGTGTCAGTGTCAGTGTGTGTGTCAGTGTCAGTGTGTGTGTGTCAGTGTCAGTGTGTGTGTGTGTGTGTCAGTGTCAGTGTGTGTCAGTGTCAGTGTGTGTGTGTCAATGTCTATTTGTGTGTGTGTGTCAGTGTCAGTGTGTGTCAATGTCTATTTGTGTGTGTGTCAGTATGTCAGTGTGTGTCAGTGTGTGTGTGTCAATGTCTATTTGTGTGTGTGTGTCAGTGTGTCAGTGTGAGTGTCAGTGTGTGTGTGTGTTAGTGTGTGTGTGTGTGTGTCAGTATGTGTGTGTCAATGTCTATTTGTGTGTGTGTGTCAGTGTCAGTGTGTCAGTGTGAGTGTCAGTGTGTGTGTGTTAGTGTGTGTGTGTGTGTCAGTGTGTGTGTGTCAGTGTGTGTGTGTCAGTGTCGGTGTGTGTGTATGTGTCAGTGTGTGTGTATGTGTGTGTATCAGTATGTCAGTGTGTCAGTGTGTCAGTGTGTGTCAGTGTGTGTCAGTGTCAGTGTGTGTCAGTGTCAGTGTGTGTGTGTGTCAATGTCTATTTATGTGTGTGTATCAGTATGTCAGTGTGTCAGTATGTGTGTGTCAGTGTCAGTATGTGTGTGTCAATGTCTATTTATGTGTGTGTGTGAGCAGTTACTGGTGATTTGGTGATTTTCTTTTTCTTGTTGCGGCAATGAGACGGCGGAGCTACAACAACAGCAGCAGTAGGAGGACAATTACTGCCTTCACTCAGTGACACACTGCGTTTCTCGCAAGCAGCATGAGAAGTGAGCGACCCTGCTGCACACCCACTTTCTCGCACGTGCTGCTGTAGCTCACACGGCAACAGGAAATGCTCGCCACACACACGACAAGAGCTGAAGAATGTCGTCACCAGAGCTGACTCCTGATGACCACACGCCGGCGACTCTGCACGTACACACACACACACACACACACACACACAAACACTCAAATTGATGCTGCAGAAAGTATATTGAATATTCGTAAAAACCACTTGTGAATTCAAATATTTAAGCACACAATTTCCTCAAATGACATTTCAAATATCAATGTCATCGAACAACGAAGGATTATTGTGTTTATCATGCTAAATTAATTGTCCTCAGGACATAAAATGAAAACAACAATTTTAATCTCACAAGTACATGTAATACGTTCATTAACTTAATCGCTCATGAATTAATTGAAAAGGCCAGAAAACTCACCAGTATTACTTCAGTCAGAATCGTAATTATACTCGTGACAAAGCTCAATATGATCTTCCCTCAACTGCACACGTGGTCATTATTAATATTCTTGATAGCACATACTTTTAACATGATAAACACAATAATCCTTCGTTATTCGATGACAGATGTGTGCCACGCTGACATTACACGTGACATACAGGCAGACAAACACACATACACACACACACACACACACAACACGCTAGTTCTCGAATTACCCATTCACGGAACTACAGTAACTCCGGATTACAGTCCGTGGAATACGCACTGTACACTGTGACTTCTTGGAATAGGCAGACAGAAACTCTGCACACAACAGCTAGGATACACAAGTGTGTCAAGTGTGTGTGTGTTTGCATGCAAGAGAATGGCGTAAACAGAGAGAAAGAGAAAGAAACAGAGAGAAAGAGAGAGAATTATCACTGCTTGCAGACAACAAACAAAACAAAACACAGCAAACAGTTCTGCACACACACACACACACATATATATACACCATATGCACAGCAGCCCACGTGCAACAAGCTCGTGACTCATAGCTTACAAAACTTCAAGCATGTACGGCATTAATTCGATACTATATATATATATATATAACACCCCGCTATGCGCCAAACCTACAACCGGTGTGTGTATTTCAATGAACGAGCCCAGGCCAGTACTAGCACCACAGCCAACTGCCCAACACGAAAATTCAACATATGTGAGCTGCATTGAGCTGCTCGACAGCTAAAAACACCAAGAGATAATTGAGTGGCGATGATAAACGCAATACACGATAACGTGTGGCTGGTCACACAGATACAAACCCAAACCCAAACAACAACAACAACAGCAACAACGTATATTTATAGCGCATATAAATAACACACACGCGAGTCAAGCACAAAAATGAGACACGACGATAATGGGAGGCGTGGTCGCAGCATCAACACAAATATGCGACATGTATAGTGAACACAAGGTAAGCAAGTAAACGATGAAACCGAAGAGATAGTTAAATATTCACACAAAAGGGATGAGGCAATAGAGGATTATAGTTTGGCATAAGGCGTCAGAGAGTGAGTGACAGGCTCAAATGATAAAGAGAATAGGTATTTGCAAACACTACATCATAGACAAACACCACATTACAGAAAACATAGAAATAGACTTAGTTTTGTGTGTGTGTGTGTGTGTGTCATCGACAAACCTGCAGATAAGATGTTTTCAGATTTAATGGCACCCGCGGCGGCGGAATTCATTCCCTGAAACAAAGCAGACGTTGATTTCGTTAAAATTCGCTTGCCAGTGTGAAACAAATTTGAGATTTATTTTGCTGCACCAATTTATCAACATCAATATTCTACCTATGCTATTCTCTTCAAGACCCTCAAACTCACTACCCACTCACTCATATCGAGACTGAAAAACTTCCTCACTCGCTGATATAAACGACCGTAAACTATATGTGAAAATAGACAACTAAAATCAAATATAATATTATTAACCCCACGTATAATATCGATAACCAACATTCAATATATAATGCAAAATTAGCATGTAGAATAGAAAACAAACATATAAACATGTGATAAACACCCAAAAAGCAAGTACAATCCATCAATTCAAGAATATATTTACTTTGGCGCATATAATCACACATGCGCGCAAAAATAACAATAAACAGCAAGAAAAAATCTAAGATATCTAATCTAAATCTAATCTAATCTAAACATGCTAAGAAAAACCACAACAATCAACATATATTTGTAGGGCGCACATATCAACACACGCGCGAATGAAGTAAAACAAATAGCATATAGTCACCAGAGCGAATAAACACCGCAACAAAATACGCAGAAAAATACCCTCAATAAAAACTTACAGCATCAGCCTCAACAAGCATGCCAGAAAACGCAATGGTGTTTTAAATATCAAAAATAAACACAATGCTTTATATTGACAAACAATACAACTAATAATGTCTAAATTACACCGAATTCGCTACTCATATTGTTTCAGCTCTGATTTCTAATTTAACAAAGTTGCCAATCAAAGGCGTGATTAATAGCATGAAACACCTCCACCAAATCAAGCAGGGAAAATAATCATGCAACCGGTGAATAATTGCTAAAATTCAAAATATTACCTCATATAACTTGCATCCAAATATAATACGTTAATAAAGAACTCAATTGAAATTTGGAATATTACCCAAAAAAATTATTAAACCGTTGCCAAGCATTGCCCTGAACTATCCAACATACAACAAATAATTGAAAATAATTATCAATCAATATAGCGACTTCATACTCATAATTATAAATTGAAAGGAAAGAAATCCTTAATTCTGCTGTATAAACACACTATACGAATATCCACTCACAAACCTAACAAACAGGACGAAGCAGAAACCGCAAACATTGCTGACACAATGAAGCAACCCCAAACAGAACAACGCTCGTGAGTCACTCGCACCACAGTGCCTCACAACCTTACTAGACTGGGCGGGACTTGCAGCAGTGAGCACCAAAAATCGGCTTCTCATTGGTTGAGTCACTGAGTAACCCCCGAACCTCCCCATTTCCACTCCGACTATGCTGTGGTGTTGGGATTGTACACTCACACACACACACACAGGGCCGTTCTAAGCGCAACAGTAATTGCTTTTATGCTTCAGCGTACGACTGCACATTCATGCATATTCCTATAGTGAATCATGTTTCTATTTACTAGAATTACTGTGTATCCGATAGTTAGTGAACAACAACATCGCAACAAATCGCTAATATTTTTGCTGCTCACTGTTGTATGTTACTAGGAATAATATTTTTCTGAGAAATTGGGAACCTGATGAATCAACTCAATGAAGTCTGACAATATACGATTGGAAAAAAAGACTGTCAGTTCCATTAATACAGATGGATGTTATTTATATATATTTATATTCATATATAAATATATGGTGGCGATAAATGTACGGATGATACAACTAAAACCGTGAAACCAAGATTCTAAAATTAATTTTAGTCAATTATATATGAATTTAAATTAACTAGTCAATTTGTGTGTCAATTTTAGTACGTCTGATTATTTTAGTAATTTTAGTACTATAATATACACGTCGAGATACAATATTTATAATATTGTTTCAATATTTTATTCATGCTATATTACCAAGTATTTTCATATTCGTATTGCGCCGTAGTATATAATATAATTCGTCGGTGGAACCCACATTTCCTCCTACACATTTCCTCCTCTCTTTGCTGACACCAAATTTCACCATATCGTATCGTGTCGGTACGGTCGTGAACACGACGCTACACCATCAGAGATTCGACCGTACGAGCAGAGAGGCTGTGTGTTGTGTTTATCGACGCGCAGCGCTGTCGCACTACAGGACCGTTCTAAGTGCTGTACGCGGCTGATAATAATGTTCAACTGTGCCAAGAATTGAGTGCGGTGGAAGTCATTATCCTCTGATCGATCGATAAACAGGTTCCACGTGAATCATAAAAAGTTATGTGAACAAAGTCTTATTGAAGAATCTGAGTTAATTCGATCCAGGGATTACGCACATATTCCGTTCAATAATGTAACTCCGCACATACATGTGATTGATGCGTGTGACGTATGTGACGTATTGTTAGTTAATCTCTCAAGGCTTAAAAATAACCTCCAACTGAATTATCAGTTGAAAGTGAGCGCGGGTTTTATTTGAATACCTGAAAAATCGAATTACAAGCTCAGAGGATTAATTATAGGAGAATAAAAACATTCATGAATTGAATTTACACTCGGGGGAAAACATGATATTAACAATTATAAAATCAATTTTCAAACTACAAACTAATTTTAACGATTAAAATTAATTAAAACGTAAATTGTAACAAAGTTTCAGTCGGACCAGATTTTCTGTTTCTTTTTCTGCTTTGTGTTGTGTTTCTGTTAGGCTAAGTTTAGCAGCGATGATAAATATTGTCACACGCGTTTTGCATCCAAATGTGTGTAATAACCATATGCGTAGTTCGTAGCTAGGTGTGGGCGTGCAGGTGCGTATGTGCGAGTGTGTTGCATTGCACGGAACCCTACATTGTGCTTAAAGCGAGACTGATTCAATGGTTGTATATCTGCAAAGTGGTATCATTAATCCACTTGTCTCACGTCGGAATAGGTGCATATATGTAAACATGCTCTGAGCGCTTGCTACTGAGTATGTGTTGAAACAGGGCATAGACCTGCGAATCCTCAGAAGTTAAAACACAACTAGAGTCCATCGTAAATTACTGACTGAGGTAGCCTTGGACCCAGGCGGCTGACGTTTTTGTATGCGTGTCTGTAGAGCCAACCCACACTACTTTGATTGTTGCAAAACAGTGCAAATGCCCTGGGGGTCCGTATACAAGACGGTGTTTGGCTGTTAGTATCTGACTAGGACTTTTTGCGACACAAGTATATTGGCTTGTGAGCATTTGATACCATTTTCACTTATTTGTTCGGATTGCCTGTGTGTCAACAATACATTCATCTTGAACCGGAAATTGGGGTTATCGCCGCACAACAACAAGAGGAACTTTCAACCGACATAAATCAACAACAATATAATTTATCGAGAAAAAACGTTTGAAAAAAAAACTGATCAAATTCTACTGATATGGTCTATATTTTTCCACACAAACTATCTATCTTTATTACTTTATTTACTTTCTTTTCTTTATTCTTTATCTATTGTTTATCTTGTGAAATTGCGGTTTGTATGCAAGCGCTAAAATTTATGCATGAAGCAATATTGAATTTACATAAATTTGCACGTTGATAAATCTTGCTTAATTTGCATCAAACACATTGTGATAGTGTTGCGGTTAGATTGAATTTGCATATTTTATGCAAACATAAATATTCAATGATTTAATATGATTTAATCTAAAGTCATTTCGACAATATCAAATGAAGCCTTTCTGAATTTTCATACGAATTAATTGTTACCCCGCCAGGTTTGGAGGTAGGCTACTGAAGAAAACCAACTCGTTGTCATGGAAACCAAACAACCCTGCTTAATTGTATTGATAAGCTTTTCGAAAATACCTCTGTAGTAATACTACAAAGTAAAACACGTATGTTTGTAGAAGGCAATGCATACACACATCATATCAGTTCATAATAAGCACAATTGACCTTTTGACCTTGATAAAAAAACACACACAAATACATACATACACATATACAGATATTTCTGGCAACAAGGTGAAACTATGTAACTATAGAAATTTTGCAGGAGCACCACAGTTTGAAAAGCATGAGATCACAAAATACAATACCATCAACACTATCACACTGCAAAAACGCGAACATAATGGACAATTTAAAGTCCCGTGCGTTATTTACCACTACAACCCCTACTCACTAGGGAGAAACAAGTTAAAACACAGCATTACCTAAACGCACAGATAATTAATAGCAACTGTACGCGCCCTCCCTTATATATCACGTGATAATAAACCAAAGGGGAGTTGATAAACTAAGATAACAATGAGGTTCGAACTCGCAACCTCACATGAGTACGACACGAACGTCATGCACTTTCACCACTGAGACAACGAATAAGGAAATATTTGTCTGTTAATATAAATGTTCTTTTAGGTTGTCATCTAATCAAACCCAAGCTATTTATATGTATGCTATTTACAAATTTTACAATACCAAGCCATTTACAAATTTTAAATATAATCCATTACTTTACCAACACAAAAATAATATATTTTATTTTATAAAAATTCATTTTCAGTAGTAAAAAATGCATTCATATGAATATATACTGTGAAAATACTTCTCTACAGACAGACAAGCGAATCAATGATCGCCGAGGTCGTTTCAACCTCACATACACGCAATTAAAACATGATATATCGTGTCGTATCTACCTTGTTAACAGAACAAGCCTGCTAAAACATGAAAAAAAACTCGTCATCAGAATCAGAATCGCTGGTTTTCAATAAGATGAATTGAAGGGCGGAATATACACATAATCTCTCTTTCTCTTTCTATATACGTGCATGTATGTGTGTGTGTGTGTTAGTTGAAGTCGAGATGTTTGTGTCTCGCTGTGTTGCCACGATATAGCATCACTTGTGCCAGAATAGCCAAATCAATGGCTACTTGCAACAGACCGCAAACCCAGAATTGCACGGGAGCACTGCGCGCCAGGAAATAGGCAGTTTTGAACGTATCCCCACACGTCCACATCAACACCATATTAACACTAGCACACACACACACACACACACATGTCAAAAACAACTTGTCATATGAGCTCATTTCAGAGCAAGCGAGTTCACGAGAAATTCCAGTCAAAAAACTCGTGCAATATGGTCTGGGCCACTCGCCTCATGCCGTATGTGGATTTTTGTTTGAAATTCTTGTAGAATTGCGGAGATCCGAGCATGGCCTCCATAAACACAGCCAAAAACCCCACTGTCTCCACAAACACCATGTTTCCTGTCACACAAACACCTTGTTTACACACACACACAAACACACCGACAAAACCCAATGTCCAACTGTCTAACTTACTATAACCCTGACTGTCTCGATATAGACACTTACATTTTGACATTTTGTATTCGATTTCATAATTTTCCCTTGTCAATACGTCTTCTATATGTATGTATTATCTGTGTGTCTGTGTGTGAGTGTGTGAGTGTGTGTGAGAGGGCACCTATGAACATGTACATGAGCAGACTACCAAGCAGGGTGAAGGCCAGACTACACTCAAGATAAGACTCAAAATCACTCCAGTTCCAAAACCAAGACATGTCGAAGTCTACACTCACAAACATACACACAAACATACACAAACATACATACATGTGTGTGTATGTAGTTAAGTTAACATTTCATCTTGTTCATAAATAATAACAATAATAATAGCAAGATTAAATACCAAAAACTCATGCTGTGAGATTCAATATATCCTGATATGATGTATAAGAGATAAAAATAGCACACAAATGATAGGTCGGGTGTATTAAAACATTTCGCTCGTCAGATACTATTCAGTGATCTATAATAAACAAATCAGTAATTTATAATAAAAAATAAATTGAATAAAATAAAACAAATTTAATTACTGATCTATCATTTGTGTTTTCTATATCTCTGTTACATCATATATAAGTCGAATAGTTGAGATATTCTGGCATAATCAACAAACCCCCCGCGTTGATTCTGACAGAAAAGCAAAATGTGCACAGGACAATAATAATAATAATAATGCAAGAAAGAGGAGGATGTTGTGGCACCGGAGAACGTGCGCTCCTTGTATTTGACGATGTACTGCTGCGATCGAACTCGAACACACACATAAACCAGACTCAACATCACCACGTTCATCAGGCAACTCTGCAATAACAGCGGCAACTCGAACGGGTGCCCCATCCTGCACGTGCACACATACATACACACACATACACACACAGACATACACACACACACACAAAACACATAAAATGGAAAATCGGAAGTTGTTTCAATTCTCAAAATCTAATAGGGATCACAATTTTGGCCTACAAAAACGCACGATTAAAAACGACATCCAAAAATATAGTTTCCCAAACAGAGCAGTAGATAGATGGAATAGGTTGCCAAGCGACATAGTACATCAGCCAACGACACAACTGTTTAAGAAGACATATGACAACTGGAAGGCGGCAGTCACGAGCCTCTGACTCATTCCTGCGAAGACAACTAGTAAGAACAACTAGTAAGAACACATTATAAACATTCATATGAGACCAGCTACGCTGAAAGTTTAATCGTATTCATCCCAGATGTTATCACAAACAATAAATATAACTTAGTAAACAAAAAAAAAAATTATAAATTCATATAAATATCCAATTGTAATACATATCTGTTGTCTTATATTGTTCGAGTTATTGTGTAAATGATGATATTATGTTGAGATGTGTATGTTTGGCAAATATAACGGGAACAATACACAGATAAACAGGGGCGTAGATTTGTGTCGAGGCTCGGGGGGGATGACAGCCATCATGCATTAGTGTTCCAAGTTGACTCAGTTGGTCAATTGTGAGACCCTCAACTATTTTCAGCCTATTCAATTACAATACACATACCCCAATGAAAAGTGTATTGCGTAATATAATTCTTCAAATACTTATAATTTCTTACATTTTTGGTCTATTTGCCTTCTATGCTAATTTTCATGATAATATACCCAATGAACTGAGCTCAGCAGAATTCACGGGGGGTATAATTGCACATTCATACCCCCAGCCAATTTGTCGGGGGTATATATAGTCCCAGGATTTACGCCCATGCAGATAAATAAATACAAGATGTTGACTGAGGCAGTGTGTGAAAATCTCACCAGAAGAGAATTCTCATTGTATTGGCCATCAGCAGGAACATACAGACATACAGCGAGAAACCATCTGCATTCTGCGTGCGACGAATCTCAAAATATTGCGGAATATACGGTACAGCGCCTCCTATCACCATGGCAACCATGGACACCAGTGTGGCCGCGTCGACGAGCCAGTGCGGCACGGCGCCATCACTCGCCGCCAACACTTCGTCCATGTCATCAATGCGCAGCCAAGTGTATCACACTGAAAATACGAATTAACTTTATGCACACATAAAAGTGTATATTACATATTTTTCCGTAGAATTACGATACTTTTGCACAAAATATTATATTACATATATTCACTATGTTTTGTGAAATTTTCATGTATTTTTAGTAGTGAGATATGAAATTTGGATCCATTTACAGTTACATCCTTGTGTTCTACGTCACTGCTGTTTTTACTGATCGTGCTTGTGTGACACGGATGCTTCCTAAAACATAAATTAATCATTGCACCTACATCATCATCATCACATCATTATATCATCACATCATTCCTAAATCACCTCAAGAACAGTACTTCTCAAGATGTAGAACTACATACGAAACACGAGAAAATAACACAAAAATATACAATGTACAAGCACAAAGTATAAAACTGAATATACAACTTGAAATACAACTTGATGTGAGAATAAAACCTTGAATACAACCTTAAACGGGAAAAATATTATCAAAGACGTCACGACAACAAAGTTCATAATTGTCTTCAATCACTCTTGTACGTATACGTTTGATTGGCTTAAGCTAAATAAGATAACTCATTCAATGCAACATTTTCTATTAGATGTGAAAATATTCATGTATTTAAGAATAATGTGCAAATCGTGATCAGCACATATAACTCCATTTGAATTTTATTGTGATCAATAGTTAAATATATAAGAATATGGTTATAGGTAATCATAGATACGCAGCTGCAATATAATATAAATGTATTGAACTTATTCAAAATATAAATGTGAAGCAGTATTGAATATGAGCAAGAATGAAAGTGTAAAAACAATTTGAAGCCGGAACAAAACACTTTCCCATACTTATATTTGAGCTAGTAAAAATATTTGCGTAATTAATTGATAAGCAAGGTGTATATATACTAAAATAATATAATTAGTAAATCATGCCCTACTTACAGATTTTAATGAAGGAATTATTGCAATTTGAAATTATTTGAAGCTCATTCGAGTAATAAAATACTTATTGAAGCTATGAAGCAGATTTAATATACGATGGACGCTTTAAGTAGCTTAATATTTATTTATTGCTGAACACAATCAATAAAATAGACTAAAAACTAAACAAACAAAAAGTTCATATGCAAACATAAGAACACTTGAACACACAAAAACGGAGTTAATTGTATGACAGAGGTACTCCGCGGCGAAAATTCACGTGAGTATCAGAAGTTGACTGCTGAAAACCGACGAACAATTTGACAGTTGATAAGAATCGCGCTGAATTGCATTATCAGCCAATCAGCGATCAGATATTCATTACGTCATAAGACAGTTTAGCAATTTGAAAAACAAGAAATAACGAATTTCAGTCGCTTTTCTGCCGTTGCGTAGCTCTTGGCAATTTCGACTCTGTATATTCTAACAGACTCATCAAACCTTCACACATAGCAAAATGGTGAGTATGAGAATTATATTAAATGTTCATTTCAACGCCAATAATCAGCTTCCAATTTTGTTGAGTCAAGATTGATTGATGATTGATGTTTGGAGGCATTATACATGGACGGTGATTATGACTTGATTTGTTGTTTTTCAGCGTGAATGCATTTCCATCCACGTCGGGCAGGCCGGTTGCCAAATGGGCAACGCGTGCTGGGAGTTGTATTGTTTGGAACACGGCATACAGCCCGACGGACAGGTTCCTGCGGACACCAAGTGTGGAGATGACAGTTTCTCCACCTTTTTCTCGGAAACTGGCTCGGGAAAGCATGTTCCGCGTGCCGTATTTGTTGACCTGGAGCCCAGTGTAGTCGACGAGATCCGCTCGGGGGTATATCGCCAACTGTTTCACCCTGAACAACTGATCTCAGGCAAGGAAGATGCTGCTAACAACTACGCTCGTGGTCACTACACGGTCGGCAAGGAGGTGGTTGATCTGGTGCTGGACCGCATCCGCAAGCTGGCCGACCAGTGTACTGGACTGCAGGGCTTCCTCATCTTCCATTCGTTCGGCGGAGGCACCGGATCTGGGTTCACTTCGCTGCTGATGGAACGACTGAGTGTGGACTACGGCAAGAAGTCCAAGCTGGAGTTTTCCATCTACCCGGCGCCTCAGGTGGCCACCGCCGTGGTCGAGCCGTACAACTCGATCTTGACGACTCACACCACACTGGAGCACTCTGATTGTGCTTTCATGGTCGACAACGAGGCCATCTACGACATCTGCCGTCGCAACCTGGACATTGAACGTCCGTCGTACGCCAACTTGAACCGGCTCATCGGCCAGATCGTGTCTTCGATCACTGCGTCGTTGCGCTTCGATGGTGCCCTCAATGTTGACCTCACCGAGTTCCAGACCAACCTGGTGCCTTATCCGCGCATCCATTTCCCACTGGTCACCTACGCTCCGGTGATTTCTGCTGAGAAAGCGTATCACGAACAATTGTCGGTGGCCGAGATCACCAACGCCTGTTTCGAGCCGGCCAACCAGATGGTGAAGTGCGACCCGCGTCACGGCAAGTACATGGCGTGTTGCATGTTGTACCGCGGCGACGTGGTGCCCAAGGACGTGAACGCCGCCATCGCCACCATCAAGACCAAGCGCACCGTCCAGTTTGTCGACTGGTGTCCGACCGGCTTCAAGGTGGGCATCAACTACCAGCCTCCGACCGTGGTGCCCGGAGGAGATTTGGCCAAAGTGAGTCGCGCCGTGTGTATGTTGTCCAACACGACCGCCATCGCCGAGGCTTGGGCCCGACTGGACCACAAGTTCGACCTGATGTACGCCAAGCGGGCGTTCGTACACTGGTACGTCGGTGAGGGCATGGAAGAAGGCGAGTTTGCCGAGGCTCGTGAGGACTTGGCCGCTCTGGAGAAGGACTATGAGGAAGTGGGAATTGACTCTGCTGAAGGCGAAGAAGATGAGGATGCCTAGAACAGTCATTTCCTGAGTCATTTGCTAGTTCAATTCGCGTTCTTGTTGGTTGTGAAAAATTCGCTTGTCTAGTCATCAGTCACGGTTTCAAGCGGCCTTCAGTATTTATATTAACTTAATTGGTTTTGTTTGTCTGAATAAATATTGACAAGTTCCAGGCGTGTTTTTCGTACAGCGAATTTTGTGCGTGTGTTGAGTACGTGTGTGTGTGTGTGTGTGCGTTTGTGTGTGCATGTGCATGTGTGTGTGATGTGTTTTTGTTCAGTAAGGACGGTGTGTGTGTGTGTTGTGAATAGCAAGCAGTCTGGTGACTCCACAGTAGAATACAAGTGGTGACAAGCGCAATATAAGCGAGATAGTGGTAGCACACACACTGTACTGTACTGTACTGTTCACATGACCAGTATATAGCAGTCCCGGTGAGGGGTGTAGGTAGCTACGGTGTATTCTGCTTGATAACTGAGCTATCATCAGTCAGATATGAGCATCAACTTGTCGAGAAGATGTGCTAGAGCAACATCACGTGTTTTGTGCATGTTATTCATTGGAGGAAGTTATTGTGCTGCCTTGATTCTGGTCTATATCATGTCACCGCTGGATTTTACTCAATCATCGTCATATTCAGCAAAAACAGGTGAGCAGAAGTTCGGAGAAACATTTTACACTGATATTTTGATTGTATCAGAGAAAAACTCATATTAAAATTACTATTATTATTACCACTATGAGTATTCGCAAATTTGAGCTGAACACTTATCTGCATAATGGCTCAAAAAATCACATCAGAAAAAATTTATCAGAATAATTTTCATATAAACATCCAGAAATACTAAAACAAATATGTAAGAATTTTTAATATATCAATTATGTAATAAATAAAATGTAATATATTAATATGCACGGTTAATATAAGTTAAAGAATAATTTATTATCGAAAACTGTGCAAATACTGGAAATAAGTTTGCATTTTATTTTGTTCGTGGTATTTTGTTTTATTTCTGCTGTCTCACATTTGACACAGATGTGACTCAAAAAGTTTCTGCTTGTCGGGAGGACATGAACACCTCTCTTTTACCTCCTCTGCCTGCCAACAACACCGAGATGCTGTCATCTCTCTTCAACTACCTCACAAGACCTCATCCTGGCGCTTGCTCCAAAATTGCCCGCCTGGGAGGTGCCCCTGTGTGTGTCGCACATGATCTACTTTTTCTTATACATTTTTTGCTGTTTTTTCTATCCAGTGATGTATTTATGATTTTTTCTTTGAGATAATATCGTAAATTCGGTCAATAAACTATAAGGTAAGGTAATATCTATCTATATATATAAAAAAGAGATCTTCTGTCTGTCTGTCTGTCTGTCTGTCTGTCTGTCTGTCTGTCTGTCTGTCTGTCTGTCTGTCTGTCTGTCTGTCTGTCTGTCTGTCTGTCTGTCTGTCTGTCTGTCTGTCTGTCTGTCTGTCTGTCTGTCTGTCTGTCTGTCTGTCTGTCTGTCTGTCTGTCTGTCTGTCTGTCTGTCTGTCTGTCTGTCTGTCTGTCTGTCTGTCTGTCTGTCTGTCTGTCTGTCTGTCTGTCTGTCTGTCTGTCTGTCTGTCTGTCTGTCTGTCTGTCTGTCTGTCTGTCTGTCTGTCTGTCTGTCTGTCTGTCTGTCTGTCTGTCTGTCTGTCTGTCTGTCTGTCTGTCTGTCTGTCTGTCTGTCTGTCTGTCTGTCTGTCTGTCTGTCTGTCTGTCTGTCTGTCTGTCTGTCTGTCTGTCTGTCTGTCTGTCTGTCTGTCTGTCTGTCTGTCTGTCTGTCTGTCTGTCTGTCTGTCTGTCTGTCTGTCTGTCTGTCTGTCTGTCTGTCTGTCTGTCTGTCTGTCTGTCTGTCTGTCTGTCTGTCTGTCTGTCTGTCTGTCTGTCTGTCTGTCTGTCTGTCTGTCTGTCTGTCTGTCTGTCTGTCTGTCTGTCTGTCTGTCTGTCTGTCTGTCTGTCTGTCTGTCTGTCTGTCTGTCTGTCTGTCTGTCTGTCTGTCTGTCTGTCTGTCTGTCTGTCTGTCTGTCTGTCTGTCTGTCTGTCTGTCTGTCTGTCTGTCTGTCTGTCTGTCTGTCTGTCTGTCTGTCTGTCTGTCTGTCTGTCTGTCTGTCTGTCTGTCTGTCTGTCTGTCTGTCTGTCTGTTTGTCTGTCTGTGCCACCAGCCTTGGTCCATTATATACCAGCTATTACTTCTCGGCAGCCACCTGGTGTACACTCTAACGATTTACACCATCCTGCAGGAAATGCTGTCGTCTACGAGATGGGCTAAATTTAAAAAACGTGAAAGAAGCGATGACTACATTTTATGAAATGTAAATATCCCGCGGGGAGCAACTATACACAATAGAACGTTCAATTTCACCGTGTAGAATGAATCCATATACTAAACTCACAGACTTGATTTCAAGATCCAGAATCACTCATAAAATGTGAGTTAAATAATACATAATGTAATCGCATTATACAATAAATGTGAATTTATCTGTCTTACAGTTTGGTTTCTATACTATATTGGCGGGTTGAGAGAAAAGTATTGATGGGCCGCATGTTTGGGACCCCTGGGGTAAATAATCTCAAGCTTCTGATTACAAATTATGATTGAATCGGTTCATTTTGTGATCACAAACTAATAAGTTAGATCACCTTAGATTAGTCTGGGTTAAGTCAAGACGAGATTTGTTGGGCTGGGTTTGATAGGTATAAATATGTTGAGATGGTTTTTTTCATTCATGGCAGGCTGAAAGTCAGTGAAACAAGATATTGTGAATCGAGCATAGCAACAACAACAACAACAACAACAACATGTATTTGATATAGCGCACTTTCTAGGGCAAAGGCGCGAGCAGTAATATATGTATAGACACATGTGGGCACATAGAGAAAGGTATGGAGACAGAAACAAGGAGCACAAATCGACAGAAAGTACATGGGTGCTTGCAAAATTGAATACATACATACACACGCACATACATAAACATACACATGTATACAAATATATACACATATACATATAGCTGCTGTATAAAAGCAAACTGTATCTAACAGAGTGGTAGTTTTAATGAAACTTCAACTCATCTGTATGGGTCTTTTTTGTTGCTAATTCATTATTGGATAAATTATAGAAGTTACCAGGGGAATTACTGGGAACAAAATAAGTTATAAATTAATATCAAAATGAGAATAAATAAGTACTCCTTAGAAAACAAATGATTATATTATTAAATTTCTCAGAAAATATAGACAGAAATATTATCATCCCGCGGATTCGCCCCTCATCCCGCGGATGCGCCCCTCATCGTGTCCCCCATCAGCGATTCAAGCGTGAGGACGAAGAATGCGTACCTCCTCTTCTATGTCAAGAAATGATCACTAACTAGGGGTTGAGTTTGTGTCGGGTTGAGTCTGTGTGTGAGGTACTAGACAATAAAAGCATTATAACTTATTGCTATGTGTATCTTCTGGTCCCAAATTATTTCATCATTTTGCTTCTTCTTTACCCTCTTATGTAATCTGTCCATAATGTGTAGTTGGTTTAGGATATCAAGGCCGAATTGGGAGTATGCAGCTTTGGATCTGGTTTGTGGCCAGACAAAGCTGCACGCCTACTTAATTAATTTATACTAACATTGATTAATTTGAATAATTGCTCCCCATGACGGGCGGGTTAATAACTGTTTTTACTGATGAGTATCGGCGTTGAATAAGCTCACGTTGAAATCGTCCAGTATAAACCACTCGTTGTTGTGTCGCACGTCAGTTATGCCAGTAATTGTTGCAATATAGTTGCTAACAGGTGTGTCAGGCTGCATATACACACAGGAAACACACACTGACTTATAGCAAGTTTTCACCGTCTATAAAATCTTGTCGTCCACAGCATAAGCTAGATTTTAAGTTAGAAAATTTAAAATGTTAGAGCAAATTGAAGACAGAGTGAGCCATGAAATTGCAAATCGCAATATTCATTACATTGCACTGTAATACGCTTGCATTGACAAAACTGACTATATTTATATTCGTTCAGGAACTTGTGCGTCATTTTTGCTATACTTTGTGACTGAAACACGTCATTGTCTGATATATCGGCATTATGTGGCTGGAAAAACCGACAAGTGGTAGCAATCATGCACTAGGCACGTGATCTTTGGAATTATCCATTTGGTTTGCATCAGTGATTCAGTGATGGTCGAATGTTCTGCTGGAATGCTCTGGTCTATTGCTCGCAAAAAATTGTGAGAAATCAATTTTGCATGTTGAAAATATGGGGGGCGTCGCTACATTACAAATGCATTGAATCAGAATTGAAAATGTTGCAAACTCCGTGCGTCAGCACTTGCAATACGAAAAGCACATGATTCACACACACACACACGAGAATTTGTCTTGCATTTTTCTGTCCCGCCAGCCTTGGTCCAATATTCACCAGTTATTACTCACCAACCACTTAGTCTACACACAAACACTTTACTCCATCATGTAGGAAATTTCCTCCTCTACAAGATGAGTTAAATTTCAAGCTGAAAATTTATTTTTAAGGAAAGCTTTAGCGGTGTAAACACAAAATGAGCTGAAAATGTTGCAAAAATTTACAAACAGTTTTTTAGACTTTTCTGTTGGTTGGGTCTTTTGCTTCATAATTTGTATTCTTTTTGTTTCATGAATTATTGGGCACGACGGGGGTTTAATTGCTACACGGCATTTGCGATTACAGAGCGGTGGTTCTGATGAAACTTCAAGTAATCTGTATGACTCTTTGTTGCCAAGTAACTATTGAATATTACAAGCAGATGTTCGCAAAAATTTTACTTGAGAAATAACGGAACAAAATAAGTTTTACTCTTTAAAAATAATTTTCATACGTAATTTATTATAAAATTATAAAAAAATATTATTCTGCTTGAGCCTACAATCTCGCCTAAAATATCATTTTATCCTATCAGTAAATATTGGAGTAATGTAGAAAAGAGTAACTCATATATCATATAAAATATAGTTGGATAAATGACATTTTTCTAGTAGTAAAGATTCTAGCGGTAAAGGTTTAATAGTATCTTGATACTTACTTAGTACTACTTACATACTTACTTACTTAATACTTAGATATTTGATGAAAAAATATTGGGGAATGATGTGAAGCAATATATATTTTGGAGACACTATGCTGAAAAAGTACAAGGCATTATACGTAGCAGAACATAGGTAGCATACGGTATTTAAAATAGATGTAATCCAGAAAATATCAACAATATGCATATAATGCATTAGCGGAAGCAAAATAAAAATAAAAATAAAAATTTCCAAGTGTAGACTTTTCTATTGGTTTGGTCAATTAAATGCTAGGTTAGTTTAGGTGCGGGTTTAAATGCCAATGCGAGTTTTATAAAGGAAAACAATATATCTACATTCAGCAGCACACATCATTCTGGTATCACGTTGTAAAATATGATTTACGACTGTTACTCAAGGTCATATTCGGGTAGAAAGCATGCATACACGCTGTTCAACTGGAAAACCCACATGACCATGATAAATTCAGCTATATCGCGCACACTGGCCATTTGAGGTGTGCTGCGATTCTGAGAACAAAACTCAATTTGCCCAAGTATTTGTGTTATTTTTGGCTCACACCTGCCGTCTCCAAACCCTGCCATGTAGAAACTCACCGACACGCACTCACACATTTGCATACACATACACGTATTCACACACACACACACACACATTTGCATACACATACACATCTACACAGCTCAGTGAATATTTATAATGCACCATATTGGGCTCCAAGTATCGCGGTACTTGTACGGCTTCAAGTATTATCCTGATAAAAATGCAGTAATACATAATTATACTAATTTAAACATACAATTTGTGTATGTACATGTCTTTTATAGAATTTACAACAACAGAAACATTTAGAACAACAAAATGAAATGTTTGTGCTCAATCTAGCATAATCATAAATATATTTTATCGGTAAATATAGGTGTAATGTTGAAATATGGAATGCAGGGAGGGTTTAAATGCTAGGGGATATATGATAGGTGTCATATTAGACTTGTAACCCAACAAAAAAGCACAAAATACATCCAGGCTCTTTGCCTAGAATTATAATAATGTCTAGAATAATAATTAAAGTCACATGTCTAGAATTATAATGACATGGACCAATAGGGATGAAAAACACATATTCCTAACATATTCACGTAATAAAATATGACAATTTATAGCAAATATTAAATCTCAATACTAAATTTTGACTTTTTTATGGATTTCACTTTTAGCTGTTTGATTTTGTATTGCCTTTTTGTATCACATAGACAAATATTTCGATCAAGTATAAAATGTTTCCAAGCGAAATGCTTTCATATTTACGTGTCTGTATGTGTATGTTCATGTGTGTGTGTGTGTATGTGTATGTTCATGTTCATGTGTGTGTGTGTGTGTGTGTGTTTGTGTGTGTGTGTGTGTATCCTCTCACCCTCCTCTCCTTCTTACCTCCGCTCTTTACTATCTGAACCTCAACACTCAGATCGTCGTCTTCACTCTCTTCACTGTCCTCGAGCAGTTTTGGAGTCGCCTTGGTCGGCGAAATCTTTCTACTTCTTTGCTCCTCGTCTCTATAACTGAATCTCTATAATTGAATGGGTTAGTGTTTTTATTTTGTATATACGCCTGTTAAATTTTGTCTGTCATGCTCTTAGCTATTTTGACATTTGTTTCACTTATTATATAGACATACATACTATATTATTTTTATCTCATTCTGTCATCGCACCATTGTATATTTGGCGCTATATTAAATGCATGTTGTTGTTTTTGTTGTTGTTGTTGTATGTTCATGTTGATGTTTGTGTGTGTGAGAAGTCACTGTGGTCTGGAAGGAGAATGATGGATGGATACAAGTACTTGTGTCTCGACGCTGAGACTCAACTGCTGAACACTGAACAATGTCTAGTCTATTCCTTCGGCATCTCGTTGGACTGGTCGTTCGATTGGGACATGGAGAATCTGGGATGTCAGGTTACTTGTTACTTGTTGTTGTTCTGGGGACGTTGTGTTGTAGTTCAACGCTCCACGTCCCCCACAATCCCTTCATCAGCATGAATATTCATGTTGACCTCTTGATTGGATAGATCATACACGATTTCTTGAATAGAAACTTGTTCAGTCTGTTCTTGTGTCTTTTCAGGTGTTTTCTTTTGATCCGTCGGTGGATGCCGCTGCTGAAGACGAAATGAACGGAGCGGACAACAAGGTCACCTTCTTCAAGATCGGTCTCTCATCGGAGAACATCACCAATAGTCAGGGATGGAGACTGCTCACTCTTGACTCTGTGGTATCCATGCTGGGACATACGGACAGGATCATCCACTATCTTAAGATCGACATTGACGACTATGAGTGGCAATTCCTGCAAGAAGCCACCTCGCATCCTCACTCCACTCTCAACTCGCGCGTGCTCCAGATGGCTCTCGAGCTGCACTTCTACAATCACGTGCCCGTGCAAGAGCACGTGCACTTTTATCGCCAGGTGTACCGGTCACTGTTGGCTCTGCAGCAGGGAGGATTCGTGCTGTTCTCCTACGACCCCAACCCGTTCTCCTCGCGCTGGCTGCACGTGGCTGGTGTGAGAGAGCGCGTGCCTGCTGCGGTCGAGGTAGTCTGGTTCAAGTCCAACTGCCTCCTCACTTCCCAGAAATTGCCAGCAAAAAGTCGATTGTGAATAAATGATTAAATAATGATTTGATCGCCAATATATCACTTGAGCACAATTCTCTACGTGATTTGTTCAGCAGCATAATTTTGCCCTCTTCTGTTGTTCTCTTGAAGAACAAGATAATAAATTCGGCAATAAAAAATCCATAAATTACATAAATAGAAGAATATTCGCTGTAGTTATTTATGATAAAATTAGCATGGCCGCTGATATGAAATTATGACAGGATAGTCAAATGTCATGAGACGAATGCACTTTCTATTCTGCATACTACCACACCAAGCCGTTCAAATATGCACCAAAAAAAATATATATATATATGTGTGTATACACGCACACACATACACACACACACACACACACACTGACACACACAATAATCTATTTGCTTATGTACTTTTAGTTTGTATATTATATCTATTTACTTACTAGCATCGTAATTGACTGAGATATTGTGAGATAATGCATGATATGTTTGTGAATCTAGAAGTGTTGAAACAGTCATATTGGACAAAAAAATACAAAAAACAAATATGTCTGGAGCCACACAAGAATAAAAGCCTCATATAAGCCTTAAAGTTGTATATAATATAGTTGGTTCACTTGGGTGTGTGTGTAACATAGTTCATTATTATTATTATTATTAATTACAGGCAAATCCAGTAGCATGGGAAGAGTGCAAGCACTATTACCACCCTAAGGTGGCCCCATGTACCGGAAGCGCCCAAAAGATTCGGAGAGAAAGAGAATTCGAAGAGAAAAAAGTCTAGAAAGAGATTTGGAAAGAAAATAATAAAAAAATAACAATAAATAATAAACCATCATCCGATCATGCGTCCGATCATCATCATCATTGCTGCGATACTACAATATACTAAAACAAATAATATATTTCCCTCTTCCCACATATTCATCTTGCATTTTGAAACATTTTTGAAAAAGTTCCAGGGAGCCACAAGGCAGTGCTCAAGAGCCGCGAGTTTACGACCCCCGTTCTAGACATTACATCTATATAGTACGTAGTACTATATAGATAGTATATATATAGTATATAGTGTGTAGATAGTATATAGATAGTATATAGATAGTATATAGATAGTATATAGATAGTATATAGATAGTATATAGTGTGTAGATAGTATATAGATAGTATATAGATAGTATATAGTAATAGATAGTATATAGATAGTATATAGATAGTATATAGATAGTATATAGATAGTATATAGTACGTCTAGACATTGAAATGTGTATGGAGCAACACGAAATACTGTCACGAGTATGAGAGTAGCTTGACCGCATCATGAACTTCAATCTCTCTCTCTCTCTCTCTCTCTCCTTCGCTCTTTTTCTCTTGCTCCACACGAGATGAGAGAGCGAGGCTCGTGTTGGTAGCCATGACGACCGACCAAGGTCAGTGACCTCCACCTGAGCGCGCGTGTCAGTGTCGAGATGTTTCTCGCCCAGTGAGATTGTCAGTGTGCCGGCTGACTGGAGGTGTTCTCTAAGATAAGCAGGTTGAAGCAGAAACTTGCACGAGCTGGAGTAATATCAGGTCGAGTGGTCACGTGACCAGTGCTGAGCCAACAACAGCAACAGTGCAAAATGTGAGCAAGCATTGAATTTCCGCCCGGCAAAATGCAATTAGTTCGCGTGAGGAGAGGAGCCCTGCTAGCAATTGCATGCACCTCGTTTTTTATTGCACTTCTGCAGTGGAATTTTCACACTGACGACGTGCAAATGTCCAGGTGAGTTTTGCGATTGAGTTTTGTGATCTATGAACCATATCCGCTTCTGTCTACTTGATTTAATTGCTTTTGTTTGGTTCTTGAAATAACTCACATATTTATTATTGTTTATTCGATTGAATGGTAGAAATTCACATATTTATTAGTGTGTATTCGATTGAATGATAGAAATTCACATATTTATTAGTGTTCATTCGATTAAATGATAGAAATTCACATATTTATTAGTGCTTTTTCGATTAAATGATAGAAATGGACATATTTATTAGTGTCTATTCGATTAAATGATAGAAATGGACATATTTATTTGTGTTTATTCGATTAAATGATAGAAATTGATATATTTATTAGTGTTTATTCGATTAAATGATAGAAATTGTCATATTCCTCATATTCTTTTCTCATACATTTCTCTACTTCTCTTTCTTCTCCATGTCAACTACACTAGCAAGTAGTAACGCTAGTCACATGTGTTTGTATGTCTGTGTGTACATGCCTGTATCATGCGTATCAGCTGACAAAATCATTAATAATAATAATATTAATAACATTAAAATTTAAATTCACATTTCACAACGGATTCAAGTTTTTAATCCCAATGTAAATACATAGAGTCTTAAATAATGTAATCTTTCGTTGCCATATAAAACCCAATCCAGCTTATCCTAGCAAAACATTATTTGAGTTGAGTCTAACATGGAAAATAAATATAGCAAAAACTCAACAAGCCCCAGCAGTTTGGTGATGCCACTGTTGTTATTCATGAGGTACTGCTGATTTCTGCTCACAATTGGCACACAACAGCTAGCTCGAATGACAAGTTTCTTCTGCTATTTCGACATCTTGTTGTTAGTTTTGCTGCTACATGTTGAGTTCTGCTGTATTGTGTCTTTCACAGCGAGTCGGTGTGCAGGGAAGACATGGAGGTGAACGTTCTGCCTCCAATGCCCGAGGACGACCGTCAAATGCTGATCAACCTGTTTGCCTACATCACCACTCCCAACTCGAGAACATGTCGCAAAATCGCTCAATTCGGAGGATCCCCTGTGAGCATGACACGAGATTCACGAACTTTCAAAGAAAAACACGTTCTTTCTTGATCACCACTTTCAAATGCTTACTGACACTGACGGATACAGAGGCTGGACACCACCCAGGATCTTTCCATCAACTCCTCATAACCAAGAAATTCACTAAAAAGAAGTCAAGCAAAAATATCTTCCTGTAGAATTTGTTTATGTAAGCATTATCGCAAAGACGTTGCATAATGATGCATGTACATGACTGATCGCCCCAAAATTCAGCCCCCCAAAAATTAATTTAACTCCCCCCAAAATTGCACTCTGGATTCGCCACTGCTATTTGAACCCCTAATGCTTATGTATGCGTATGTATGTATATGTATATATGTATATGTATGTGTGTATATGTATGTATGTGTATGTTTCTGTGTACGTGTATGTGTGTGTATGTGTGTGTATGTGTACGTGTATGTGTATGTATATGTATGTGTGTACGTGTGTGTACGTGTATGTGTGTGTATGTGTGTGTATATGTATGTATGTGTATGTGTGTGTATGTACGTGTATATATGTGTGTGTATGTGTATGTATGTGTATGTATGTGTATGTTTTGTGTACGTGTGTGTATGTATACGTATGTATGTGTATGTACGTGTATATATGTGTATATATGTGTATGTACGTGTATATATGTGTATGTGTGTGTATATATGTGTATGTGTATGTGTGTGTATATGTGTATGTATGTGTGTATGTTTATGTGTGTGTGTGTGTGTCAGATACTGCGCGTGGACCACGTGCCGATGTTGGACGGGCACAAGTACGTGTGTGTGGACAGAGAGACTGAGATGATCACGACGGACCGCTGTCTCATCTACTCGGCCGGGATCAGCGACGACTGGTCCTTCGACTGGGACATGGAGGCGTTCGGCTGCACCGTGTTTGCCTTCGATCCGACCATCAACGTAACTACTGGACATCAGAACGGCTCGATCATGTTCTTCCACTACGGCATGGACCAGTGGGATCATGAGAGCGAGCAGGGATGGCAGATGCGCACTCTGGACACATTTGTCGAGCGTCTGGGACACATCAACAACACCATCCACTACCTCAAGCTGGATATTGAAGACAGCGAATGGCAGGTTCTGAAACAGCAGGTTAACAAGGCGCAGGATTCTGTGCTCTTCAAGAACGTGCGACAACTGGGGGTTGAACTCCACTTCCTCAACCACATGCCGTTCGAGTCTAACGCGCAGTTCTACAGGGAGGTTTACGGCACATTCGAGAAACTGCAGCAACTGGGCTTCTACATGTTCTACTACGACCCCAACCTGACCGGCATCACACTGTATGAGGTGCCGGGACTGCGTATGAGGCTGCCATCTGCTGTCGAGGTGGTGTGGATCAAGACTTCTTGTCCCGCCACCCAGTACTACGTCACAGCCAGCGGGGGACTGCAGCCAGTGCACGCGCTGTCTTGATATCATCCTATCTTGTTAACATCATACTCCTGCTCATATGGAGTCTCACACAGACACTAGCTTGTCCATATCATTGCTTTCGTGACGTGATTAGTGATAATCAAACGATAATTACTGGGTTCTTCTCTGAATAATATCCCCGTGCTAGTGGGGTTTATTTTGCACCATGTTTTCTCTCCAATACGACACAAACTACAAGCAAAAGTCATACTACAAGTTATCATTGTTTTATTTGCTGTGATCAATACATTGTGATTGAGAGATAATTTTCAAACTTACATAGCACACGATCATTTCTGCTTCCATGAGACCCACGTGCTCTCAATACACAAACGCTAGCAGTCTGGAGAAGTACGTGGTGAGATATCAGAGGCGGTAGATTTCGTGTAACAAATATTTTCAGCATTTGCTTGAGTGGAGCGCGAAGAAGTGTCGGAATGAATATTCACCACCTCTCTGCCAGTCAAGGGACCTCCATGACGGGCAGAAAAGATCGCTGGTTCCTGTGACTTGCTCCCTGGGGTGCTGGTGCTGCGTGTTGGAGCCCATGCTTCTGCTCTGATGCTGAGTAGAGGCACATGTTCCCTGAATGAAGTCTGTTTGCTGCAAGGACTTGAGGAAGCGCTTCCTGGCTGCTTGGAGGATTTCTTGAGTCTCTTGGACAGCACACTTCCCAGTCTTTGGAGTCGTTCCAGAGGAGACTGTCGGTCTTGAGGATGCCGAACGTCTTCAACGATGTCCTCATCTTCTTCGTAATCTTGCAGGGAGTGCGCTGATCCGATACTCAAAGACTCGGCATCATCGTTGACCTCGTTCAGGGCAGTGACGGAGGGAGAGGAAGCTCTTGGAAGAGGTCCCGGAGAAGACAGTGTCATCGCATGTGAGGAACTTGGCGCGTGCCGTTTCAACAAGGGGCTGGAACACTCTCTCACCACGGCCACACTGAAATAACACAACACAGACACTTATCACTGAGTCAGACTCAGCTCTTAACCATGAATTATTTAGCTCCGATACGTGACGATTAGCGCGCGAAACTGAATAATTATTGTTCTTGTCACAAAAAATCGGCAATATTTTAATGATGGTTGAATCTCAGGTAAAAATTTTGAGGTTCAATTTGTAAAAATTGAAATTTGTTCTTTTTAATTGCATTTGTGCAAGTCTCCACTTCATGAAATTTACGTTTTTTCAAAGCTAGAATTTTTGTTAAGTAAATTTCCATATAAATCTATATATTGTTTATTTATTGTCCTATAATTCCCCATTATACTGCTCTAACTCAGATGATACAGCGGAAATATTGCACATTTTCTGCTAGAATATTTGGCAGATCTCACCTGATGGAACGAACAGAGTTTGACCTGGAGGTCAGTGGATTATGACTGTTGACCTCCTCGTGAACCACCTGACCTCGGGTCAAAAACAATTCCGTGGCCTCGTCACCACTCTCTGTTACATAGCCCGAAAAGCAAAAATAGCATAATAGAAGAAAATTAAAAGTATCCACCACAATAAACGCACGTGTTTGAATCTGAAAATATTTCATCAATAATTGAGCTAGCTCAGATAATAAAAACTCAACCAAACAAAATTACTCAAATATTTTACACAAAATTATAAACTCATTCATGTTCACTCATTATTAACGTTCGTAAAAATACAAATAATTTATGTTGAACATTTTAATTGTTTTGTACAAAATATGATAATTTGCTTGGCTTAAACGAAGTCTGAAAAAACAAAAAGCGTGTGGGTGACGTACAGTGTCTGTCTGTCTGTCTGTCTGTCTGTCTGTCTGTCTGTCTGTCTGTCTGTCTGTCTGTCTGTCTGTCTGTCTGTCTGTCTGTCTGTCTGTCTGTCTGTCTGTCTGTCTGTCTGTCTGTCTGTCTGTCTGTCTGTCTGTCTGTCTGTCTGTCTGTCTGTCTGTCTGTCTGTCTGTCTGTCTGTCTGTCTGTCTGTCTGTCTGTCTGTCTGTCTGTCTGTCTGTCTGTCTGTCTGTCTGTCTGTCTGTCTGTCTGTCTGTCTGTCTGTCTGTCTGTCTGTCTGTCTGTCTGTCTGTCTGTCTGTCTGTCTGTCTGTCTGTCTGTCTGTCTGTCTGTCTGTCTGTCTGTCTGTCTGTCTGTCTGTCTGTCTGTCTGTCTGTCTGTCTGTCTGTCTGTCTGTCTGTCTGTCTGTCTGTCTGTCTGTCTGTCTGTCTGTCTGTCTGTCTGTCTGTCTGTCTGTCTGTCTGTCTGTCTGTCTGTCTGTCTGTCTGTCTGTCTGTCTGTCTGTCTGTCTGTCTGTCTGTCTGTCTGTCTGTCTGTCTGTCTGTCTGTCTGTCTGTCTGTCTGTCTGTCTGTCTGTCTGTCTGTCTGTCTGTCTGTCTGTCTGTCTGTCTGTCTGTCTGTCTGTCTGTCTGTCTGTCTGTCTGTCTGTCTGTCTGTCTGTCTGTCTGTCTGTCTGTCTGTCTGTCTGTCTGTCTGTCTGTCTGTCTGTCTGTCTGTCTGTCTGTCTGTCTGTCTGTCTGTCTGTCTGTCTGTCTGTCTGTCTGTCTGTCTGTCTGTCTGTCTGTCTGTCTGTCTGTCTGTCTGTCTGTCTGTCTGTCTGTCTGTCTGTCTGTCTGTCTGTCTGTCTGTCTGTCTGTCTGTCTGTCTGTCTGTCTGTCTGTCTGTCTGTCTGTCTGTCTGTCTGTCTGTCTGTCTGTCTGTCTGTCTGTCTGTCTGTCTGTCTGTCTGTCTGTATGTCTGTCTGTCTGTCTGTCTGTCTGTCTGTCTGTCTGTCTGTCTGTCTGTCTGTCTGTCTGTCTGTCTGTCTGTCTCTCAGTCTGTCTGTCTGTCTGTCCTGGAGTGGTACCTTCAGACTGGTCGCCCTCGTGGTCTGCCTGATGTTCTTCCTCATCCAGCAGGGTGTCTTCAAAGGCGTCTTCATTGAGAGTCTTGAGCACGTCGCAAATCACGTGGTTCTCCAGAGTAACCTGGAAAACATTGTAAAACATTTGCTACTGATAAGCAGAAAATGGGACGGGGGGGTGGGGGTTGAAGCAGAAATACTAGTACTCATGAGTAACCCCCCGGCTGTTAACAAGTGCGCACACACACACACACACACACACACACACACACACTGATAGAAGATGTCACGTGACATCACACCTCTCTCATCTGCCATCATATGTGCACATATTATGCGCAATATATTGTATACAAATTGACTGTTCAAATACAGTTTTCCAGTTTGATTGACGCCATAAGTATATTTATTTTATTATATCAAACAGGCTTATAAAATGTTACATAAATGTTAGCTGGAGTTTGTGTGTGTGTGTGTGTGTGTGTGTGTGTGAGTGAGTGTGTGAGTGAGTGTGTGTGTGTGTGTGTGTTTATGTACCTTTAATTTCCCACTTGACAACCCTGCTCCATTTCTCGCTGGTGTATAACTATACCCCTCGCTTCATCATAATGATGATATAATGTGATGAACGTTCTCACAAATGAAAACCATTTTGCCCGGAAAATGCTTGTATTGTTAGGTGGAAGCATATTGGATATTTTTACACATTTGTCTTTGTCATATCTGATAAAAAACAGTACGTTTGTTTGCATGATGAGAATCCAATAAAATATCAAACGTTTCATAAAATATATAACACGCGATATCAAAAATATGCAATTTAGTAAATATATATGAATTTTTCGTTAAATACAAAACGCACAATCTCATTTGGTTTAATTAATTCACGGCAAGTCGTTGATATTCCTGTAATCAGTGAGGTGCAACTGGCCAACCATCACGTGATGACAACCTCATTTTATCTCCAAAATTGCAGCAATTTATTCGGCCGACATTGTGTCTGAGGACTCGGCGAGGTTGCAGCTGGGATCTTCAGCACAGTTGGAGAAGACAGGAGAGTTACGATCTGGAGACTCAGAGTGAGAAGATGTTGTAAATGCTTCGTTGTCGTATACGTGGCGAGATTCTTGATCCTGCTCATCTCGACGACAAGAAACGAGGTGAGTTTTCTCGTGTTTGACGTCTTCAATGTTGTCGCTGACGAGTTCTTCATGCGACGGTTCTACAGTGATCGTGACCGTGTGGTTGTTGAAGACTGGAGACTTTTTGGTCGAGCTCTTGCTTGTCATGTCGATCGAAGTGGCGAGAGGAAGCGAAAGGCGATGATATCCATCATTGTACAAATCTAGATGATAAATCTCTTCATCATCTTCTTCAACATGTTCTTCCTCATCACCATGATCAGGAGCATGGTGATGCAGTACAGCTGCTGCGCTGCCAGCGGAACATATACTAAGACGAGCTTCATTCAACAAGTAGTTGTTCAAGCTGAAGCAAGCGTTTGGAGTTTCTTCATCGTCTGATTGTTTGTGCATTGATAACTGGAACACAAAACACAATACAAGCTATAATACCACAACTATCAACATTAAAATAACTATATTAAATTCATAAATTTCATTTCTTATACAGGACAAGGTATATTCACATACCAAGTTTTATATGTAAAAAAATGTTTAAAAAATATTTATTTGTAAATACCACGTGTGGCTTTGAATAAAAAAAATGATTTCCTAATAATTGAATATTCTAAATAGTACTACATAAAATGATACAAATCATAATGTGAAGTGTAAATTAATATAATGCAATATTAATTCAATTTCAGCGTAAAAACACATGCATTTATTTCATGTAGAATTTCAGCAGAAGTTCTCACCTGACTATCATGCACGTGAATTACGCCAGAACAATGCAGTTGAAAATGCAGGACAGATTAAGAAACAGACAGACAGACAGATAGACAGACAGACCGCCACCAGAGGAACCACATGCACACCTCTCCCTCACGCGCTCCAGCACGCGCTGTTAATATTGCCTTGCAATATTGCACACGAGACCAGATGCAACATGTAAATATGTGCGCGCAATGAATTGCTGATTTTATTAACAATGACTGATAATTTGTATCATGCAAGCTATTATCCAAAACCTCCACCTTTCACGTGACAAATTGACAGAGTAGCTTTGAATAAATAAAATATCCACATCTCGCCCGGATGAAACACACACACACACACACACACACACACACACAACCTAAAAACCGACATAACTTAATCAATTTATGCAACACTTACAAAATATTTTTTTTTCAGTATGTATGTGTGTCAGTGTGCCAGTATGTGTGTGTGTGTGTGTGTGTGTGTGCGTGTGTGTGTGTGTGTGTGTGCGTGTGTGTGTGTGTGTGCGTGTGTGTGTCAGTGTGAGTGAGGAATTAGTGAATAAAAGAAAGACATGATAGTCGTAGTGAGTATCACACAGCAGATGATGCGTGTTATATGGAGTCACATCATGCTCCCTCTCAAATACAACTGTATGAAGAATAGAATAAACGTAGCAAGTAAAATAGTCTGTCTTCTATGAGGAAAACATTAAAACTCACCCACACACACACACACACACAAACACACACACATTGACACACACTGACACACAGACACATACAGACACACACACACACACACACACACACACACACACACACACACACACACACACACACACACACACACACACACACACACACACACACACACACACACACACACACACACACACACTGACACACATCAGAACTGAGGCTGGAAGAAAGCGGCTAAATTATGATGCTGCTAGATTCATGTATGGTGTATTTTCATCCTAGTATGTGCTTATGTTTGTGTTTATGTTGTTTGTACTGAAAAGCCTACTTATTGGAGTACAATAAAGCAATTTACTTTACTTTACTTTACTTTACACTGACACTCAAGCACACACACACACACACACACACACACACACACACACACACACTGACACACACACTGACACACACTGACACACACTGACACACACACTGACACACACACTGACACACACACTGACACACACACTGACACACACACTGACACACACACTGACACACACACTGACACACACACGGACACACTGACACACATATATACACACACGGTGTATTGAAGCAAGTGGTTTTGATCAAGTGACAACAGCGAACAAAGCGATAGTAATAATACTTGGTTATATTTACTTGAGCAGAAATTCCGGCACCGTGTTGATAAGCAGAAGAGGTGTTTGTTTTCAGTAGTGAATCAGTGAGAAGTTGTGGATAATTAGGAGCAGTAATTAACAGGTGGAGGAAATTAACAGCAGAAATCACCCAGAAGCCACGTGTTATGTAGCATTGTAGAAATATTTGAGCGTATTTGTTAGAATCAGAATTACAATAAATAAATTACACAGATTATCGTAAATATGGAGTTATTGTCAAGCGGAGATATTTTCACACAGAAAAATTAAATGCTCCTGTCACTCCTCATCCTGACCCTGACATGACCCTGACATGACCCTGACATGACCTGACCTGTCTTTCCAGGTTGAGATGTTGGCTGGCTCGACAGCCGTGATGAGTCTGCTTACTGTCAGTCGCACGAGACAAGCCTGTCTCTGTGTCTCCTCTCTCCTCGCCTTGCAATAACACACATACACACACAGATAAACATATAAACATAAACATGTATACACACATAAACATACACGCGTACACACTCACACAGACAGATAAATTATTATATGAATGCTATTTATATTATTAAATGCAATATTATAAATAATTATTGTTAATATTATTGTTGTTGTTGTTATGATAGTTGTTGTTGTTGACGTTCCTCAAGTTGTCTGGCCGAGCAACCTCCTGAGCTCCTGAGGAAAGACACGGCACCGACCGGGTTGTTCCACAGGTCCCTGACTGAATTGATTTGTTATGATAGTTGTCAGTGTTAGTTGCACTTACTGTCAGGGGAGCTGTGTACAGCAGAAACATGACCGCTCTCAGTAGTCACGTGCACTTGTATTGGTCGCTGACAATCTGCCAGCCCTGACACCTGACCCTGACCTCTCGCTACACCAGTCACGTGGTCATCGTGACCTTCACACTGCCTCATCTCGCGCATTTGCACAATGCACGCGCTAAACATCTCCCAGTCCCCGAACGTCATCTCCAGTGTCTGCCTCACAATCATATTCAATATATTAGCAATATTATTATTATTAATATTATGGTCTTTATTGCTTATAAACTATATTAACACAGTTTTTTTTGTTTTAATTTATCATAATGCAAATATAACTGGTATAATTGTGTGGTGTAATCGTGTGTAGTGAGAGAGAGTGTGTGTGTGTGTGAAAGATTGTGAGTGCGTGAACGTGTTAGTGTGTCTATGTGTGATCGTGTATAGTTGAATTGTATATTGCGTGCGAGAGTGTGTGAGCGAGTGTGTCTAGTTGTTTCGGTGTGTGTGTGCAGTTGTTTCGGTGTGTGTGTGTGTGTGTATGCGTTTGTGAATTGTCCATGCCCCGCGGCGGCGAGTGAATGACCGGCTCGCCGCTGATTGGCTGTTGCGGCGGGTGAGGACTGTGTGCGCGTATGTGTGTGTCCGTGTGTGCTCCCGTGTGACACGGTGTGAGCGGGGAGTCGTGTTTGTGGTGCAATCGGAGTGTGACGTCTTGTAGACGCGCGTGGGGCGGTGATGCCCACGCGCGCCTGTCTGTAATATATTTTAGATTTTTTGTTTGCAAATAATTTTCGCTGGTTTATTGCAAAAAACCTGCCTTTTTCAGCTCGTGCAGATTGCACGCGCTGAGCACCCATCCTGTGATGTTGTGTCGACACAAGCGTTCATGATATACGGCCGTGTTCTGTGGGCTGATAGTTCCCACTTCTGACACCAGATGGCACACATCATCCACCGTCATCTCATCCAAGTGTCTTTGTAAACACCAACTCTGCCAGACGAGACACAATTAAAAAATATGTTAAATTATATTATTACAGAATATTCACCGTGAAGGTGGCTTGAAATTCTTCAAAAATTATTGTAATATCATAAGAAAAAATCTACGAAAAACAAAGATAGATAGATAGATGGATAGATAGATAGATAGATAGATAGATAGATAGATAGATAGATAGATAGATAGATAGATAGACAGATAGATAGGTAGATAGATAGGTAGATAGATAGATAGATAGATAGATAGATAGATAGATAGATAGATAGATAGATAGATATATAGATAGATAGATAGATAGATAGATAGATAGATAGATAGATAGATAGATAGATAGATAGATAGATAGATAGATAGATAGATAGATAGATAGATAGATAGATAGATAGATAGATAGATAGACAGATAGATAGATAGATAGATAGATAGATAGACAGACAGATAGATAGATAGACAGATATATAGATAGATAGATAGATAGATAGATAGATAGATAGATAGATAGATAGATAGATAGACAGATAGATAGATTGACAGATAGATAGATAGATAGATAGATAGATAGATAGATAGATAGATAGATAGATAGATAGATAGATAGATAGATAGATAGATAGATAGATAGACAGATAGATAGATAGATAGATAGATAGATAGATAGACAGATGGCTGGAACTGACAGGTAGGGTGATATGTTTGTTCGAGGAGCTGGCTTTCATTACTGTTGCGGCTGTATTGAACAGTGTGCTCAGCTGTTGTGAATCAGCTGTCTGAGGCAACAGCTGACTCAATAAGCTGCCAGCCAGGCTCGGCTGAATTGAAGCCGTCTTCACAAGCTGATTAAGCAGCTGTATAAACACAAACAGTAAGATTTGTCAACAAGAATCAATATTTTATCAATATACTTTAGTCTTGTTTTTTACTTATAAATAAATAAATATGCTTAACATGTGTAGTGGGCCTCAGTGCATAGGCAGAGGTGATATCTTGAGCGAATGACAGGTCACGTGACCGTGATTGTTGACCTGACCTGCTGCTGGGTCAGTGAGGATTGACCCGGGTCATTGACCTGGACAGGTGGCGTGAAGGTCGAGGTCAATGACCGCTGCTGGTGACCCAGGTGATGGTGATGATGAGCAGAAATATTGGCCGAGGTTGAGCGAACAGCGGGTGTTGAGGCAATGTCAAACTGACCTCCCACCGGCTCCATGTAGACATCTGTCGGCAAATAGGCCAATCATATCGGAGCTGACAAGCAGTAACACTGTCACATTTGCCATTCATCAAGAGTTCCATAATATATGAAAAATATACGAGTTAATAATTTGTAATGCGTTTTATGTCAATTAATTTGTGACAATTTTATTGTTAAATTTAAGCAATATATAATTTTCAGCGATAAAGTATTGATAATAGGAATAGCTCATATATAAATAAAATCATGTTAATATAATGATACCAATATTATAAGTAATACAATTATAAACAACAGGGTTTAAATAGGAAGACAGTGTTATGAATGTTATATGTAAATTACATGCAACTGCAATCTCCATGAATCTTGATCATCAACACGCTATATTTGATCCTACGATCTGGCCCCACCTTTGATCATCTTCTTGAGGTAGGGATCGAGATTGATGGTGAACGGCAGGAAGATCTTGATTACAGCCACGGTGAGAGTGTGCTTGTGGAAGGAGAGAAAAGTTTCCAGTTTCTTCTCGTCACGATCGTACGAAGTTAGCGGTTCTTGCTCGTGAGATACGGGAATATGAACCCGCAAACTGCTAACACAATTCACAAACTGGATATAACCGGTTATTTACTATCATTATCATTCTTATTCAGTATAATTATAAGATTGAGGGATTAAGAACTATACGAATGTAAACAAGGACAATCTTATGTTAATTCAATGATAAAACTATATAGCTAATTTTGTTGCAATCGGTAGTATGTATGTTTGATGAGTGATTGCATTGTTGCAGAGTCTGTGTTGAGTGGGAGAACGACCTGAGGTAGAGTTCGTGGAGGGAGAGGTGGTTGTGGAGACGATGCTCGTTGTACTCCAGGTAAACTATGAGCCAGCTGACTCTGTAAGGCCACTGTTCGACTATGTTCATCCAGGAAGCCAGGTGGTACCAACTGAACTCTATGTTGAACGACTTCACCAGGCGACCTGACACAAACACACACACAAACACACACACACATATATATATATATATATATATATATATATATATATATATATATATATATATATATATATATATATATATATATATATACTAGCATTAAAACCCGCCCGTTGTGCGGAAGAATTCATAAAAATATTGCAAATTAAAAATAAATAAGGCAAACTCATAAAAACCTTAATCAATTAAAAAGTCTAAATTTCATTATTTTTAATTTACATTTTGACAAAATATTTTCACTCAGCCCGCCTCATATTTAAACCCGGCCGACGTGCGGAATAATTCAGAACTCGAACACCATCCGTTCTGGTTCTTGAAGTCAAATCCATTAGTTTTTTATATGAATTCATTCTACACGGTGAAATTGAACGTTTTATTGCTGCCCGCGGGACATTTTTATTTCATAAAAATGAGCCATCGCTTCGTTTGCGTTTGAAGCCCCTGATCATTGAACCAGCGAACCATGAACCAGCGCAATTATGTCACCTCATATTCAAGCATACATACATAGACAGACAGATAATTTCTTCTTTATGTATATATATAGCATTAAAACCGCATTAAAACCCGCCCGTTGTGCGGAACAATTCATAAAAATATTGCAAACTAAAAATAAATAAGGCAAACTCATGAAGACCTTAATCAATTAAAAAGTCTAAATTTCATTATTTTTAATTTTATTTTGACAAAATATTTTCACTCAACCCGCCTCATATTTAAACCCGCCCGACGTGAGGAATAATTCAGAACTCGAACACCATCCGTTCTGGTTCTTGAAGTCAAATCCATTAGTTTTGTATATGAATTCATTCTATACGGTGAAATTGAACGTTTTATTGCTACTCGCGGGACATTTTTATTGCATAAAAATGAGCCATCGCTTCGTTTGCGTTTGAAGCCCCTGATCATTGAACCAGCGAACCATGAACCAGCGCAATTATGTCACCTCATATTCAAGCATACATACACAGACAGACAGATAATTTCTTCTTTATGTATATATATAGCATTAAAACCCGCCCGTTGTGCGGAGCAATTCATAACATGAAATTCATATTCAATTCGTAAAAAAATATGGAAAAATAAAAATGAAATAGGGTACACTCATAAAAATATTAATCAATTGAAAATTATAAGTTTAATTATTTTTATTTCGACAAAATATTTCCCCTCAGTCCGCCTGAGTCATTTTTATACCCGCCCGTCGTGCTGAATAATTCAGAACTCGAACACGATCCGTTCTGGATCTTGAAGTCAAATCCATTGGTTTTGTGTATGGATTTATTCTACAGGGTAAATTGAACGTTCTATTGTCTATAGTTGCTGCCCGCGGAGCATTTTTATTTGTAAAAAATACCTTTTTTAAATGAACCATTTGAAAAAATGAACTAAAAAATGAAAACACCTTTTTTAAACCCGCCCGTCGTGGGGAACAATTCATACAATAAAATTCATATAAGAAGTCAAATCCATTGGTTTTGTGTATGGATTAATTCTACAGGGAAAATTGAACGTTCTATTGTCTATAGTTGCTGCCCGCGGAACATTTTTTTTTTTGGAAAAAAACCTTTTTTAAATGAACCATTTGAAAAAATGATCTAAAAACACTTTTTTAAACCCACCCGTCGTGCGGAACAATTCATACAATAAAATTCATATCAAATCCATAAAATATAATGAATACAAATTGAAAAGCAAAAAATGTAACCTATAAATATCTTAACCAATAGAAAAGTCTAAATGTGAATATTTTTGTTCTTATTTTAACAAATATTATCCCTCAACCCGCCTGATATATAAATCTGCCCGTCGTGTGGTATAATTCAGAACACAAACACGAAACAAACAATGAATGATGATGAAATCTTTTCATCAGAATGTTTCCAAACTATATTTATTACTTAACATCATTCCCCAATATCATTTCCTTAAGTACTATTTCACTTTTACCGCTATAATATTCATTGTTAAAATTTATATATTTTCCGCTATCATTAAAACCCAATATAACCTGAGTCAAACCTACCCAACCCAACCCAATCATCCAATCTTGACCGCTCTCAGCCTAGTCTGAGGTGATTTAACTTATTAGTTTGTGATCACAAAATATACTGATGCGATCATAATTTGTAATCAGAAGACTGAGATTATCTACCCCAGGGGTCCCAGACACGCGGCCCACCAATACTTTTCTCTCAACCCGCCAATATAGTATCGGGACCAAACTGTAAGGCAGCTAAATTCACATTTGTTGCATATTGCGATATAATTATACACCATTATCATATTATCTCATAATTCCCGGTTAATGCTTCCACTAATGCATCATATTCATACAGTTGTTATTTTTTGGATTACACCGATATTACAGCCCTTGATATTACAGCCGATATTATATTATGCAATCTATATTCTGCTACGTATTATTCCTAATACATATATCATCAGATCGCAAAATATATTTAAAGGTTCACATCATTCTCCAAAATCATTTGCTTAAGAGCTATTCTACTTTTATCGCTAGAATATTTACTGCTAGCAAAATATCACATACCTCGCTATCATTTAAACCCACTCTTTATAGATACATTTAATTCGCCCGTCGTGCGGAACAGTTCATAAAATATAATTAATATTCAATTCATAAAAAAATTTGTGAAAATTGAAAAAGAAAAACAAACCCACAGGAAAGTTATAGCTAATCTAAAAGTCTAAATGTGAAATTTATGTTTCAATTTAGAAAACATGTTTTTCCACAACACTATCAAAACAATGCAACCTTCTGTCATCTCTATAATTCCAGGTTAATGCTTCCGCTAAAACAGCATAAGTTGGCATTACATGATATTGCAACCCATATCCTTATGCAACTTATGCTTATGCAACTTGAAATTAAACCAATTAAATTACACAGTTAAATTCAGTAGTTTACTTTGTTCCCAATAGCATTTTACCCGCCCGTCGTGCGGAACGTTATTGAGGACAATAAAGCCTTTATATTCAGTAGAGTGTAGCATTAATAAAGCTGTACGCAATAAAACCACACCATCCATGCTTGGAGATAATATGATGCATTCTTAATTGTGATTGGGCTTCAGTGAAATTTAATCGGTGTATATTCCTGTGTAATCGCAAGTGCGCATAATAGCTGTCAAATTGGCAATATGTCCTTTTGACTTTACACCGCCGTAACTTCCTTCAGATACCCTTTGGAAAATTACAAATTATACCGTATTGTAGAAGAAAAGATTTCTAGAACGATGGTATAATTTATTTTTATGTGTAACAAATAGTTACTGAGAAATAGTAGAAAAATGAATTGATTTTAGTCGCCCGGTGTTCAAGTGTAATTTTGGATGTATTTGAGAATTTTGCCAATTTTACACGTTTTTTGTATCATTTGTGGGTATAAATTATAGCTTATCTTGTAGAACACAAAATTCTCTACACAGTAGTATATTCCTGTGTAATCGCAAGTGCGCATAATAGCTGTCAAATTGGCAACATGATAATTTGACTTTACACCGCCGTAACTTCCTTCAGATACACTTTGTAAAATTACAAATTATACCGTATTGTAGAAAACAAGATTTCTAGCACGATGGTATAATTTATTTTTATGTTTAACAAATAGTTACTGAGAAATAGTAGAAAAATTAATTAATTATATTCGGCCGGTGTTCAAGTGAAATTTTGGATGTATTTGAGAATTTTGCCAATTTTACACGTTTTTTGTATCATTTGTGGGTATAAATTATAGCTTATCTTGTAGAACACAAAATTATCTACACAGTAGTATATTCCTGTGTAATCGCAAGTGCGTAAATTATGATTGGACTTCAGTGAAATTTAATCAGTGTATATTCATGTGTAATCGCAAGTGCGCATAATAGCTGTCAAATTGGCAACATGACATTTTGACTTTACACCGCCGTAACTTCCTTCAGATACACTTTGGAAAATTAAAAATTATACCGTATTGTAGAAAACAAAATTTCTAGCACGATGGTATAATTAATTTTAATGTATGACAAACAGTTCCTGAGAAATGGGTATAAACATGAATAAATTGTAGTCACCCGGTGTTCAAGTGTAATTTTGGATGTATTTGGGAATTTTGCCAATTTTACACGTTTTTTGTATCATTTGTGGGTATAAATTACACCTTTTCTTGTAGAACACAAAATTCTCTACACAGTAGTATATTCCTGTGTAATCGCAAGTGCGCATAATAGCTGTCAAATTGGCAATATGTCCTTTTGACTTTACACCGCCGTCACTTCCTTCAGATACACTTTGGAAAATTAAGAATTATACCGCATTTTAAAAAATACAATTTCCAGCACGATGATATAATTTATTTTAATGTGTGACAAATAGTTCCTGAGAAATAGGTAGAAAAATGAATTAATTTAGGCGCCCGGTGATCAAGTGTAATTTTGGATGTATTTGACAATTTTGCCAATTTTACACATTTTTTGTATCATTTGTGGGTATAAATTATAACTTTTCTTGTAGAACACAAAATTATCTACACAATAGTATAATTTTTATAGCTGTACCATTGCTGGTTTATGAGGAATAGATAGGGGAATATTTACCAAAACATTCACGGTTTCCAGTGCTAATTTTGCATTTTTGACTTTGTCATTTTGACTTCACACCGCCGTAACTTTTTTTTAATACACTTTGGAAAATTAAAAATTATACCGTGTTGTAGCAAACAAAATTCCCAGCATGATGGTATTATTTATTTAGTTGTGTGATAATTAGTTTTTGATACATAGAGAAAAAAGTATAGAAAATCGGACGCGTGGAGTATAAATATAATTTTGAATATAGATTGAAATTTTGTCATGTTTACATCTTTTATGTTCTATTTTTGGATATGAATTATAACCTATCTTGTAGAACAGAAAATTTTCTACACAGTGGTATAATCTGTTTGGCTGTACCATTTCTGGTTTATGAGGAGTAGATGGCAGAGCATTGACCACAATTTTCGCATTTTTCAGGGTTCATTTTGTCTTTTCACCGCTATAACTTTTTTTGATTTCATTTTTGAAATTTAAAATTTAATCTAAAGTGTAGACAAGAAAATTTCCAACGTGATGGTATAAATTGTTAGCGGGTAGGCTGAGTGGTGGCCGAATAATAGCTGATAGAAAATGGACCAAGGAGGGTCGAACACACACACACACACACACAGACACACACACAGAGGATCTCTTTTATATATATAGATATATATATATATATACATATACACACATATACACACATACAAACATATACATACATATATATATATATATATATATATATATATATATATACATATACACATATATATACACACATATATGCATACATATATACACAAGGAGATAGGGAGAGAGGTTAGAGGGTGGGTTGGAGACAGGACAGCTCATCTCCTGTGCTAAACAAATAGCTGAGTATAAACAGGTGAGCACATACACACAACAACAACAACAATAATAATAATGATAATAATAATAATCTTAATAATACCTGTGACGTAGACGACGTTCATGAGACGTCGCATGGTGCGAGGGTTGATGTCGGAGAAGTAGTCATCAGTGAGAAGCACGCGGTTAATGTCAGGAGAACCTTCCACCACTCCTCCTCCAACTCCCAGTCTGTCACCATCATCGTCACAACATCATCATCATAATCAGTCAGTCAGTTGAACAGCAGAATTTGCAACAAGGAAAAATAACAAAGATAACAAACTTTAACTAGACAGAAAATATGCTATATCTCGTTATAACTCAAATATGTTTTACGAATTTTAATAGAATATTATAAATATTATTATTATACTAATGGAAATATTATTTTCCCAGTTAAACAGCTGCGTAATCTTAGCCTAAGTTTCATTATTATAATATTAACTGCGACTAACGACAAACATCTGATGGAACTGAAGCGACAAGCAGTTACGCAAAATTCACCTGGGCGACAATTGATAACGAAATTCCTTGCGCACACACACAAAAACAGAAAGAGCATATCCTTTGTTCTATTGAATAATTTTTTTCAAAATTTATTTGTAGAAAATACGCAATGTTGTTTATTGATATGACAATAATAATATAATCAAATTCGAAAAATATATAATGACTGTATATTAAGCTTTCCACATTATGTGTGTGTGTGTGTGTGTGTGTGTGTGTGTGTGTGTGTGTGTGTGTGTGTGTGTGTATGTGTGTGTGTGTGTACTCACCGAGTTGTATAATACAGGAGATGAGCTAAGCTCGAGCTGTCCTGTCTCCCAGCCAACATTGGTCTAACCTACGTTTAAATTCTTTCACACTGCTACATTGAACAATTTCCCTATCTAGATTATTCCATGCATCTACAGTCCTATTCGGGAAACTATACTTCTTGATATCTCTAACTGCTCTGGCTTTCCTAAGGTTTATAGCGTGTTTTCTGTTGTTTCTTTGTGTGTGTTTGTGTTTGTATGTGTACTCACCTAGTTGTACTCAGCTAGTTGGATTACAGGATATGAGCTATGCTCGGACTGTCCTGTCTTTCTTCCAATATTTGTCTAGTTTTTCTAGTTAAACAGTGATAAACTATTGGTTTCTACAATCGTCTTGTGTAAACTGTTCCATTCATTCACACAGCGGAACGGAAAGCTATATTTCTTTATGTCTTTTCTACATCTCGTTTTTGTCAATTTTTTGTTATGACCCCGTCCTCGTTGGTTTTGCTGCACCAGTCCAATTTCTTTCTAATCCAGTATTGCTGTCATGAATCTGTAGATGTTAATTAAGTCTCCTCTCTCTCTTCTTCACTCCAACGTTGGTAGATTCATCTCATCCAACATTTCCTCATAGGGTAACGCACGAATCTCCGGTACTAGTTTGGTCGCCAATCTCTGTAATTTTTCCTTTTTTATGTGTGTGTCAGTGTGTGTGTGTGTGTGTGTGTGTGTGTGTGTGTGTGTGTGTGTGTGTGTGTGTGTGTGTGTTACCTGTTGAGATTGCTCGATACACTGCTAACAACACTGTCAGTGCTTCTGAGACGAGACGAGTGAAGTCTTCGTGCCAGTCTCAGTCTGTTTCCTGTGGCTGCTTTGCTTGTTGATTCTCCGGAAAATCTCCGCGATGTCCCAATTGACATCTACCCCCCCACACACACACCCAGCATACACACACCCAACATACATACACACACACACACGCAGACGTCAGCGATTTTAAAGAAGGTTAAAATAACTTTAAAATTACATCTATATATTTTTTGGTTCTTATATCTATTTAATTCATTATTTTACACAACACTATTATTATATGCATTAATTCATATTTTAAATAACGATTGGATCCTATTTTATTACAAGTTTATGTATATATGCACTTTAATTTAATAGTTTTAATAATTTATTCGTCTTCAGTAGCCCGATTAATCTACCTATATCTTTTGAGCGCTTCCAGTACACATGGGGTCACCGCAGGGTGGTAATAGTACACTTGTACTCATCCCCCATGCTACTGGATTTACCTGTAATTAATAATAATAATAATACAAATTCTACTCAAGAACCTAATATATCTCGAACATCTGTAATTTGGCAAATTCAGTTGGATAAAAAGGCAAACTCACGTGACGATTGTTGGAGACCACTGCGTCCAGTTCTGTATTGTCATCTTTTTTACTGTAATAACACAATAATTGTATGTGTCAATTATTATGAAAATTACAAGTCATGAATATAAGTTGGCATCAGTGTGGGATTATGTATCATATATGTCTGTCTGTCTGTCTGTCTGTCTGTTTGTATTTGTTGATGATCAAGATGCATGGAGATTGCAGTTGCATGTAATTTATATATAACATTCATAACACCGTCTTCCTATTTAAACCTTGTTAATTAATTTGTATAATAAAAATAATAAGCTTAAAATCGCTAAAAAAGATTTTTTCGATTTCTCAATTTTTACAGCTATTTTTTTTTTAAGAAATGTTGTGATATATTATGATATGTTGTTGTTGTTGTTGTTGTTGTTGTTGTTGTTATATTGTGCAATTTAAGAATATCTCCAGCTTACTTGTACTGCAGGGCGGTTTTCCTCGCTAAGTTGACCTTTCTCAGTGCGGCATTTTGCAGGAAGAAGGGTAGATGAATCAGGTTCTTGAGATACTCATTTCCACCGAGGGCAGTGCGTCTGAATGCCTTGCTAATGTTCAACTCAACCGCCTGGTAATAACAACACAATAAAATTCCATCTAAAACAAGAAACAAGAACAGATTTGCAAATTCTAATGAGGAAAAATATACTAACAAATCTTATAACTCAATAGATATTACACGTTCAGCATTGACCTCTGTGTCGTGACCTGTTGAGTGACCTTTGAGATGATGTGAGGATCGAGAGAGAAGAGGATGACGAAGGGATAGTCTGGGAGCGTGAACAACGTGTTGATGATATCCAGCAGTCGGATTACTTGGTTCTGCTCACAACTGTCCATACCATCTATGACCAACACCATGCGAGATCGCTCTCCAGTGAAACTGTCCAAAGTCCGCACCTTCGGCAACATACACACACACACCGACACACACACACACATACACGCACATACACACCGACACACACATACGAGGTCGATATATACACATATATGCAATCTTCACCTCAATAAATTGACACATTGCTCAAACACGTGAGTTGTATTGAAAACCGCCTCTTATTTTGTTATTATGATAAATTATATTGATTTATAATGTACTATATATTGGTGTGATACAGAATATATATTATGTAGCATAAAATGTATGGAAAATTGAATGATTTTTATATATATTCTTAATTTTAATAATATTTTTATTTAATAAGCATATATTTATTTATTTCTTTGCTTAAATTTAACCTTAATGAAAAAATATTTACAAATTGCATTTCGCATATAATTTATTATTGCGCAAATATCTATTATATATACATTATTTTGTTTAATCTAAATTCGCTTCTTTTTTGTGTGTGTAGTTAATTGCAATGTTGCAGTTAATCGCGACAATTATGTGATAATGTTGCAGAATGTGAGACAGTTGTCACCATGCCAGTGAGCAGGAGAACTTGGCTCTTGAGAGACTCGATGTATCGATCCTCATCATCTCGCTTCCTCTTGATCAGCGTCTTGAAGAAGCTGTTACAACACGCACAAAGGTTAAACGTTAAAGGCTGCTCAAGTGACAGCTGCTACACGGGAAGAAGCCGAAGCTTATGAACAGACACACAGGTGTGTCCCGTGCAGCTCGCTGTCACCGCAGAACCAACCCTCTCCACGCTATGACGCCTCAAGAACGGAAGACGTATTAGAGAGGGCCACCTCCCCAAAATACATGACACAACACATGACTGATATCTGGTACCATCATTTACTGCTGGGTGGACAGGGACTGTTGGATTATAGAATTCTCCGCGAAATGCTGCTTGTGAGGCTGGTGTGCTACCACTACACCACGCAGTCCACGAACATCAACACAACAAAATCATCAAAACCAACAACAACAACAACAACAACAACATGTATTTGTTATAGCTCACCACAGTGCTCGGGCGAAGTACAATTATGATAAAAACTCACAATAACTAGATACAACTATTAAGTGCAAAAGACAGAATTGAAAGAAACAACACAACACAATTGAGCAGACAATATATATTTTATGCTTATCAGGTGTATAAGTTCATTATACTTACTAACATTATTATTATTATTATTATTATTAATTAGAGACAATACAGTGACATGTGCGGGGTCGTTTGTGGATAAATGAAGGTATCAGGCAAAACAAATTTGGCGGTTCCTGATAAAATGAAAACTCATATAATGGATACAGAAAGATAAATTAATGCAATTTGTTAAAATTGTTGGTAAATATGCCTGGATTAATTAATGATTGAAATTTAAACGGCGATATAAATGCAGATGTCATAAACTTCCTACAAAAATTATGAGAATATAATTATGAAAACTATTGAAAATATGAAATGTGAGTGAGAGTGTGAGTGAGAGAGAGAGAGTGTGAGAGCTGACAGCGAATGTGGAGCTAGTAGGCAGTAGATTGTTGTGCTGATAGTAACAATGTTGACCAGTATCACAGCCACTACTAGTACCACTAGCGCCAGTACCAGCGACACGGTCACACGACCCCACTCTAGTGTATCATCCGCCTGTGACCAAGATGACCGACTACTACTACTCGTTGCCATGACAACCGACCGCGGCCAAGATGAATTACTGAACACACACACACACACACACACACACACATACGCATCAATTCAACCCATTAATTACTGTTATTAATTATAAATATTGGCATTATTATTGTTAAAATTAATAAGCAAGGTTTAAATAGGAAGACAGTGTTATGAACGTTATATATAAATTACATGCAACTGCAATCTCCATGCATCTTGATCATCAACAAATACACAATATGAATATGGCAGGTTTAAATATGAGGCGGCTTAAGGCATAATATTTTGTCAAAATATAAATAAACCGTGAAAATAATGAAATTTAGACTTTTCAATTTATTAGGATTTCTATAGATTTACTATAATCTTTTTTAATTTGCAATATGTTTGCTAATTAAATATGAATTTCATTTTATGAATTGTTCCGCACGACGGGCGGGTTTTAATGCTAGTAAATCATAAATCCTCAATAGATTAACATGAAATATATATAAATACGTAATAAAAATTAATAAATACGTAATTTAAATGCATTAATGAGCATACAAGAATTTTTCTCTAATTAAGATATTATCTAATAAATTGTTAGCGAGCGAGTTGTAAAGCGAATACCCCGAGCATCAAACTCACGTGAAGTTGGTGATATTCGTGTAGGTGGCAGCACCGTCGCTAGAAAGCTCGTCGCTGATTGGCTGATGAGAGATGGCGGCCATATTGAAATAATGAACGCAAAGTAGAGTTGCCAACATCACGGCGTAAACAGTTGCCAAGAAGACAAACAGATACGGCACAAAACACATGCTTCTCCACCTGGGAGCGCTGTCAGCAGAAACTAGAAACAAACACACAAACATGTCACACACACACACACACACTCAAGACAATAACACTAAAGGAAAAAGATATTTATTCATTTCTTATTTTGTTTATTATATGTTTCCAATTGGTTTTTGAGTTTTTTATATATACACTTTTAATAAGTCTTTTGATTTGATAATTTCATTTCATTCATCCTTTATTTCCTTCGCTTCTTTTCAATAATTTTCCCGACTAAACCTCTTTATTCGAACTTTCTCTGTAAGTGTTTTGGCTAGGTTATGCTACACGGAGCCACCGCAGGGTGTTAATAATGCTTGCACTCTTCCCCCATGCTACTGGATTTGCCGGTAACTAATAATAATAATATAATTAATAATTAACAAGGCGGCATATTATAGGTAAATTTGATGTCTTATTTAGGCAGAAACATGCTGTTATTCTGCTGGCACCAGCACACGCAGACACCCACCAGGCGAGGGTCTCAGAGATCGGAAGAGTCGACAAGCAGCACGACCACACCGAGTCTCAATATCCTGTGATAATGAGGACAACATGTGAGCCACTCCCACATCTCCTCTACCACTAGCCAACACCTTGGTGCGATCAGCGAAAAAGAACCTGACAAAAACATGGATATAATTAATTATGAAAAATATTGATGATGCTATTATGTATATAATATACAAACTATTATTACTATTCTATATTATTTCATAATAATTCTATTCTAAGCATATTTAATATATGTAATTTGCCAAATAATTTCATTTTAATTTTCTATTGTATGGTAGTTATAACAACTTTAATAGCATTATATAATCATGTTTTATTTTATTTTACAGTAATTTATCTGACAAAAAATACCAAAATTAATTAAAAAAACAAACATATACTCACTATCATCATCACTATTGTGTGCAGGTTTGAGAAACGTGTTAGTACACCTGATAAGATGTGGCGGGCACCTCACCTGATCTGACTGGGCTCATCAGAGCTAAACTTGCTCCCCGCCGGCTGACAGAAAGTCATCTGATAGATGAGGCGCATATAAGACAAGTGACTGGCCAAACTCGTGTTCCACAAGTACATGCGCTTATTCTCCCAACTGCACCAAATATCAGCATAGAATTCTCAATTTTAATCATGAAATCAATTATCATCATGCTCCATAATTAACAATATTGTATTCAAGATACTAGGATATCTCAGATAAAGGTTAAAGGCTGCTCAAGTGACAGCTGCTACAAGGGAAGAAGTCGAAGCTTATGAACACACACAGGTGTGTCCCGTGCAGCTCGCTGTCACCGCAGAACCGACCCTCTCCACGCTATGGCGCCACAAGGACGTAAGACGTATTAGAGAGGACCACCTCCCCAGAATGCATGACACAACACATGACTGATATCTGGTACCATTTACTGCTGGGTGGACAGGGGCTGTTGGATTATAGAATTAGCCCAATTAATTTCTGCTGCGCCGGGTTTCGAACCACGGACCTCCCGCTTGTGAGGCGGGTGTACTACCACTACATCACGGATTCCACGATATTATATTAATAATTTAATTAACGACAATTTATGTAAGATAATTAATAATTGAGGCTTCTACATAACAACTGCACGTTCTCGAGCTAACCGAGTCCTCAATACGTTACCATGACAACACACACAACTTACACAAATCACTCTCATCAATCCATCACATAAATCATTACGTGAATAATTTCAACAACACGTGATTATATAGTAAAGCATACTCCAACTATATATACATACTCAATAATACACGATATCACATTACAGATACATAGAACTACATTAACTCTTGTCGAACATTCACATAGCAATATATCCGCCACTAGAAGACATTCAGTGTGTTGCTTTCTAGTTTTTTCAATGTTATGTATTTATTTCTGCCAATATATCGGCGAGTTAAGCAAGTGATATTTGACAATTGAGCTATATTTGACACTAAGTTGACCTTAAATTGACCTTGATGTGACTTCATGTTGACTTTAGGTTGACCTTGCGAAGTTGCGAAGTTGAACTTGATTTGACCCCAAATTGACCTTTATTTTGCCATAAGCTGACCTTGAGTTGACCTTGATGTGACTTCAAGTTGACCTTAAGTTCATCCAAAGTTGACCTTTAGTTTATTCAAAGTTGACCTTTAGTTGATTCAAAGTTGACCTTTATTTGACCTTGAATTGACCTGATAAGGGACTGAAGGATTATTTCTAGCTTCCTGGACGTCCTGAGGTGACCCGTGACCCGTGACCCGTGACCTGACCTGTGACCGAAGTGACTGATGACCGTGGTGAAGACAGCTTGCAGCAGAACTGCTCCTGCAGTACAGCACGCAGCCACAGTCCAGCCACCAAACACCAGAGCAGACAGCCAACACACCAGTAGCGCCACGTGAACGCAGTATAACAGCTGAAACGTGGACCACTTGAACACCGGCTCGTACCACTGCTGGGTGAAGTGCCGCATCTCCTCTGCACGAGCAACACAACCGATCATCACACAGCTGCCTTCATTACTGTTATCATTATTAATTACAGGTAGCATGAGAGAAGAGTCCAAGAGTGATATTACCACCCTGCGGTGACCCCATGTGTACTGGAAGCTAACCAAAACTTGTCTCGACCCTCAGTTATATTCAGTTTCACTTAGCATTTAGATTTAATGTTTTCATTTTTAAATGTTTCCTTCTTCATTAACTCTTTTCTTTCCAACTAAATTCTCTATATATATTATTTTGGGCGCTTCTGGTATATGAGGTCATCGCAGGATGGTAATAGTGCACTTGCACTCATACAATATTACTAGAATTGCCTGTAATTATTAATAATAATAATAATTATTATAGATTGATTAAGTTATATCAGAATTAACTAATAAACATATAACTTTAATAATTCAGCAGTAAGTTGTATTAACTTCAAATTTGAAAATGTATGCGTGTGTGTATTCATATGTGCATGCATACATACGTATATTTATCTAAGCAAAATTATCAAAAACAAAAGTCGGAAAAACACTCATTAACTTTCGTGAACGAACATTTTCGCTTTTGAGACACTTCAGATATTTCAGACGTGCAAGTAAGTGTGTGTGCGTGTGTGTTTGTGTATGTTTGTGTGTGTGTGTATGTTTGTGTGTCGTGGGGTCACTGACCGGTCAGTTTTGCGAGCAGAAACGACTTGCCTGACCCCCACTTGGCGTAAAGACCCACCGTGATGGGTACTGTTAGCGAGGGCTCGCATAGAAAATCCGCCACCGTGCTGGAATATAACTCATATCCCAGACGATTCTCATTCTCCTCGTTTGTGTTCAGCTTTCCTGTGCATTACACCACGGTGTATGTGTATTACACCACGGTGTATGTGCATTACACCACGGTGTATGTGCATTACACCACTGTGTATGTGCATTAAACCACGGTGTATGTGTATTACACCACGGTGTATGTGCATTACACCACGGTGTATGTGTATTACACCACGGTGTATGTGTATTACACCACGGTGTATGTGCATTACACCACGGTGTATGTGTATTACACCACGGTGTATGTGCATTACACCACGGTGTATGTGCATTACACCATGGTGTATGTGCATTACACCACGGTGTATGTGCATTACACCACGGTGTATGTGCATTACACCACGATGTATGTGCATTACACCACGGTGTATGTGCATTACACCACGGTGTATATGCATTACACCACGGTGTATGTGCATTACACCACGGTGTATGTGCTTCTCATATCACCCTCGCCCGTGACAGTGTGTTACGGGATCTCCTATGATGTATAAATGTCTGCCTAATGTAATGTGTGTGTGTGCGTGTATGTTCAAAATGTTGATGGAAAATTTAAAACATTTTGTTTCGTCAAATTTGTCAAACTGTTTCGTTATATTAGGAAGATTCCTTCACAGAATATATTCACGATAAAAATATTAAAATCAACACATAATTTAATCCACGTACGAAAATTTCACAAGAAAACAACATATATTCCAATTTCATTAGAAAATCTATTGGATACATTAGCAAAACATTTTGAAATATGCAAATCTACAATATATAATAAATTAAAAATATTTCGAAATTCGCTGATGCAAATGATAATCGTGATAGAACTGGCGGATGTTTGTGCAATAACTCACGTGCTCCGAAAACATCAGCCAAAATGGCTGGTTTATGAGTGAGGTCGATGTTATAGGCAGTTTCTGCCGCCTTATTTGGACGATATAACAACTTGCTATGTTTCGGGTTTCTCAACAAAATCTCCACTATTTTCTGTTCATAACACAGTCACACATTAAATATGCACAAACCGTTGAACAATGCTTAATATCATGATTCATCTTCAAAAAACATCACAAATCTTATACATGAACAATGGAAATACAAACAGAAAACGTCAGAGGTGTCGAATGCTCGTGCGTGTGAGAGGGCAGAATACCTTGGAACGAGCCCTCATGGCGATATGGAGACACGTATCTCCTTTGATATCAGTGGCAGAAATTCTGGCTCGTTTATCCAACAACAACTGTACCAACTGACTATTTCTGTTTCTCACGGCTCTTAATAATGCAGTATCTCCATCCTAACATATATACACACACATATACATACACACACACACATACACACACATACATACACACATACACACACAGATACACAAATACAAACATATACACACACAAACACAATCACAAACATACGAATACAAACATATACACACTAACACACACACACACACAAATACACGAATACAAACAAATACACACAAACACACAAATACACACAAACACACAAATACACGAATACAAACATATACACACAAACAGACACACAAATACACAAATACAAACATATACACACATACACACACAGATACACGAATACAAACATATACACACAAACACACACACAAATACACGAATACAAACATACACACACACACACACAAATACACGAATACAAACATATACACACACACATACACATACACATACACATACACATACAGATACTGAAACACACATGTACGTGAAAGCTTGTATGTAACGGTGTATATATGTATGTAAGAGTGTATATATGTATGAGTGTGTATGAGTCAGTGTGTGAGTCAGTATGTGAGTCAGTGTGTGAGTCAGTATGTGAGTCAGTGTGTGAGTCAGTATGTGAGTCAGTGTGTGAGTCAGTGTGTGAGTCAGTGTGTGTGTCAGTATGTGAGTCAGTATGTGTGAGTCAATGTGTGTGAGTCAGTATGTGAGTCAGTGTGCGTGAGTCAGTGTGTGAGTCAGTGTATGTGAGTCAGTGTGTGTGAGTCAGTATGTGAGTCAGTGTGTGTGAGTCAGTATGTGAATCAGTGTGTGTGAGTCAGTGTGTGTGAGTCAGTATGTGAGTCAGTATGTGTGGCTGACTTTGGTGGGAATTTCGGTGTCGGCGTGAGCATTAAGCAGCAGTTTGACCACTTCCACGTGATTCTTCTCGACTGCCCAGTAGAGTGCTGTCTTATGTTCCTGTTCATCAACATGAAGGTATCAACATACAACCTTGCTTTATCTTATAATACAACATCATTTACGTATACATATATCAGACATTTCCCAACGATTCATTAAATATATTTGCTTATTGAGATAATTGCGTATAAATATTATTATTATTATTAATTACAGGCATGTCCCCAGTAGCATGGGGGAAGAGTGCAAGTGTACTATTATCACCCCATGTGTACTGGAAGCCAATTAAAAGCTATAAAGAGAGTTGGAAAAGTGAAGGTTTCAGTCTGGAAGAAGCACGAGAAATTTGCGATGAATTAAATGAAATTATCATAATATTAATAGCCTGAATAAAAGTCTGTATTTATACCAAATTATGAGTTAAAATAAACTTGTTCATACACACGTTGTTAATTAATTCCACCTGTTCCCGTTCTTTCTCGCTCCAATTGGTCACGGCAATATTACGATATCAGCACGAGACTTGTTCTAATTGGGACCTCAACTCGACTACTAATCAAGCAGCAAGACCACCACCTTACCCACCTTGCCTGTAAGGTTCAACTCGGCGTATTTTTTCAGCAGCAGTTCGACTATATTGACATGTCCTGAACGGGCGGCGCTTATCAAACACGTATCTCCCGTTTTGTCCTGAAATTTGGAAACAAAAATATCTCGCTGAAAACACGCACGTAATTGACACATCATCCTCCATCATCAATGTTTTAAAACTAATCTTTGTGTGAACCTTAGGGACAAATAAGTATATTGTGTATTACATCACATGTGTGTGTATGCTTGTGTGTGTGTGTGTGTGTGTTTGTGTGTGTGTATGTGTGTGTGTGCTCGCCTGTATGTTAATGTAAGCCCCGGCGTTGGCCAGGGTGGAGGTGATGTTGAAATTGCCATCTTTAGCAGCGACAATCAGTGACGTCATACCGTCAGCATCCAGGGCGTTCAGGTTGGGTTTGTGACCAATCAACAGGTCAACGACCTGAGCGTGACCTGCCTTGACCGAGGTCAACAGTGGAGTCCACGAATACTGACCGAACCAACACACACACACACACACATACACACACACATTTATTAAACACATTATAATAAATATTGTTAACTCCAAGCTGTGTGATGTGTGTGTATGTCTGTGTGTCCGAGTAAATGTGTATGTATGTCAGTGTGTCAGTGTGTATGTGTATATACTGAAATTGATTTATACTGAATTTTATTGAAATAAATATTATCGGTTGTAAATATATAATTTACATGTATAAAAACCGATATATTAAATGTGTCTTCCAAAGTCTCTAATTGTGATAAAGTTATATAAAATTATATTTACGAGTGAAGAGTTAATGGTTGAGGTATGAATGTTTGTATGTGTGTGTGTGTATGTTTGTCTGTGTGTCAGGGTGTATGTATCACCATGCCCGAGACGTCAGCGTTGGCTGAGTGAAGCAGGAGATTTTTAACAATATCCGTGTATCCCTTGCGACAAGCCCATATCAACGGGGATGTACCAAACTACAAACAAACACACACACATACATATACATACATATACATACATATACAGACATATATACACATACACACATTCACATTTGTATATTTACAAAATTTAAGCCTATAATTCATTATAATATCATGAGCTTGTGTACACAAGCTGTTTACTCACTATCTGTATGTTTGTGTGTGTGATGGTGTTATGGTGTTATGGTGTTATGGTGTTATGGTGTAATGGTGTGATGGTGTAATGGTGTGATGGTGTAATGGTGTGATGGTGTTATGGTGTTATGGTGTTATGGTGTGATGGTGCTATGGTGTGATGGTGTTATGGTGTGATGGGGTTATGGTGTGATGGTGTTATGGTGTAATGGTGTGATGGTGTTATGGTGTTATAGTGTGATGTGTGGTGACCTTATCATTGGGTCACTGACCTTATCATCGGGTCACTGACCTTATCATTGGGTCACTGACCTTATCATCGGGTCACTGACCTTATCATTGATATTGCACTTGGCGCCGTGGTTGAGCAGTAATTGCACGATGGAAGAGTCGCCGCGGGCAGAGGCCAGTGCCAGAGCGGTAATGTTGTGTTGACCGCAACTATTAACAGGAGCATCTCTTGACAGCAACAAGGAGCACGCCGGCTCGTGGTGACGGTACACGCTCCACATCAGTGCACTCCATCCACCCTGACACACACACACACACATACGCAGTGATGTCAGGGTGGTGTCAATTGCCACTGGTGTATCTAGAAGTGGGGGCTCAGGGGGCTGAAACCCCCCAACATCTTTCCATCAACTCCTCATAACCAAGAGGTTCACTAGAAGAAGTCACGAAATAATATCTTTCTGTACAATTTGTTGATATAATCATTATCGCAAAGCCGTTGCATAATGATGCATATACATGACTGATCGCCCCCAAAATTCAACCCCTCCTCAAAATTGCACACTGGATCAGCCGTTGTCAATGTGTTAGAAGGAAATGATGAGCATAGCATAGTAAGTCGGTCTAATATAGAAGAGGGAATAACGAACAATGATTGAATATAACCATGTTGTTTGTGAGATAATGGATAAAATATAGTTTTAGTTGTCAGATGTGTAGCGATCGTTGGGGAATAATGTGTCTGAGGAAATTGTCACTTGAAAAACAACAACTTAACAATATTCAGGAATGATACTGACTGGATAAGATGCGAGAATACGAGTGATAGCACATACAGTGAACTCAACTCATTTCCGACACGCATGCAAAATTATCCAAATGTTGTTTTGATTGTTTTTTCTGTTCTTTGTATTTTTCTTTTATTTGTATATTGCGAATGTGTGTGTGCCAAATACATATTATTATTATTGTTATGTTAGTAGTCATTTAATACAATTAATAAAAAGTTTAATTTTTCCCACAATATTGATTTTATTCAGACATTTAATGTAATAATAATGTGATGTTATCTGTGCTGCATTCACCATATCTCTGGCATCCAATCTTGCGCCAGCATCCAGCAGTTCAGTGATACAGTCACTGTGACCCTCCTTGGCGGCATTATGAAGAGCAGTCCAGTTATCCTGACAATGAAAATAACAACCTCCGTTATTCCTGCATCTATTCATCCATATATTCGTTCATTTATGTATTGTGTATGTGTGTGTGTGAACGTGAGTGTGTGTTGACGAGTTTTGTTCGTGGTGGGACAGTGTTGTGAGGTCTTGTAGGCGCGCGTGGGGAAGTGATGCCCACGCGCGCCTGTCTGTGAATGTAATATAGTTTTTTTTGTGTTTATTACATTTATTCTTCAATTAGACCAGTGTTTTTTGGTCTTAATATGATCAGGTGAGTGAGGGCAACATCACCAGATCACTGAGGTTGACATCGGCTCCGAATTGAATGAGCGCGTGCACAAAATTCACTTTTCCCTTCTCTGCAGCGACCATCAAAGCTGTTGTTCCGTTCTGTACGAAAAATAAACAGCAAGAATTAACATGCATTCAGCATGAAATTATGATAATTGAGTACACGTGATAAATTTAGCTGTATGGTGAAGGGGTCTTTAATAAATATAACATTCCAGATATATGTCCTCAAAGTTATGTCGTTTTTAAAATTACTTTTTTATCCTAGAAACAGACAATCGAGCCCCAATTCGAACAATTTCACTTAAACACGGAGGATTCATACAATACATGTCACGTGATAAAAAATTGAGATATCCTGGCACAATTTTCAAATAAAAACACGTGACATAAACACTTTTCACCTCCTACTGAACTTCAACATAAGATGAGCTGGATTACATAAAGTTTAATAAATATATGTAAAGTTTAATAAAAAACATTAAAGTTTAATATATAAAATTGTGGTTGTAAACTTAGACCGAAATAGATTAATATCTTTTTGAAAATTGCTTAAATAAGGTAAGTTTTCATGGCTAAATACATTGTGTATGTGTGTGTGTGTGTGTGTGTATGTGTGTGTGTGTGTGCCAGGGTCAATGACCTCATCACGGTCATCGAGGGCGACATTTCTGTTGTTGAGAAAAGCGGAGAAAGCGGTGAAGTCGTCCCTGTTGATCAGGGTGGTGAGTGAGGTGAATGACAACGACACCATCTCCGCCCGCCTTCACCAGTACACCACCAGTACACCATCAGTACACCACACACACACACACACACACACACAAATTTACCGTATTTTTTCGTGTATAAGAGACCGCTTAAATTGTTAGGTAAGAATTATTTAATACAAAAATAACTCAATAACTAATAATACTACTAATAATAAATACTAATAACAATAATAACTGAAATTAAAAATAACTCACTACTTCCATGTATAAGAGAGCCACCCTTGTATTTTCAAGTGAAAATTTACACCCTAAATTAGGTCGCTAATACACGGGTAAATATACTGTATACAGAGCAATTCTCACACACACACATACACATACACACACACACACATACACACGCACAGTCATAATATACTTGTCATAATATACAGTCATAAAACACTTGATTTATAGTCAGCTGAAAATTGAGCACAGAGATATTGCATTTAGATAGTCGAAAAAAACGATGTTAAAACTAATGAAAACTACATTACGTTGATATAACAGCATCATAAAACACACTAATAACTACCACACACACACACACACAAATGATTGAGTCATTACTCGTTGAAGTAATCAGATAGTAACATCTGACTCACAAACACACAAACACACACACACACACACACACACACAAATGGAGTATGTGTGTGTGTGTGTGTGTGTGTGTGTTAGGCCGAATCAAGTGCATTAATCTATATAGTCAATCGTTGAGAAGTTGTCGCATTAATCACAAATGCAGTTAGCCAGTAATTATCAGTCGAATGCACGTGAATAATAGCTGAATGGACCGTCACATTTTGACAGATATTGGAGTGCGTAATTTACGATTTTGGCTCGATATTGCGCTAATAATGTGTCATATACCTTCGGTTGACGTCATTCGGTTCATTTTATTATATTTGTGATCCGTACACCCTTTAAATAATATTATGTCATTTCATTCTATTAGTTTTTTTTCTCTTTGGTTGTGCTTGAACTCACATACTAACCTAGCTCGCTTTTATCAAAGTATCTGTATTTTTCTGTTAGTTTCCAGTACACATGGGGTCACCGCAGGGTGATAATAGTACACTTGCACTCTTCCCCCATGCTACTGGAATTACCTGTATTTATTGATGATAATACTGATAATAACGATGATATATGTTGTTTTTTTCCCTTTTTCACAAGAGTAGTCGATTTGAGTGCGCTATTATCATGTTCTCCAGTGATATATGTGATGTGATGTGATGTGATGTGGTGTGGTGTGATGTGATAACGCACCAACACTGTATTTCTGCTTCTAATACCCGCCAACCTTCCTGTTCGACAACTACTAATGCCACTTATAAATCACACTGACACACACACTGACACACACATACTGACACTGACACAGGCACACACACACACACACACACATGCATGTAAGGGCAGAATACCAGAGCAGTGGTTGTGAAACGGTAGATAAATGAATGAAGAAATGAAGAAAGAAAACAGAGATAGACAGAGAGAGAGAAAGAGAAGACGGAATAAGAAAAACATGAAAAACATGGCATATATTTTCTTGTTTGAGATATCTGGTGACAACACTAGATAATAACTCACACACACATACACACACTGGCACACACACACATACAGACAGACATACAAGAAAAGGTGGCGCCTTTTTCATTGGCGTCTTGAGAAAATTGATTTGCTACTTTTTCATTGTGCAATGTTGCGGGCAGTTCATTTTTCATTGCTCAAACAGCACTGATGATCTGCCATGCACGTGACAACATTACTGATATCAAATGGGTGTGTATCAGTGTGTGTGTGTGTGTGTGTGTGTGTGTGTGTATATGTTTTCTTAACAGCAAAACATGTGGAAGCACAAAGAAAATCAATGGGTAGATATATTATGTCAAACTGGAAACTGCACACACATACACACACACACACATGCACACACACACACTGACACACACACTGACACACACATGTACACTGACACACACACACTGACACACACACTCATATGATCTTGCAGTAAATGTGTAGTGTGAATGTGTATTGTTGATGTCAGCTACAGGGGTAATATTTAGAACATCTGCTGAAAAAACCGGCGATTCTCTAGCTGTTATGATACGCTACTCCCCGTCATCCTAGCATCATCATCAAAATATCATCATAACATTATCAGGTATATACATCTGATATCCAGGATGCTACGAAGCAACTTGTGGATTCTGTGATCTGCTGGTAGTACACCCGCCTCACAAGCGGGAGGTCTGTGGTTCAAAACCCGGCGGAGGAGAATTTCTTTGAGTGGATTCTATAATCCAGCAGTCCCTGTCCACCCAGCAGTAAATGATGGTACCAGATATCAGTCATGTGTTGTGTCATGCATTCTGGGGAGGTGACCCTCTCTAATACATCTTCCGTCCTTGTGGCGCCATACCGTGGAGAGGGTCGGTTCTGCGGTGACAGCGAGCTGCACGGGACACACCTGTGTGTGTTCATAAGCTTCTGCTTGTTCCCATGTAGCAGCTGTCACTTGAGGCAGGCTTTAACCAACAACATTAGGTCCCGCTTCAATCCCGACTGTCTTTTTCTCTCATTCTATGCTAGCTAAGGCTGGGTTAGTTGGGAAAGAGAAAGAGACTGAAGCGAGACCAAACGTACCTGCTGATGCTGATAATATCCCCCCTTCTAAACCTCTCACCTGTCTTCTGACTGCTTGCGCGAGCTGGCTGATAAATTTGACAGAGCATAACAGTTTGAATTGGTGCGTTGTGAGTGCATATTCTCACATAATCACTCATCACACACACTAACACACTAACACTAACACACACAGTATCACAATAGCTTGCAAGTGAACACTCAGCAGTTTGACGCAGTCATATAAACACCTCATCAAACACAAACACACACACACACACACACTCACACACCTCATCAGACACACTGACATGTTCAACATTGATATTGCACAGTAAATGTTGCATGTAGCAATGATTCATGCACAAAACATTAGCTGAGAAGCGTACACAAACATGCACACACACAGTCACACAAACATGCACATACACACACACAAACATGCACATACACAAAATATGGAAATATTTGAGCGCCAACCGTGTGGGGTTGTAGTTATTCCCTGAATATTTGCTTCCACAAACTGACACAATTGCAGGATTATTACTATTATGAATAAGGTTTTAATAGGAAGACAGTGTTATGAATGTTATATATAAATTACATGCAACTGCAATCTCCATACATCTTGATCATCAACAAATACAGACAGACAGACAGACAGACAGAGAAGAGTAATAATATTAAAAAATAAAAACACAAACACACAAACACAGTGAGTGTTCGTGAGGAAATGAAATAAGCGGTGAATATGAACTTATCACACAATATTTAATATAAAACAACTATTATTAGATATATAAAAATAGTTATAATATCAATTTAATTTATCATATTTATTAAATATCTTATAAATACAAAATGAATCAAATAAGCGATAATAAATGTCCAATATAATTGTCTTGTTATAAGAAAGTAAAAAATTATGCATCAATTGTATGACCCACATAAAACAGCACAAAAACTACAAGAAAAATAGAAATATAAATTAGCAGATCATATGCCCAAAAAGTCCTCAAAAAATATACCCATCAGTAAAATATGGAAATTAAATACCAAAATTGTCACCTGTTTTGAGTTATCCTCAATTATTGTGCAGTAATAAAATGACGTATCGTATTGAATACAACGGAGGTGCTTGTCGCCAAAATTCACGTGATTAACAAGACAAAAATAGTTGCCGACTGACACTTGAAAGTAAGCACACACACACATTTAACACGCGGACCAACACGGACGCAACCACTCCTAGAATTATCTGTTGCCTGGAACTAACTGAACATGCTCGGTGACACGCACTGACACACGCACACACACACACACACACGGTGGGTGTTCAGAATACGCCCCTTTTACCAGACAGTATAAACAACACAACACCACGACTATAGCGTACAGGTCATTAATTACATCCATGTCAAAATATATTTAGTTATTTTCTCCAACTGTATACTTTGTTTTAATTATAGTTGTTTCTTTTTCAAATTTCAATGTGTATTTTTTCTATTTATTTGGTTTTTTGTGTGCATTTAATGCTATTTTTATTGTAAAATTCATTAAGATGTCAATATATTTGAGTATATGCTTGTATGTTGAGTATATATGTAGACATATGCATCATAATAAAATAGTCGTTTAGGATAAATTTATTAAATTTGACTTATTTTAATAATCTCTTCACATTTATCTTATAACAATACATCAAAATAGCTTGGATATTACCACCAAATAATTCTCGATGTGTGTGTGTGTGTGTGTTTTCATCGATAAAACGCAATATTGTGAGAGTGATCGATGTTGCCATGACAACCAACAATCACCAATCAGCTGACAGTGTATGTATGTGTGTGTGTGTGTGTGTGTATGTGTGTGTATCAAAACTCACTTTCAGTTGTAACTAGGAATTAGGTAGGCGCTATATACATATGTGTGTGTTTGTGTGTGTATAATTCCACATAAATTATATAGAAAATAATAATAATAAGTTCAAGAATATTTCCCTATTTAAATTTGTACGATATTCAGTAATTTTCTTCATTTCCTTATTGGAGAAGAAGCTATGTGAATTAGTGTGAAAACACGCAGGTGTGATAGTGGATTGGTCACGAGAATTGTGTGTTAGAGAAAGGTCATTTGAATGCTCCAATTGCGCACACAGTCAGTTTTATAGCAGCCATTGTCGTGTGTTGTATTGGCAGAATGTCTCCTCTTTCAGACGATATGTACTGTTCGGAGCAGATCAAGGTTCCGCCTGCCCTTCCTGATATCCTCAAGCAGTACACCAAGGCGGCAATCAGAACTCAGCCTGACGACCTGCTTCGCTGGTCGGCCGCTTATTTCGGGGCTCTGGCACGAGGACAAGAAGCCCCTGTCAAACAACGTTTTGAACCAGCTGCTACTCCTCGTCTGCAGTCCACCCTCACCAGACAACATTTGACAAGCATGCACGTGCAGCTGGGTGGCAGACAGCAGGTGACGGCACGAGATGTGTGCCATTTGTGGACGGATTTATGTCAGCCACGCGCCAGGTTCGATGAGCTCATGGTAGCTGGTGAATTTCGCCTGGACCAACTGGATTGGCTGGACTTTCTCGCTCTGGCCGCCGGTACTCTGTGCTCTGACCTCAGGTCAACTGTCCGCATGACCTGCGAGATAGTCGGGGTCAATGACCCGGAGCTGGGTGAAGCTGCTGTTCCATTCGCCACCTTCGAGAAAATCTACCGTTTCCTGAGCAGAATGCAGGCTGATGTGCCCGAGTCTCGCGTGCAGTTCGTGCTCGACTTCGTGGCCCAGCAGAGTGGGGATGGGGGAGAAGGGCTGGTGGTTCCCCGCCACTTCGAGGTCCCCGAGTGTCCTCACATGAACTTCCCATAATTACCGCCTTCTCAGTAAGACATTGTTGTGTTCGCTCTAAATTTTCTGTTATAATAACAAATTCACAACTGTTTTTCCTGATAAAGATTAATAAAATACCTACTGGAAAACGTATAAACAATTACTTGTATCCGCGAGCATGCGATCAACAAGAATAAAATGAAACTTCGAAACGATTCAGCGCTATGGTCCTTATAACATGTGCGTATTCTTGTAGCTGCGAGATACATTTAATGTGTGTGTGTATGTGTGTGTGAGTGTGTGTGTGTGAGTGTGTGTGTGTGTGTGTGTGTGTGTGTGATGGGCTGAAAATGTCGCCATTAAAAGCTGGCGTTTCAGATGAGAAATCACGTGCGTTCTATTCTCAAATACCTCGTGTTTACAACCGACCACATTTAGACCAGCACACATACATACATACACTGACACACACACACTGATACATACACTGACACACACACACACACACACACACACACACACACACACACACACACACACACACACTGCATACCTGAATATTTGAAATTTCGACACAGATAAATTTACTCTGATAATGACTCTAGACACACACTCACACACAAACACTGTCATACATACTGACACACGCACACAAACACACACACATACACACTGACACACACACACACACACTGACACACACACACACACACACACACTGACACACACACACATGAATCAGCTTGATGTAAATACATAAAGCTGAAAAGTGGGAGTTCAACTGCAATAGGCACGTTATGTAATATTATTTCAATACCAAGTAATCGCTAGCTTGAATGATGCCACACACACTGACACACACACGCACACTGACACACACACACTGACACACACACACTGACACACACACACACACACACACACACACACTGACACACACACTCACACACACACACACTCACACAAATGCATCACATAAATTCACAATGTGAGGAAGTGCGGATAAAACGAGAAATGGTGAGAGAATGATGAAGAAAGAGAGAGAGAGAGACAGAGAGAGAGAGAGTGGTCAGGTTCTTCCTGAACTACTGATCGTACACGTGCACCTGACAACCTCCATCTACCCTCTACCCAACATGCACTTGCACCAGCACACACACACACACACACACACTGGGATAGTTTCACCAGTTTGGTTGTAATAGCAGGCCTTTACTGGTTGTGTTTCCAAACAATTAGTTGTTTGTTTGTATGTCTGTATGTGTATGTGTGTGTGTGTGTGTGTGCGTGTGTGTGTAGATTTGTAGATATTGTTTAATGGTATGTACGTATATATAAGTACTTTTTTAACATAACATTAACACGAAACATCTCAGACTCAGTCAAAATTCCAGGTTGAAATTCAAATTATCACGTGATTTATCTGCTCATGATCTGCCGAGTTGAAATTCACATTGTGTATTTATTAATTGCTGGAAAAATTCAATTGTCGAAAATGAAAATATAATTGCGCAAAATCAATTTTTAATTGTGCAAAAAATTATCGCGTTTTTATGGTCGCAAAAGCTGGACAGAATAAAAATAAAAATAAAAACACAATTTATTTATTCCTTCAACTAACTACTGATTCCCGAATCAAACGAATATAGCTACGTATAAGAATATCTTGATTACACAGGCAGAAATGCTTCTATTACCGCGTCCTCTATATACATAACATACAAGTTTTGTACATACAGTGAAAAATACAAACTAAACTTCCTGTAAATCCGCTCTCTATAAATAATATCTCTGTTATTGTGTAGTTTATGTTACTATGTTTTTAACTGGGCCACAAGAAAGGTTAACAATTAAAACAACACACACAAGCACAAAAAACAACAAAAAAAGTTTATTGGCAAAACAACAAGTTGAAGAAAACACAAATAAACACACACAAACAATATTCTGACAAAAATCAACAAAATAAAAAATGAGTCAAAACAATTTTCATGTTTTTTCGAAAATCAAAATGGCTCTCAAAAAACCTGCAAAACGAACAAAATGAGCAATGAAACACATGCAAAATTATTCGGCAAAATATTTAAAAATAAATGGAAAAACAAGTTGGAGGTTGAAACTCTGATTAGGCACGAGTTTCCGCGAAAAAAAACATTAGACAAGCAAGCTTTCTCATACTACTCTCATATTTACGACATAATTATTTCTCTTGAATAAACCTTATGTTGATAAGAAATATACACAAAATAAGTAGCACTCAGAGACAAAAAACTTGCTTCATCTTAATGAACGGTTCTGTTTATCAAGCGGATTCCAAGATATATGCACATGTACACGCTGAATAAGGTTGAACCAATGATATGCACATTAAATGAACTAGCAAATCCAGCTGTACAACACTCGTGATAAAAACAAACGCGGTGAATCATAGTACTAAACAAAAGAAACTGCTGAAATAACTGCATGAGCTGGGAAACTCACATTTTAAGCTGGGATATTCACATTTTAACATGATACCGTCAAGTTATTTGGATCCAGTATATAATACAAGCACATTGATTAAACCGCCTTTCGCCCAATCAAACCCGATTCAAAACAATACGAAAACACATCAGCAATATAAAACTAGACAAAGAGAATAGAAATAGAAAATAGAAGAAACATAGAAACACAACTAAAAATGTAAAACAAAATCCAGCTTATTGCGAGATAAAGTATAACTTTGGCACGACTGAAATTCAGATTCAGGTATTGCTAGACACAATCTATCACGTCAACAAATAAATCCCACTAAGATATACGGACATGATGAATAATTTAAGACACACAATAAATAAGGACACGTATAATTTAAGTTTACCGACAAAATCCCCAAGAAATCAGCACTTGAAAACAAATACAACTCTACCGTGAATTTAACTAATGCTCAGATGTATTTGCTGCGTCGGTTTAGTATCAAATCCAAGATTTTATGAAAGTCCTTTATTGGTCATTTCATATTTAGCTGAATGTTTTAACTCTATAAATTTCATGATAAAATAACAAGATACGCCAAATTGTACCAATAATTTTGGCGTAAAGGTACGAATTTGACTGAAGACGATTCTGTCCACCATTTTTCATTGTTCTTGTAAGAGTAATTTGACTTCTCCATTGTTTTCTTCTTCGTACGAATGCTTGTGCCACATTTATGAACAGACAAAGCTACATGGATACTTGCTGAAACTTAGACCAGTATGTATTGGTACTAATTTTAATTAGTGAACGTTTAGTGACATTTCTCACAGATCTTCAGTCATCTGATAAATCTAGTATGGAAATTATCTGCATGTGTATGTGTGTGTGTGTGTGTGTGTGTGTCAGTGTGTTAGTGTGTTAGTGTGTTAGTGTGTTAGTGCGTTAGTGTGTTAGTGTGTTAATGTGTAAATGTGTTAGTGTGTGCTAGTGTGTTAGTGAGTTAGTGTGTTAGTGTGTTAGTGTGTCAGTGTGTTAGTGTGTGTTAGTGTGTGTTAGTGTGTTAGTGTGTTAGTGTGTTAGTGTGTTAATGTGTAAATGTGTAAATGTGTCAGTGTGTCAGTGTGTTAGTGTGTTAGTGTGTTAGTGTGTCAGTGTGTTAGTGTGTGTTAGTGTGTGTTAGTGTGTTAGTGTGTTAGTGTGTTAGTGTGTTAGTGTGTTAATGTGTAAATGTGTAAATGTGTCAGTGTGTCAGTGTGTTAGTGTGTTAGTGTGTTAGTGTGTCAGTGTGTGTCAGTGTGTGTTAGTATGTTAGTGTGTCAGTGTGTGTTAGTATGCTAGTGTGTTAGCGTGTTAGTGTGTTAATGTGTTAGTGTGTTAGTGTGTTAGTGTGTGTGTGTGTGTGTGTGTATCTCACAGTTGCATGTCGGACGAGCTGGAAAAGGTATGTTGGACCCAGTGGTTGAAACTGAGACGACGCCGAGGTTTCAGTGAGATGACAGACTCTGAGGCCCGTCGCAACGTCGAAGGAACTCGCAGTAAGCTGGTTCGTGCTGATGTACTGAATCCTTTCTCCCGGGACATATCCTCCAGCTCAACAGGTGTGGCACTACAGTGAGACTTCACAGATCCGAGAAACTCTCCCGCTGACGCCACGGATCTCACCTGTCCACGTATATTTCTGCTTGTGATCGAGCCAGATGTTCGACAAGATGATGCTGACTTGACTGGCTCTTTGTTCTTGCTTGTCCTTCTCTCCTCTCCTTCGTCCTGATCTTCGTCATCTTCGTCCGACGAACAGCGGTAGAACCTGACATCTGCAGCTTCTGATGCTGGGTGGACAGCAGGAGGAGAAGTGTTGCGCTCCGATGTTGATGATGTTGAAGGCTCGTCACTCACTAGCGACACAGGCTGCACGAGAAAGCGACCTGTACAAGCACCACCACCACTACTAGCAGACGCCACCTTCTTCACTGCTGCTGTCACTGTTACCATGGGCAACTGGCAGTCCCCGACACCACCACGCGCTGACTGTCTCGAGTCATCCTGCTCCTCATGGCGTCTGTCACGTGACGAGCACGAGTCTGTCATTACTGCTTGAGACTATTGACTGCTCAACTGTGTGTGTGCAACCACACAGCAGTATATCTACCGCTGTATCAATACATTATTCACGCCAACCATGATATTTCACTCAAACACACACACTGCCACACACTGACACACACTGACACACACTGACACACACTGACACACACTGATACACACTGACACACACTGACACACACTGACACACACTGACACACACACTGACACACACTGATACACACTGCCACACACTGACACACTGACACACTGACACTGACACTGACACACACTGACACACACTGACACACACTGACACACACACTGACACACACACTGACACACACTGACACACACACTGACACACACACACTGACACACTGACACACAATGACACACACTGACACACACACTGACACTGACACTGACACACACTGACACACACACTGACGCACAGAACAGTCTCACATGATGACCTGACCCGCGGTCAAACTGATCACGCCATCAGGGATGACATCTCCCTGCCTGAGCTCCGACGAAGACAGTCCTCCACCCACCTCCTCTTCTCTCTTCATCTATCCGTTTGTCAACCGAAGTTGTTTTTATGCGTAGGACACGCGAAAACACACGCACACAATATGTGTGTGTGTGTGTGGGTGTGTGTGTCAGTGTGTTTGGCTGAGATTTAGTTGTTCTATTTTCAGCCAGTAATGATGAGGTTGGTGCAACCGCCCCTGTTCACTGTTCGTTTGTATGTGTGTGTGAGTGTGTGTGCGTGTTATTACGCTAATCACCCCAATATCATCAAATCATCGCAAAATTACACTTTTAGCCCGGTTTATTCGATGGCTCGTACAAATATTTATTTGTTTGCAGGGAAGTTACCATGTCACTTCAGCACGTGATGTATTTTTCAAGAATGTTCGGTGTTTTACTAACTTAAAGTTCCATTAAGAGGTTCCTTAAACAAATACATTCGTGAATATATTGTCAAAATAAAAAACGTCGGAATTAATGGTGTAATTCAATGCCCCAGTAAGATCAGAAATGGGCTTAAATTAAACAAGAATATTCATTCAGGATTTCTGCTCACAATATCTTTTCTTCTTGCAGTTGATAATTTCTGCTCACCTCGTTCAAGGCTGCTGCTATCTACAACACAATAACATATTGATATACAAGAATTTATAAAAAAAAACAAACTAACAACGGTTTCAATTAATAGAGAAATTCACTTATTTTTATTTTTTTTTATTCTCAATTTTATTAAATCATTGTTTTTCTAACTGATTTTAAACTAGATTTTATATATATTTTATAAAATTAAAGTGTAAATTTGCTTAAAATTAAATTTCAAATTTGATTCTAAATTGAATAATTTTTCAATTGAATTTTTTCACAAAAATTAAGTATGATGTTTTTACGAGATGCCCATTATCAAATCAGATTTACTGTAATATAACTCAATTGTTTTTTTTAATAATTTTCCTCAAGCATACCGTAGCATTCCAGCATAGATTTCAGTAGCAGGGAGGTGCAACTGAAATATTGCACGAGAATTTGCTTGGTAAATTTGTGAAATTACAGTGGAATTACCATAGTGTATGCTTTCAGCCAGTCGTGTATGAAATCTTCAAAACTGGCATCATTGGCTTGACGACGATGTCTGGCAGCTCTACGATTCTCCAGACTCCTGACCAGTCGGGACACGTTGATGGGCAGGAAGCCATATTGAGCGGCTCCGATGGCTCCCAGAACCAGAACCCCTCCCACAATACCGGTGTACTGCCGGAACCACAAACACACACACACACATACACATATACAGGTGTGTTGATGTCTGGAATCAGTTATTGGGGACGATATTGTAGGAGCTGAAAGCGTAGGAACATTTAAAGAAAGACTGGATAGTGTGTGAAATACTGGGAATTTCAAGGAAGATAGGTTACTAGAGGGTTGGTTGGAGACAGGACAGTACGAGCATAGCTCATCTCCTGTGATAAACAAATAGGTGAGAACAAATGGGTAAGTACACACTGACACACACTGACACAGACACACACACATACACACACATACACACACATACGCACACATACACATACACATATTGACACATTGACACATTGATACGTCACGCTGTCTTCCTAATGCACCTTGTACATTTATTTTAATAAAAATAAAAATAATAATAATATTATTATTAATATTGACAACATGGGCGTATACCCTGAGGTATGGGGGTATATATACCCCTGACAAATTGACTGGGAGTATGAATATGCAATCATAAACCCCGACAATTCTGATAAATAGAACAATACACGAAAAATGTGAAAAATTACAAATATTTGAAAAGTTATGCTTTACGCAATATACTTTTCATTGAGGTATATGTGTGTGTTGTAATTGAATAGGCTGAAAATAGTTGAGGGTCTCATGCAATTGACCAACTGAGTCAACTTTGAACACTAATACATGATAGCTGTCATCTCCGCGAGCCTCGACAGAAATATACATCCCTGATTGATAATAATAATAAGAGTGGTGTGAGGAGAAGTTCACCTTCCAGCTGGTGAACAGCGGAGGAGAACTGGTGAACCTGCTGAGGTAACGTTGTGC